>PDUO01000046.1:0-405155 GCA_003008705.1 Pezicula radicicola | reverse complement strand
TATATTATATAAGGAAAGTAATAATATAAAAGAATTAGTATATATATTTCTAAGAGTTATTATAAGCTAGTATAAATTACTAAAAGAAATTATATTAGATAGAGATAAGCTCTTTATATTAAAATTCTAGATATTACTTATAGTATAGTTAGAGATAAATTATAAGCTCTCTATAGTATTTTATCTATAGATAGATAGATAGATAGAATACTTAAATTAGATATTAGAATAATACTTATATAGTTATATTAACTAGTAGTAAGATAACTAGATTGAACTATTACTACTAGTATAGTTTATATATAATAGTACTAAGAGTAAGTCTATTAGAATATTACTATTCTTTATAAATTATAGATTTTAACTAGAAGTATATTAATAACTATAACTAGATAAAATATAAGTATAATAAACTATAGTTATAATAAGTAACTTATAAAAGTTATATTAGTATTTAACTAAGGAAATTAAATTCTATAATCTAAGAATAATAAAGTATATAAATAATAAGTATAGTATAGAACCTTTACTAGAGAGAGGGGATAAAATATATCTATTATAAAAAAATATTAAGATAATATATCTAAGTATAAAACTTAACTTTAAGAAGCTAGAACTATTTAAAATATTAAAGAAAGTTAGATTAGTTAATTATTATATTAAACTACTAAAGAAATCCTAGTTATATCTTATATTCTATATATTATTATTAGAGCTAGTAAAGGGAGATATACTAATAATAATAGATATTAAACTTCTATTTAAAAATAATCTAAATATATATAATTATAATAATTAGAATAAGGTTACTCTATTATATAATCTAATCTAGAACTAAGACCTTACTAGAGTCTAGTCTATAGGTTACTAGAGTTAGTTAGTATTTAGACTTTAACTTCTTCTAACTCTAGACTAGAGTAAGGAAGTTAAAAGGAGAACTTCTCTCTTATATAACCTTCTTTCCTCTTTAGCTTTTAGTCTAAATACTATTTATTACTAGCTACTTCTATTACCTTATAAACTACTAGTAAACTATTAATAATTATCCTTATTATCTATAAGGTAATACTAGAGTCTTATATTTTAAAAGCTCTCCTAAGTAATAATCTTAATTACTTATATATCTTAAAACTATTATAATATCTAATAGATATAAAAATACTAGTAAAAAACTAGTATATAATCTACTAGAACCTAGTAAGGTAGGACTATCTATTAAAATTATTATATCTACCCTTAGTAGTACTAGGATTATAGTTAATCTAGATATTAGAGATAATAGTAATAGTTAATATACTAATAATAGTAGTTAAACCTCTAAAGATACTATTAATACCCTAGGACCCTTTAGTAATATACTAGTAAATACCTAGGTAGATAGTCTAGTTATACCCTCTAATATAAATACTAGTAAATATACCTATAAGTATAGATATATTAATAGAGTTATCTTATAAACTTAAATCTAATCCCTCTTGGAAGAGAATAAGATACTTAATAAATAAGTTAATTAGTTATTAATCTACTAGAGAGACTTCTTTAAATACTAGTCTTTTATAACTTATACTTATTATTAATATTACTTTACTTATAAATAAATATTATAAGGTAATAAGATAAACTCTAAAGCTTAAGTTACTAAGAACTATACTCCTAAGATTAATCTATAAGAACCTAGCTCTAAACTAGATAAGTATAACTAAAGTAACCTTACTTATACTACCTTAACTATTTATCCTTATCTAAGGTATATAGATCTTAATATATATTATAAAAAGAATCCTTAGGAATTTACTAACTATATATAAGTATATAACTAGATCTTTAATTATAATCTAATAAAATATAAGATACCTTATATATATATTACCTAGATAATAATATTCTTATATAACTACTTAGTAGATACCTAGATAAGATTTAGAAAGAATAACCCTAAAGAAGTTAAGCTTAATACTATAACCTAGACTAAGTATTATAAATTTATAAAGAAATAAATAATACTACTAGAGGCTTACTAGCTTATTATTAATAAGTAATATAATAATATAAAGTAATACTCTAATTAATATATTAATAACTTTATATACTATCTAAAAGACCTTAAAGAAGATCTTAATTTAAAAACCCTTAAAGATCTATAAGAGAATTTATTTAATAAAATTTATTTAGAGATTTAGATTAAAATTATTAAAAATAAGATAGTATATTAAATACCTATCTATAACTAGTTAATTATTAATATATAATTATTAGAAACTATCTAAATAATAACTAATAAATAACTAGAAAGAGAAGAATATAAATCTAAGAGTTATTATTAATTAAGATAAAGTATATATATCTAGACTAAAGAATAATAATATAAAGTATATCTTAAGATTAACTAGAGATAACTCTTATTAGTAAGGATTCTATTATTAATTATAAGATAATAATAAAGGAAGGGATATAAATATAAAGAAGGATAATAACTTAAATTATTATTTTAACTATAGAAAGATAAGATACTAGATTAAAGATTATCTAGATAATAAGATACCCTCTCCTAGTAAGAATAAGGAGAAGTACTAGTATATAGCTATTACTAAGGCTTCTTATAAACTAGGAAAGGATAATAGAAAAATAGAAATCCTAATAGAAGTTTAAATATTAAAAGAGTAGAAAATAATCTTTACCTTACTTAATTTAGAAGCTTAATATAATATTATCTTATCCCTTATTATTAAAGACTTAGAACTAGTAAAGACTAGAAAACAATTAGAGAAACTTAAGATACTTAATAGAAATAAATAATAGATTTATAATAAGACTTTAATTAATATAAAGATAACTAACTTTATTTAATAGTTATAATAATACTAGATCCCCCTTAGTATTACTAATATACTAGATATTAAGATAGTACTAAGATTCTTATAGCTCTCTAGTTATAATCTAATAATAGACTAATAAATCTAGGAATAATAATACCCTCTTACCCTTAGTAAAATTAATATTATTATACTATATTATTTCTTAAAGACTATAAAAAAAGTTCTAATATATACTATAATAATAAGTATACTCTAAGAGAATAAACCTTTATTAGTTATTCCTCTAGTATATACTAGGTATAAAGATATCTTTAGTAAAGAAGAGATAAATAAACTTCTTTCTCTTAAAGGTTATACTTATATAATAGATATTAAGAGAGAACTACTCTATAGACCTATATATAATCTCTTAGAGACTAAACTAGCTACTCTAAGAGACTACCTTATAGAACGTAAAGTAAAGGGTTAGATCTAGTAAAATACTAGCCCTATAGAGGCCCTTATTCTCTTTATTTCTAAAAAGAATAGAGGATTATATCTTTATATAGACTATTAAGGTTTAAATAATATTACTATTAAGAATAGATAATCTCTACTACTTATTAATAAGATACTAGATAAGCTTAGAGAAGTTAAGATCTTTATAAAGCTTAATTTATATAATATATACTATAGAATTTATATAAAAGTAAGAGATAAATAAAAAACTACTTTTTAAATAAGGTATAAGTATTTTAAGTATTATATACTATTATTTAGATTAGTTAATATATTAGTAACTTTCTAAACCTATATTAATAAAGTATTAGTAGAGCTAGTTAATATAATATATATAGTTTACTTAGATAATATATTAATCTACTCTAATAACCTAAAGGAGTATAAGGCTTATATTAAATAAGTACTTAATAAACTTTAGAAGTTTAAATTATATATAAAACTATCTAAGTATACCTTTAATATAGAAAGTATTAAGTTTCTAGGTTACCTAGTTAATACCTCTAGTATAATAATAAAGCCTAGCTAGATAGAAGTTATTTTATAATAGCTAGTATCTAAAATATTCTAGAAGGTTTAAGTCTTCCTTAGGTTTATAAATTTCTACTAGTAATTTATTAATTATTACTTAGTAATTACCTAGCCCCTTATTGATATATTAAAAGATAACTAGAAAGGGAAGAAATAAAGTAATAAGTTAAAGATTATATTTATATTAATATTAATACTAGTTTATTTTAACCTAAAGAAATCTATTTAAATAGAGACTAATACTTTAGGATTTATAATAATTAGAATATTATTCTAATCTAGTAAATAACTAGTAGATAATAAGAAAGCTACTAAATAGTACCTTATTATATACTATAGTAGGAAACTTTAATTTATTAAATTAAATTATAATATACTAGACTAAGAGTTACTAGTTATTATCTAGTATTTTAATATATAAAGGTACTATCTTAAGAGTATCTAATACCCTATTATAGTACTTATAGATTATAATAATTTAAAATATTTTATAACTATAATAACTATTAGCTAGAGATAAACTAGATAGGTATAAAAGTTAATAACTTATAATTTTATAATCTTTTATTAAATAAGGAAAACTAACTTTATAGATAGATTATTTAGAAGACTAGACTATAAACTAATAGGTAATAAGGTTAATATTATACTATCTATATTATAAAGAAAACTTAGAGTAACTAAAGAATATAGATTAATTTCTAGTTTAGTAAATACCTATAAATTAATAGAGAATAACTAGAGAAAGACTAAGCTACTATCTATATTAGATAAATTATAAGCTTAATATAGTAATACTAGTAAAGCTAGTATATTAAACTAGAGTACTAATAAGTTTAATAGAACTAATTACTCTATAAATATTAATAAACTTATTAATTCTTTATTAAAAGATTATAATAATCTACTAGATAATACTAGATAAGTACTAGACCCTAGTAAGAGTTCTATTATAAACTTTATACCTTAAATATATATAACTATAATAATTATAGATAAAATAATATATACTAATACTATATAATCCTTATTACCTCTCTTACTAGAGTTATAAAAGAGGGATACCTTTATTATAAAAAAGAGTAATAGATTAACTAGTAATATAGCTAGGGATATAAGTTAGATACTAGATAATAATAAGCTTCTAAGATATAAGGGAAAGGTCTATATACCTTTAAATAATACTATCTAGATAGAGATTATAAAGATCTATTATAATAATCCCCTTATAAACTATTTTAGTTTAAAAAAGACTTAAGAGCTAGTCTAATATAAATATTACTAGCCCTTTATAAGTAATAATATTAAGGATTATATTAAGGGTTATAATATTTACTAAAGAGTTAAAGTCTATTATTATAGAATAGTTAGATAAATATAAGGGTTTAGTCTATTTAACTATCTCTTCTAATTTATATTATTAGATTTTATTATTAATCTTTCTTCTAGTAAAAGTAGTAGTATAAGCTAAATATATAACTCTTTACTTATTATTATAGATAGATATACTAAGGTTATAATATATATACCCTATAGGAAAACCCTAGATATACTAGACTTTACTAGGTTATTTCTAGAGTACTAAGTATAATACTATAGTATTCTAGAAACTATAGTCTTAGATTAAGGCTTAATTTTTATAAGTAGATTCTAGTTAGTATTCTACTACTACTTAAAGGTTACTAGAAGTCTCTTAATAGCTTTTTATTTATAAACTAATAGATAGATAGAATATTAGAATTAAATAATTAAAACTTAGTTAAGATATTATATCTATTATAACTAAGATAATTAGATTAACTTACTATCTATTATTAAATTAATATATAATAATACTTTCTATAAATTAATTAAGATATCTCTAAATAAGGTTTACTATAATATACTATTAGATATTTACTAGGGGATTAAGGATAACCTCTAAAAGAGGGAGATACCTTTTATAAAGTAGAGAATAAAAGAAATTATTATTATCTATAAATACCTAGAAGATAATTAATAAAGGACTAAAGAGTACTAGATAAAGTAGTATAATAAAAACTATATACTCTATAAGTTTAAACTAAAAGAACTAGTTATATTATCTTTAAAGAATATTAAAATAATATAATTAAATAAGAAATTAGATTATTAATTTTTTAGACCCTTTAAAGTAAAAAAACTAATTAGTAATTAAATATACTATTTATAACTATTAATAAAGTATAAATAAATCTATAATATCTTTTATATCTCTCTCTTTAAATTATATTATAAAAACCTTAATTAGAAAACTAAAGTTATAAAATCTAACTTAATTAAAAGAGAAAAATACTAGGATATAAAGACTATTCTAAATTAATAAGTAAAGAAAAGAGAAAGATAATTTCTTATTAGATAAAAAGACTATAGTCTAGTAGATAATAACTAGGAATTAGAGAGTTACTTAGGAGAAGATTATAAAGGGATAATTATAGAATACTTAGAATTAAGAACTAAGAAACCTGTTGTATTTTATAATATAATTACACACTATAATACTCTATGGCTATAGTGACCTTTAGTGGTCACTAATCCCCTATAAGCGAAAATACTACTTTCGTGTATAACTCCGGCTATATTAGTTATATAACCTTAGTTTCTGTATTATATATTTCCTTATTAGGAATAGTATGTATAGAATACTAAACTAGCCGAATCGAATAGATAGGGAAGGAGGAAACTAAACTAGTAGTTTTCTAGTTATAAACTGGTTTATAGTTCGGTAGGAAGGAATACTTATTTAAGCAGGAATAGCGAGGTCTAATTAAGTAGACTAAATAAGGTAATTCGTGTAAACTACCTATTAGGGTAGTTTATACGACTATACGCTTATAATACATATTTTGTTTTATTTTATTAGTGTTTTATAAGTAAAGTAAAGCCTTCCTAACTTAGTAGTTTATACGAACTAGTCTATACTAAATGTAGTAGTCTTTACGACTAGCCTTTTGTATATAGATAGTCTCTCTTTCTTAGTAGATAGATAACTTCGAATTCAAGTCTTTAAGTTCCCTAAACTATTGTCTTTAATCTACCTATTATTCGATTTGTTCAATGCTCCTCCTACCCTATATTTATAGTAGGCTTTAGGCTATACCTACCTACTCTACCTTGCCTTCTTCCCACCTATATCTATAGCTTATAACCTGACAAAACCTATAAGAGGAAGTAAAAGAATATATAAAAACTAATTAATTAAGTTATTAATCTAAAGAAAAGTATCTAAATAACTCTTCTATTTAATAATTTTAAGACCCTTTACTAGTAAAATACTAGAGTATTCTTAATTAAACTCTAAATATCTATAAAAAAGTAACTAGAAAGAAGAGTTATAAGATTATATTAACTTTTAAAAGAAGCTAGATCTAGAAGGATTTCTAGGATATAGTCTCTTATTAAAATTATTATTATTAAATCTATTATCCTAGGAAAATTCCTTAAGAGTTTAAGAAATTTCCTTTAAATAATTATTAACCCTTAGTAAATATTTACTAAGACTTATTAGATATTTATTAAATCTAACTAAACTTTTATTAGGTCCTATAGGACTTCTATTATTAATTCTTATAGAACTTCTATTAATTTCTATAAAAATTCTATTAATTCTTATAGAACTCTTATCTATAATTATAGAACCTCTAAGTCTAGTTAAATTCTTACTAACCCTTACTAGTATTTTATTAGGTCTTATTAGACCTCTATTAGAACTTACTAGATTTTTAAAAGTCTTCTTAAAGTCTTATATCTTAATATCTTAACCTATTTATATTAAGGACTATTATTATTAATAAATATTTAAGAAATTAAAGGAATTCTACTTATAGTAGAGATAATATAAGGAAGTTACTTAATAATAGTAATAATATAATCTATCTACTAATAAAACTCTAATAAGAGATTAGAAGTTATCTAGTAATAGCTCTTAAGTATATAACTTTATAAGGCTTTAGTAAACTTAATATTAAAAGTATAATATTTAGTTAAGATAGATTTAATCTTCTTTATTAAATATAGTTAATAACTCTCTAGTTTAGATCTAAGGGTATAATTATAATAGTTAAGATTAGAAGTATTAATATATATATTAGTAACTTTTTAAAGTTTAATAAATAGGGTATATACCTTAGTAGAGACCTACCTAGAGATTAGTTTAAGAATTACTAATAGATAACTAGTAATAACTTATAAGGAGATATAACTTTCCTTTCTTTATATAATTATTATACTTATCTAAGGTACTTTTAGTCTTTATCTAATAAACTAAACTTAGAAATTTAAGATATTTATTTATATACTTAYTATAATAATAATAAGAGTAATTATTATTTATAACTATTTATAATCCCTTTAGTACTAGTATATAAACCTTTAAAACTATCTAACCTTATATATTATATTTCTTCTTTAATAGAGTATTCTTATTAACTTTATCTAATACCTTATTAATTAATTACTTATAAGAAAGTATAAGGGTAGGGCTAATAATAATAGATTAATTAACTAGGGAGGTATTACTACTTAGGGTTAAAGGGATAGGAGTAGATAGACTAGCCTTTATAAGAGGAAGATTATTATTCTTATCTTTATCTATATATTAAACTATAGTAAATTAACTACTAGGGGTATAAAAGAAAGTAAACTTCTTCTTAGAAGGTATTATTTATTTAATAAAGTATTAGTTATACTCTAGCTAGATACTAGATAATAGATTAGAATAGAAGAAAACTTACTATTATTATTAAAGTATAGATATTATAGTAAAAAAAGATAAAGAAGATTAGAAATTTCTCTCTTATTTATAAAGGTTTTAGAACTATATATATAATTTATTTAATACTAGTAGTTCTTAAAAAGAAGTTAAAAATATTTATTAATTATAAGTAAGTAATCTTTATAAAATAGATATCTCTAGATTAACTTAACTAGATATACTCTATTAAGACTTTAGCTAAGAACTAGTAAGGGGGTATAACTATATATTAAAGAAAGAAGAGATACTATTTATTTTAAGAGGATCTAAGGTACTAATATCTACTAAGAGACTAGTAGTATAAAAGAGGGAGATATTATAATAATTAGGATAAGGTTACTCTATTATATAATCTAATCTAAAACTAAGACCTTACTAAGGCCTAATCTATAGATTACTAGAGTTAGTTAGTATTTAAACTCTAACTTCTTCTAACTCTAGACTAGGGTAAGGAAGTTAAAAAGAGAACTTCTCTCTTATATAATCTTCTTTCCTCTTTAGCTTTTAGTCTAAATACTATTTATTACTAGCTACTTCTATTATCTTATAAACCACTAGTAAACTACTAGTAATTATCTCTATTACTTATAAGGTAATACTAGAGTCTTATACTTACTATTAGATTAAAAGGATATATTTATTTAATTTATTTCTAGATTATCTTTTATTAAAGAATATAAGATATATTAAATAACTAGATACTTATTTTAAAGCTTAGAAAGGAGTTAGAAGAACTAGAATTATATTATTATAAAAGTAATATTAATTATTAATAATAAAAAATAATAAAGAATTAAATAATAAGAATAGATACTTAGTAATATAAATAAACTATTTAATAGTTTAAACTAATAAAAAAAATATTAAGAGTAATAATAAAAAGTAAAGAAAATAAAAACTTTAAATATATACTTTAGTATATCTTTAAAATTATAAAATATATATTTTAATAATTACTTAATTAAATTATTTAATTCTTTTATAAATTATTTAAATAATTATAATAAATTAATATATATATTTAAATTAACTATATATTAATCCTATTTTAGATTATATTAGAAGTATAATTATATAATTATTAATAAGTATAATACCTCTTCTAAAATACCTCCTTAAAAATACCTCTCTAAGTATCTTTTACCTTCTTAAAAATACCTTTATAAATTCCTATTAAAATACCTCTATAAATACCTCTAAAAGTTATCTTTATTTCTCTATATTTAATTTTAATTTTTAATAATTTAATACCTTTTAAAATACCTTCTAAAATACCTCCCTTCTATTACCTAACTTCTATAATAGGAAACTTCTTATACTAAGATTATTCTAAGAATTACTAAGAAAGTCTAATTTCTTACCCAATACTTATCCCTCGTATACCTAGTAAGACTTCTTCTTTATCGCAAGCTCCTTCTAAGAAGTATAGTAGTTATTTAGTTAGGAGCCTTGTTCTCCCCTGTCTACCTTTTTAAGAGATAGAAGTAGCCAACATTCAACAAGTCTTTGTATATAATTTCCTTAACTATGAAGATCTTTCTTTTGTATGGTACTCCTTTGTTTGGACTAGGAATATTCTTCCAGGATGGACCTGTGTAGAAACATTCAAGAAGACTTATCAAGCCTGTTTTTGCGCGCTCCGAGGTCCTTAATGTCGATTCCATTGGATTTTACTTTGAAAGGTTTCTAGAGAAAATTCCACGGTGGAAGTGCGATCGATTTACAGGCCCCATTTAGCAAACTGGTAAGGTGTCTTTTTATACAAACTTGCAATTGTCTTCTGATATTGGTCATTAGACCCTCGACGGAGCTGCAGATTTTCTATTTGGTCAGTCTCTGGACTCACAACTCTTCAATGATCCACACGACTCAGCTGGCTTTATTGACGTAATGGCACCGGCGCAGGTACAACTCGGGAAGCATAGAAGTTACGAGAAATTTGCTCCGATTCTATTCGCCTTCGATAGGAAGGGGAAAGAGATATACGGCAAGTCCATTCCTACATTGACGCACATGTGAAGCGAGCGCTCGAAGAAACACGAGAGAGTTCAACGAATGAGAAACAACAAACGTGATGCATCCTGCTACATAAAATGGCAAAGCCGTGATTCCATTGATCTTCAGTCCCAAATCCTGAATATATTTATGCCAGCAAGAGACTCCATTTCGATTCTGATCGGCAACGCATTGTTCTACCTCGCGAAGACCCGAGCTTTGAGCAAAGCCGAGAAAAAAGAGTATTACCATCGGGGACATACCACCCACTTTCGAACTTCTCATGCCTCTATAACTTTTCAGACACGCAATCAATGAAACTCTCCGTCTTGTCAGCCCCTCAGGCGGTGCCCAGCGAATCGCAATCCGCGACACCATCCTCCCCACTGGTGGTGGCCCAGACGGCAAGTCTCCAATTTTTGCAGAAAAGGGCACAGTAATGTCATTGAGTGTATACGCATAGCATTATGACAAAGATATCTAGGGAGATGATGCGTATGAGTTTAAACCAGAACATTGGGTTGGTAGACGAACAATGCGGGATTCCCTTCAATTTTTAGGTGGGCCAAGGATATGTCCAGCGTAGCAGCAAGCGTATACTCAGACGGATTCTCTTCTAGGTAGACTAATGAGAGAGTTTTCGAGAATGGAAAATAGGGACCCGGTGGTAGAGTATGTAGAGAGGTTTAAGATGACGGTATTCAAGAGTGCGAATGGGGTTAAGGTTGCTTTTTTTCCCCTTGATTGAGGGGGCTGATTACTTGAAGAACATGTAGAGTGTTAAAATAGGGTAGCAGCTTTCTTGTATTGTGTTATAGTAAAGAGCTAAGGAAAAGCTCTAGAGTGTTGCTTAAGTAGTAGCTAAGCGAGAGCAAACAGGCACTTAGGTGAGGGTAAATATAGTTACATGGGTATTCCCGAATATTTCGGAGTAATAGCCGGCCCGACCTTCTACTGCGCTATCGCTTGTAGTCGGCAAAAGCAAGTGTCCTATTCAAGTAAGTGTCCTACGAAAAATCGACCTACCGAAACCACCGAAAACCACCAAAAACCACTATAATTGCCTACCATAACGTCTAATTATTATGATAAGTATATTATGAAATTAGACTATAATCGTGTATTTAATAATACCCGCTAATAGGCTATTAATAACCTAGAAGAGTTACTAATTATAGTTATCTAAATATATTATATTAAGGAGTTAGTATTATATAAGTTAGTATTTTAATCGAAACAGAGGGTTAGAAACTCGAATAGCCTATATAATTAGTATAGAGGTAATAATAAGATCCTAAATAAGGTATAAGAAGAGGTTATTTAATAGTATTACTATAAGTAATAAGAGATTAGACTTAGAGTTATATATTAAATAATATATACTATAATCTATTATCTATTATAAGTTAGTAATTAATCTATATAGTCTAATATTAATTAAGTATTATCTACTAATAGATCTCTCTTTATTTAGGTATAATCTCCTCTATATAATCCTCTAAGCTATAGTTAGTTTATAGACTAGTTTAAAACTAATCTTATACTCTATATAATTAAGATAAAACTAATTATATATATAAGACTTGAATTATATATAGAGAAAGATCTAAAGGCTTAGTTTAAGCTATATATATAGATACTTATTAATTATAAGATTTATTCTAGTAAGAATATATTAAATTATAATAAGTCTAGAGCTTAAATTAGATATTCTATTAGAGAGTATATTATTATACTAATTAAAGTTAAGGAGTTATATACCTTAAGCCTAGAGAACTATAAATCTCTTACTATAATTAAAATTATTTATACTAATAGTAAGGAGCTTATACTACCTTTCTTAATTATACTAGAGAAGAAGATAATAGAGAATTAGATTAGTAATAAGCTTATTAGACTAGAAAGGATAGTAAATAGTCCTATAGAGTATATAAATAATAAAATTACTATTAACTTCTTATACTATTTAATTAAATATATATATATAGATCTAGAAAAGTCTTAAAAGCTCTTATTACTTAATAGGTATAAATCTTACTATATAGATAATTTTAAGCTATTAGCTATAGAGTATTATATTAAGCTATTTTATTTTTTATCTTACCTTATCTATATACTCTAGTTACTTAATATTAGTATATTTTAATTATAGAAATACTATTATAATATAGTAATTTAGAATATACTCTAGAGTCTTAATTTTAAGTATATAATTATTTTATTCTTTTAAGATTTAATGTCTATTTAAGTATAAACTATAAAGTACTATATTATTATTAATTTATTTAAAGACTCTAGAATATAACTACTAAGTATAAAAGCCGGGCTAAAGAAGATAAGGTTATATTAGAAGAGGAAGTATTTAATTAATAAATTAGAAGAAGATCTTAAATTACTAACTCTATTACTAACCTACCTATTAGAGATATAGGATATTACTACTATAGTATAAGCCCTTAGTAATAGAGACTCTATATAGTTCTCTAATCTATCTATTACTCTATTTTATACTATAATAAGATTAGTTAATACCTAGTTTTAAAAGGTAACCCTTATAACTATCTAATATACCTCTCTATAAGAAAAGCTCTAATCTAACTATAAGTATAAAACTACCTTATAATAAAGTATCTATAAAGGAGGGCCCTCTGTAACTATCGACGAACTCTAGATATATATAAATAAGAGGGATAGTAATAAGCTTAATAAGAAGCTTTAGAAGGTAAAGAAGAAGCTTACCTAAGCTATTTAGAAGGTATAGAAGGAACTATTAATAAAAGGGATATAAGCTAGAAAGGATAAGAGAGTTAGAAGTTAACGAATATTCGACTATTTAAGTTAAAACTTACTAATAGATCCTATTAATCTTATACTAATTCAAGAGTTTAATAAGTATCTAATCTAATATAAGAAGTTATATATAATAGAAGAGTTCTATCTTAAATTAGTTTAATATATTTAAGAGTTTAAAGCCTAATTAAATAATTAAAACTATTCGAATAAAGAAGAAGAAGATATTATTATTAGACTTAGACTATCCTAGTAAAAGGAAGAGGTTAGAGATTATAAGGATTTAAGTCTACTACTAAGTAATTATATAGATTTATTAGACGTTGAATCTAATACTAGTTTATTAGATTTAATTTAGAGAAATACTGATTTTATCGAATTGTAAAATAGTAATTATTTTGGTACTTATTTTTATATAGTGGCTATATACAAAATCGAAGTATTTCTAAAATTACGATTTTTCGTGGGACACTTGCTTAAATAGGACACTTGCTTTTGCCGACTACAAGCGATAGCGCAGTAGAAGGTCGGGCCGGCTATTAATAGGGACAGTCAAATATTCGTCAAAATATGGTATACAAACTAGTGATTTAGTTTCCGTGCTGATGTTTCCTAGTTATTTTATTTTGTCGCATCTGGTGATTTAAGCGAGACAAAAAGGAGTACTGCAACGAATTAAACTTAGAGATAAAATCAAGTTTCAGAGTTAGATATATTACCTAGTTATATATACATCGTTATAGCATTCTCTCTTAAACTTATAAAAGAGTGGATTAGATTTAGGAGTATCGCTAGCATTGGGGTTTAAGGTACTCTATCTTTAGGCTAACTAGCCAATAGCGCGCTCTTCTAAGCATATAGATTATCTAAATGATGCTTTAGGATGGAGGGTTTTCATAGCCTTAAAATCCTAAACTATGATCCTATAGCCGCTTTACAGAAATGCCTTGATACTGTAATGCGATACTCTAAGATTTTGGAGCGTAAGCTGCTAACTAATATACTCCTAACTTGTCTTCTCTATTAGAATTCAAGAATAAATATCTTCGCAGAGAGCAGCGACTCCAAGTCAAGTGGGAATTCTACTAATGCAATACGAGGATCAAGAGATGAAATTTCAAATTTGTAGAGTTCTCGTCAGCAAAGTCTTTCCCGCACGACACACCAGTAGACAGGATGACTGGTCTTCGTTTGATCATACATATTCGGATCATACGTTGTCAAAACATAACAGGATTTTGCCTCTTTTTGCTCTCCATCGATTTGTGGACTCGAATACCTCCCAACAGCCCCTTATAGTCCATCCCAAATACTCTAGAAACTGCCCCGTAACCTCTCATCCATTGATATCCCATGGCTCTCCCCAGACAATAATGCCTGTCCTGCCACTACCCGCACTGAACAAACCAATTAGATCGCCACACAGTTCCCAATAATCATAGGTGTTTTCCGCACGGATCAGATTTTGTCTCATTCCCGGAAATGGCAGCCCGTCAATCCATGGATGATGAGGCACCCGACATTGCATCTCCGTAGGACGAAGGGCTGATGGCAGTGCCAGAATGCTCGAAGTGGGGGGAGCAGGCAGCTTGCAGAACGGAGAGATAGCATCATCGTCTTTACCTTTGTCGAGATTGAAGCCGAGTGTTGCAGCATTGGTGGCGAGAGCCCTAAAGACATTGATCTTGACCAACGTAATTAGTGTATCAGCTGTCGGTACGCCCATGACGCGACTGTTATTGGCCCAGCTTTGAAATTGCAACATCAGGTAGTCAATTTCATTCGTGGTGAGATAACAGACCCTCACAATTGGCCCAAGTTCAGTGACGTGAAGGTTGGTGAGTCCAGCTGCAGAGTTGAACATCTCCCACAAGTACATGTCGTGGATTAGAACCGGGACTTTCTTTTCGGAGCGTGGTGGAGATCCTGAAGAGCTGGAACTAGCTGTGGCGTTGGGACCGCTGAGACCTCGCACTGCTATCTCGCTAGAAGGGTCAGATGTTGGCACTGAGAAAGGAAGCATATGCTGTTGTGCCCGTTGCGCTGCTCTTCTCTTTCCTAAGTAGGAACGTGATTGTTAGCACAAAGGGGAAAGGTTTGATGGGGAAAATTCGATGTGATTTCTCAAGGTCTGCGTGCAATCACCTACTCCAGGCTCTCTGGTGTAGTCTATTCTGTGCCCTTCTTCTCTCAATGGGATCAGACACGCCCGTCCAATCATCTTCCGGGGCTTTGATGCTGCTCTGTGGCGGTAAGAATTGGAGAGTGAAAGCGGGCCGACGTCTCATCTTCTAGCGTGGGAGAATCATAAGGGGTTACGGGAGATCCGTCTACTGAGGATGCAGCCATGTTCGGCCATGTGATAGGTAGGAAGAGCCTGGAAGGCCTGACGCAGATACTCGCGGCACTACACGGTACCCCAGAATTTTAGCCGTAGAGCCGTAGAGCCGCTTATGACGTGACTGGTGGGCGGTAGGGAAGATATTCCGTACAACAAGTTGTAAGATATTAGAGAAGTACGAAGTAATGAGGCTGATGCGAACTGCTTACGCTTGTATGTAGGTACCCAGGAGAGAGGATGGAAGGGGAAGGGGATAAGACTAAATAGACTTTCCGAACGTTCCGGTGCCCAAGGCCCATTTGTAAGCACCATTTCTAACCAAATGGGAATAGGAACGGGAAAGGAATGATTGTTTATGCTCTTGACTGTTAGCCGAATATACTCATACTCGTCGTATCTGAGGAAACCTAAAGCGAGTAAGGACGAAGGTAGCGAGGCTAGTGCATGCTGCACTGCTTACGCGCTAATTTAGCGGAATATGGGGAAAGCAAGGATAGCGAGGCCAATGTCGACAAGAAAAACTTAAATACTTACAGTACCAACTGTAGGTACAGTAGGTACTGTACCCAACTCTCCTCGCTACCCAGGTAGGTAGAATCCTCGGAGGCTCCTGCTTCATGCAACCTGCTTATGTCTAACTATCCCCGTTTTGAAAGCTGTTCTGGAAGAAAGGATAATATTCTCCTTCTTTGCATTGTTAATATCGCCTTCCAGTGGAGACATCATACGTCTTGCTGATCAAAGAGCCCGTGTCTATAAACCCCCATCTTCACCCTCTTATTTAGACAACTTGCTCTTCTTACCTTACTTACTCTACAAATCTTTCTTCATAGCACGCCAACCTTTAGTTCTTGCCTATCCCAATCTTCTTTGAAAATATATCTCAAATATGGCCACGAAGTACGTCGTTGTCCACCAGAACCCTCAAGGTCCAGGAGATGCTCGTCCAACTGCCTTGCAAATTATCAAAGACGAAGGTCTCGAGAACAAGTTTCCTGGCAAAACTATCCTCATCACCGGCGCCTCTGCAGGCCTCGGGGTAGAAACCGCCCGCGCCCTCTTCGAAACCGGTGCTACCCTCTACCTCGCAGCACGAAACCTCTCCAAAGCTACCACAGCACTCGGCAAACTCGCCTCCTCCCCACGAGTGCATCTCCTCCACCTCGATCTCAACTCCCTCACCAGCGTGCGGAAATGCGCTTCTGATTTCCTTGCTAGCTCTTCGACGCTCAATATTTTTATCGCAAATGCCGGCGTTATGGCTACTCCTGAAGGTAGGACTGAAGACGGGTTTGAGATTCAGTTCGGCACCAATCATCTCGCGCACTTCTTGCTCTTCAATCTGCTGAGGCCTGCTTTGCTGTCTGGCGCGACACCAGAATTCCCCTCCCGCGCCGTGATCCTCTCGTCAGTCGCGCACCACATGTCTGAGTTGAACTTCGACAATCTCAACTTCGAAGGAAACTACGACCCCTGGACTGCATACGGCGCATCTAAAACGGCAGATCTCTGGACCGCGAATGAGATCGAACGACGGTATGGGAGTCAGGGGTTGCATGCATTCAGCATTCAGCCCGGTGGTGTAGCGACAGATCTAATGCAGCATCTGCCCGAGGGGTCAAAGGAGTCTTGGAAGGAGGATCCGCATCTAAGTAAGATATTCAAAAGTCCGGAGCAGGGAGCGGCGACGACGACGTGGGCGGCTACTGCGAAGGCTTTGGAGGGCATGGGTGGGAAGTATCTTGAAGATTGCCAGATCATTGGGGAGTGGGATCAAAGTCAGGGGGTATTTGCGGCGGGATATGCGCCGTGGGCTTATGATAAGGAGAAGGCGAGGAAGCTGTGGGAAGTATCCTTAAGGCTGGTGGGGTTGGAGGATGGGCAATGAGGGAGTCTATAGAAGTGTGATTTAGAGAAACTAGTTAGGAAAAGTGTCAATTTTATGAGCATAATTTGATTATACCTTGGTAACAGCATTCTGGATGCCTTTTCACTTTTTTTTATCTACTATGCTTATGGTTCTAAACAAAGATCCACTATATAGACCTAAGACACTAATATAATTACTATTAGCTATAAGTTATAATCATTAGAGAGGAGATTAAAAAGAAGGGATAGAGAGAGACAATACAGATAGACCATAAATTTATAAGCGAGTTGTGTGTAAAGTTTGTAACTGAACAGTAATCTACTAAAGAGCAGTTTGTACATTTACAAGAATAAATGGTTGTATAATCTAGTAGGTATAAAAACAAACATATAGTTTACTAAAGCAAGTACATGTGTGTTTAGAGCCCTAAAGTGATCTCTCAAAGCATTCAAACCTTAACCTCTACTTCCTTCTTCACATAAGGTGTCTCAAAGGGGATCTCGGCTTGAGGTGTAATTCTTGCCAGATGGCGGCGTTCCCCAGTCGACCAATCAGCAGTCGCTGAGTGGACTGTAATGCGATTCTACTCACTTAATTCAGCATTAATTATAAGAAAGAAGGGACTAAAAACTCACGTCCCAAACAACGACAGTCCTTGGTGCCCACTTGACGCGGACTTGGTAGTCTACTCCACGGCTGATATGCTTGAACAGGAAATCAAGGAGCGCTTCTGATTCCTCTTTCTTCAGACCCACGATACTGCGAGTAACTTATCGAGGATTAGCCCTAGTTTCGAAAACAAACTGAAGGAATTCACGAAAAGACTTACACCCAGGGTTGATAAAAAGTGCCTTCTCTCCTGTTGCTGGATGAGTTCGGACAATGGGATGCTCATTTTTGATAGGTTCGCGTCTCACAACACCATCGCGGTCCAGACTTGCCTTGGCTTGCTCAAAGCCCGAGTGCACAGCTTTCAATCCATGTAGCCTTTCTTTCAGTGGTTCTGACAATCGGTTGTATGCCTCTACCTGACTAGCAAACACAGTATCACCCCCAACTTCAGGTGTATCGAAGATATACAAAAAGGTTGTTCCTGGAGTCTGGGCCTCATACGTTACGTCCGAGTGCCAACTGACGCTACTGTTGCGGTCTGAAAGGTACAGATCTAAATGATTTCCATCGGCACCATAGCGATGGACGATATGTAATTCAGGAAAGCTTTCTGGACTTCCACTAGTTGGATGGATGTGATGGCGTCCGAAATACCCTCCAAAGTCAAGAGCTTCTTGGAGTGGTAGATCTGCAAAATCCTGGTCGCGAAAAGCGACAACCTTGCGTTGGGCCACAAGAAGAGCTAGTTGATCTTTACCAGCGGGACTGAGCTTGCTAAGTTGTACCCCTGTAACCTCCGAGCCAATACTTGGGGCCAGCTTTTGGATCTTGCTACCTTCTGGGAGAAGTTCTTTGAAAGTTGGGTCAGCATCCTTGCCGTGCTCTGTGTGAGCAAATGGTTCCAAGGGTGGGTATTTCTGGCCGTGGTTCCACGTTGGGAGATATTGGGGATACTGGGGGATAGTTAGTTTGTCAGGGCTCCATATTACAAAATTACGAAGAAATTAAAGTGAAAAACCGCAAATTGGCTGAATTAAATATCAAATACTGCAACTCAACCTTTGTTCACCAACCAGACATTTATGAACCTAAATCGTGGCTCAGCGAGGTGCTTACCGATGCGTCAGTCTTTCCTCCTTCTATATCTATTTGTCTTTTGACACGGGGCGTCTCTACAGAGGTCTCTTTCGAGGTAGGAGTCTGTTCATGGTCTGTCGACGCGGAACTCTCCTTTGAAGTAGACGAGATCTTTTCTCGGATGACAGTGGAAGCCTCGTGTGGTAGCTGTGAAATGGATGGAGCCATGTTGAAATTGCTTCTAGAGCCCAGTTTTTATTGCAAGAATAAGAACCATAAAATTACTGCTTGTTAGAGAAGTGGAATGCGTGAGCAGAAGTTTGAGGTGAGAAGGTGTTGTTTATGTTAAGACCTTTTATTCACTTCGTCATTCGCCTCTCAGCTATATCTATATACACTGTAAGGCAGCGTTTCATCTCTAATGGGATCAGAACCATCTGGAATAACGACATCATGCCCCAAATTTATTGGAGGAATTGGACTTACTAGAATGCAAAAAATGCCACTCAGTGGTGACCATTCCGTTCCGGAGATAAGAGCAATTACCGACCACATGCTACTCGCGGGTTATCGGCACAGATAGAAGACTTCGATGAGTTCGATTTCCATGGTTAAGCCATAGTTTGTTTGCGAAGATGGGGTGGAGAATTGCGCCATGTTGGGGTCCTATCTTAGGAGCGTGTTGTGGTGAAATATCCTGGGAGGAGCACACCATCGACTTCAAGTACGATAAGCGAGCATTAGCAAAGTGATCAACTGATGGAACAGCTTTCACGTGCAAAATTTATAACGCGGATTCTAAAAACCTCTTATGGAGACTTCTGTCTATGACTACTCTATGGGATACTTTTCAAGGTGTATTACTGTGCGCTAAGAGCCTTGCAATAGGACCACTTTTACACGCCTAGACTAAAACCTCCGGAACCTGTCCCTTCTTCAGAGTCTTCGAGAAGAATTCACGTTCATGGAAGACCTTGATGTCATCCTCGACGAATAGACGACCAGTTTTCTCCGCCTTGATTCGCTCACGTCGAATGCGCCGGACATCATATTCTACATTTCGCGTTAAATACCAAGTGTACAGGTTCGCGAAAAGAGATGCTACGATGGCTGCGAGGCAGATAGCAAAGGAGGTTTTGTAGCCATTGTATGCCCATTTAGATTGGAAGAGCTGGGGTCCAATAACGCCGCCTGCTTGTGCAACAGATGTTTGGAGTGCAAGTGTGAATGCCGTCCCAGTGCTACCTTTTAGGGTCGATGATCGCCCTGTGACATAAGTGATTAGTAAATTTTATTCAACATGGTTTCACAGACGAGGCTGAATTTAGTGACATACAAGGCCAAAATGGAATAAAATATCCGCTGTACGCTGCGCTCCCAACTATGCAGGCGACATAGATCCCAATCTTCTTGTCGACCACTATAAACAGTAGGAAGCAGACAATTTGAGCCAGGATTACTAATTCGTTAGCCAAATATATAGTCCCGGGGTGCAGGACAAGAAAAGAAAAAGAGAAAAAAAAGAAAAAGAGGCGTACTGAGTATTATGAGAAAGGGTCTTGTTATGTAGGCTCTTCTCATAAACCAGTGAAGAAGTAATTGGAAGAGCATTGTGGCAGCCGCTGGGGGCTATGAAACTATTAGTATCAGCCCCAAAACTTGGTTTTGGCGGTTTGCATGAACTTACTATGTTGAGTAATTGGTTACGGGGAAGCCCTGCAAAGCCCAAGTTGGTTGTAATTGTTGGCTGAATTCAACGTCAGTACTTCGTGAGGATTTAAAGGGCCAGCTTTATATTCTATACGTACTAAGAACCATGTCAGACCATACCCACCAAGATTAACCAAGGTCCACTATGTGTTAGCGAAGTTTAAGTAAAACAACATTGAACAAGTACCTGAGAAAGCATGAATGACCATAGTCGGATATCCTTAAGCGATAAAATCGCCTCTTGCTTTGAAAAAGCAGGGTCATCCGTTTTTGGCGCATTTTCAGATAGCCTAAGTTCAACAAAGTCTTGCTCCCGAGGTGTTAACCACTTTGCAGTACGCTTAGACTTGGGATAATCAGGCATGAATATCCAGATAACGCCAGCAAATACCATGGTAATGAGACCCTCAAGCAGATAGACCCTGTACAGACGGAGTAATTAGTCAAAAGTAATAATAGAGCATTGTGGCAAAATTTGGGGTATTTGGTGTACTTACCATTGCCAGCCGCTTAAACCACCAAGAGAATTCATGTACGAAATACCATAGCAAAGCAAAGACCCAATGATTCCTGACGCTTGACTGAAGATGAATCCTGCTACAATAGGTTTCCCCATCTCATCGCTCCTGTACCAGCTGCAAATATGGGTTACGACGCCAGGAAACATACCGGCTTCCATCATTCCAAGGAAAAAGCGTGCCACGTAGAGGCCTTCCTTATTTTTTACAGCAGCGTGACAAGCGAGCACTGCACCCCAAGAGAAAACAATCCGCGTCTGAAATACCCTGGGACTCATGTGCTTCAGAAAGACATTGCTAGGCAGCTCAAAAACGATATAAGCGATCTAGTGTTAGATTAACCTATTGGAAGGTCTTGAGTAAGGAATATTTTTACAAACATAATAGATAGAGGAGACCCAGTTATACTGGTCTGCTGTCATATGAAGCTCCATGAGGATATTTCGTGGGTCGCCAACTTGCATCACTTTGACACTCGCTGCGTTGGCTACATCGATCTGAAAGGCCCATTAAATCATACCTTGTCATTTTCTAGGGGAGAATATACCTGCTTAATTAGAAAGAGTAGAGCTATCATTGGAAGCAGTCTCCAATCGACTTTTCGCATGATTGCCCTTTCATCATCAGGCGTGAAAGTATCTAGGAACTCTACTGTTGTATCTGCTACAGCATCTGTGTGGGGTCGAACTTGTGCTCGCGCAGAATTTTGAAGGCTCTCACGAGAGCTATTTCCGGTATCTGAAATAGAATATTCGGCTAAGTCGTTGACTTTCGTGGTAGGTTGTTTCTGACTCATGATGGATAAATGGAGTTTTGAAGACAGTGAAAGTTTAAAAAGTAAGAACTAGGAGTTCATACTGCAAAGGAGACTGATAGTGGTGTCCTATGAGAAAGTTCTATAGTATTTCGCTTCTTGGAGAGGCACGATGGATCTACAACAGCTGTACATGGCCACTTTTGGTAAGTTAGCGAATAACATTATGGCGGAATGTAGCTGCAGATGAGGACATACAAACAACATGGCCTCGGACCCGTACGGTAGTACAGTTCTATGAATGCTGTGTATTCCTTGCAATGACGGCATTCTAACGTATATTACACAACCATATTAGCGAGATGTTACCTAGGGCTAGGACTGAAAACCGAAAAATAATCCCACTTAAGACAAAAAAGACACAACTAATGTTGTAAATAAAAGTCTTTCTCTAGTAAATCTGAATTTGCAATGTAAATGCTATAGTACTTTTGTGTATACTTCATTCAGTGGTTCTGGTCTATAGTATTAGTACTAACATTGTAGAGATTTCTCTATACATAGTGTGTAAATGTGTTTAACACAGTTACATTATTCTTTCACAAAGCTATTAAAATTGAGTAATATCCATACAAAGTTAGATGACACTGCTCCTTTATTTATATATTTTCTGCGAGTTTCTTCCATAGGCTCTGTGGAGCGGGCTATCAAGAGTGAAAAGTCAGCGCTGATTGCTACTAATCTATGTTGCAACATACCTCATTGGGGATATCTATAGAGGAGCCGGTTACAAAATCAATCTCTGCATAGTTGATAATCTTGGTTTTATGCCAGAGTTTGTAACCAAAGAACAAGACTGCAAAGAAGGGGATTGGGAAGTATGTTGTGATAAACGACGATACATCGAATGTATGGACTATGGTGTGTTAGCAAAACAACTGTATGTCCGCAAATGCGAACTTTGACTTACTAAAAGAAGTGAAGCCACCGAAAATGATAACCATAATACAGACTGAAAACCCGTCTAGGAGCTACGCATTAGTCAATGTCACTTAAAACTTTCCCGCTTCAACTCACAATAGCTCAAGTATGGCTGCAACGGCGCTCTGTAAGCGAGAGTACTTCGATCAATCCCCTGGACCTTTAACCCCCTATTCCAACGGATACTAGTCCAGAGAATCCCAGCCCATGAGATCATACCACAGATGGCAGTCATATTCGAGACTAGAAGGAGAATAGATTAGTAGATTGAAAGATCACATCAAACTCGAGGAGGTTATCTATCTTACAATAACCAAAAACCGTTCCAGCCTCTCCATGATTGTCTGCCGCCATGAACGAGAGCAGGGAGAAGGCACCGCAGACAAGGACACAGACCCAAGGAAGACCATCCTTTCTCGTCTTGCCGAGGAACTTGGGCATATGACCTCTAGAGCAAAGGCCATAAAGAGTGCGAGAGGAGACATAAAGATCAGCGCACCCAGCCGACCAGGCACTAGTGAGTAATGCTGCATTGATAATAGATGGTAAGACAGTAATTCCAGCGTTCTAGAGTAATATATAAGCGCAAAAAATCAAGACAGTGAAAGATGAGATAGTTTACCTCGATAGCGATGACGAAGGGACTCTTGGCCGCAGTGGATGCAAGATTGAGAGATGGATCGGATGGCGAAACTAACATTCCAATCTAGCAGGACGTATAAATCAGTAGTTGTGGGACAAGCGGGATATTATTGTGCTCACGAGGAAGGCACTGCAGAGATAGACTATGTCGCAGAACAATTAGCTGAGTACTCCAACACATATTCTGGAAGACCTACACAGTACGAGCCTGATCCATACGCTCTTGATAGCACGAGGGACAGTACGTCTAGGCTAGCAAACAATAACTGTGAGTTACAGTCACGCCGGGAAAAGCTCCGAGACTTACGTTGGCAGTTTCAGCAGCAGCAATTGCAGTGATTTCGGTGCCAATAAATGCAAAAGCAGCGCTGATCAAAACTGCGCCACCATAAAATAAGTATTTTCGAGACTGCCAGAAGAGTAGATAATCACATACCACTGAAAAAGCCCAGGAAGCGTCCTTTAGCGCCAGCTACAAAATAGCTATTGTCAGATTTTGTTGCGCGAGTAGAGGCAGTGAGTTCTTACGTATCCCACTATACTGAACAAAGCCACCAGTTTCATTCCAGAAGCGGAAGCCAATAGTTTCATGATTGGGTCCACCACCTGCGGTGATGATAATGCCCACAAGGATCAGACCGATGATAGTAATGACCTGCCATTCTAGATCAGCATTGTATTCTAGGACTTTTACCTATCTAACGGACCTTGATCGAACAGAACCAGAACTCCATTTCACCAAATACGCGAGTACCTCCAAAGTTGATGGCCCACTGTTGTTGTGTCATAGAATTAGTGCACCATTCCTACAATCCAGGAAGTTACTGACCACTACAATGAGCATAAGGCCCACCCACATTGCGTTGCTACATATTCCGGTGGTGCAAGTGGAGTCAGTCTGACCTGCGGGGGTCCAGTACGAGATTAAAACAGATGCCGCAGACAGTTCGGCAGGAAGTACGACTGGATTTCTAAGTCAGTAGTAAATCAACTAATAATGCACAAATTCCAACATACTAATGTAGCTATTGAATTATCATTAGTATACTGTCACTCATAAAAGGAAAAGAAAAAAAAACATACTTATACCAATACAGGACACCCATGGCAAAGCCCAATTCCGGAGCTACAAAACGACCAGCCAGGGCAAATTGGCCACCTGGAATAGGAAATTGCGAAACCATTTCACCTAAAGCAACCTGTTAATCACAAACGTGTTAGCGAGACGGAGGAGCAAACGCGACCAAGGTCCATAGCTCACCATAACAGAATACAGCAGGGAAGCCATGATGCAGTATCCAATTAACAAACCTGCCGGACCTCCATGCTCCAGATCGCTAGCTGTGCCTAGAAAGAGACCAGTACCCTATACAACAAATTAGGGCTCAGCACCGAAATGAGGCGAGACTAACTCACAATAACACCTCCAATAGCAATCATTTGCCTGAGTAGGAGCTGTGAGCCTGAGTGGAAATTAAGCAGGGTGTGTCGGAACTTACATGTGTCGGGGCTTTCATAACACATTCAACATTAGCTTGTAGGAGGCCCTGGGAGTCATGTGTTCGTACCTTTAGCGAACGTTGAAGGCCATTGTTCTGGGGCTCCAGGGCATACATGTCGGCACTAGTTCTCTGGCTAATAACTACATTATTCGCATCCTGAGGACCGGTTTTGTTCTTCTAAGCACGCGACAAGCACAGCATTAGCAAGGTAACTTTAAGCAAGAGCTGCAATTGCTCGTCGCCTCACCTCGTCTAAAGACATTGCTCGCGTAAGCAAGGATGGATTCGAATACCGATAATCGGACTTGTTGTGGGTCAAGTTCCAAGAAATTCCAAGGCTTAGAAACAGTCTAGACAAATAGAAAAAGAAAAGTGCACGTTAAGAGGTACAAATACGCAGGCGAGCGGAATTGCGGCTCTTAGTCCGGCATGTCTACTTTTGATAAGACCCCTTTTTGCGAGAATGGGGGTTCGCCTATAATAGGGGGAGATAGGCGAGTCATAGGGCCAATTGAGTGCTGCCCGAAGCGGACTTCAACAAGATAAGGGAGTTGACCGACTTGAAGGGGGCTGCGGGACCTTCGGCAGGTTTGCCGCACAGAGGAGTGACGCTTATGATCCCATCTGAATCCAACACTTCTCACCAGCGGCTGATACGACTATTCCAACATAATTACTTATCGTGCTCGGTTCGTTTATTACTGATATAATTGGCTTGCTTAGACTCAATCTTGCATGTTGGTAGCTACACGTCACTTGCCCGATTCTCCTGCAAACTGAAACTTTACAACCATGTCCATTATGCGTAAGACATGTGAGCTAAAGCCTGGGGTTTATGGACCTTTGCCCACCTTCTTTGACGATAACCAAGATCTTGACTTGGTCAGCTATAAGAAGCATCTTTTAAGTAAGTTCTCCATCTTCTGGCCTTATGTGAATGGTTGGCTGACGCAAGTTACTTACAAGATCTGGCAACAAAGGGTATTGGTATGCTGTTCCATGCGAGTGAAGCTCGAAAACTGCCAAACTGAATTCATAAATAGTGCCGGTTTGTTCGGGATCGTTGGGGGAAGCAGTGCATCTGGTGAGCAGAAATTACCGGCTCTAGACATCATCTATTGAACCTTTACGCTTTCTTACAGAGCCATGATGAGCGGACGACTCTCATTCGTTTTATTAGGGATACATTAGATCAGGAGGGGCTTGCTTCTACACCTATTGTGGCCGGTGTTGGTGGATCGAGTACTAGGGAAACCATCAAGCTAGCTCGTGATGCCGCAGACGCTGGAGCGTGTGTTCTTGGCCTCCAAAAAATGACAATGCCTTTACTGACTTTTGAACCCATTACTAGAGATGCAGGATTGGTTATTCTCCCAGCATACTATGCCGCTAGCCTCAACGCCGATCAGGAACAGGTTATCCAGTACTATGTTGACATATGCGAGGCCTCTCCGGTGTGTTCAAGCCATTGCAAAATTAATGGAATGATGCTAAACTTGACATCCGGAATAGATACCCCTGTTTCTTTACAACTTTCCAGCTAATGCGGCTGGTCAAGATATGTCCTCGGCAGTTATCGAGGCGGTGATAAAAAGAGCACCTAATCTCTGCGGTGTGAAGCTCACGTAAGTTGTCCATTAAACTCTCCACTTCTTGCCACTAATATCTCAACGAACTTTAGTTGCGGGGGTAGTATCGGCAAACTCATTCGCCTCGCAGCAGCTATCGATGAGGATCCGTCTATCAACAATAATCGACCCTTTACATTCCTCCTTCTTGATGGTCTCATTGCAGACCTTACTCCCTGGATGCATTGTGGTGGCCATGGGACGGTCAGTGGTATACCTAACTTTGCTCCTCTAGCCACGATGAAACTCTGGAAATTCTGCAACAACCCTTGTCCGACCAAAGATGAGATACAGCAGGCAAAAAGGCTACAAGCCATACTCTCTAAAGCCGATGTAGATGCAGTACCCGGGGGTATCCGGGCTATGAGTAAGTTCATATAGTCGAGTTTCTTTTTGTTTTGTACTGACGGTGATTATGTTCAGAATATGCTTTGCATAAGATGCACGGCTATGGGATAGCACCCCGAAGACCTCTGCTGCCCCTGAAGGAGTCAGAAGGCGAGGCTTTTATGCTGGCTCTGCGCGAGCTGCTTGAAATCGAGGCGGAGCTATCTAAATAGAAAATATAGGGTATAAGACAGGAGATATAAAAAAGGATTGACGGATGTTAGCAAGTAATTGATCTGCTAGCTGTTATCAAAAATAATTCCGTCATTTTTTAACTCCAAATGAGGCACTTTTTCTGTACAACCTTTTACACAATGGCTATACATTTAGCTTACCCAGTATGGAATGAATTTTAGGTATACTACTCATATCGTTTCGGACTTTCCAATTAGTAGGCAAAAGGTTAAACATATGACTTATTACGCAAAAGATCACCACATACGACCATAGACTGAGGAGAACTGGGCATCCCGTCCGCTCTGCCATACATAAGCCTCAGATCGGTAGATTAGTAGTTGGGTGGGTGACCACCAGCGAATACCTACTGTTGTATGTTTTTTTATTTTTCCTCCTAAATCTCTCCCCTCTCATCTATTTCCCCAATTTCCCCCCTTTTTTCTAAGGATCCTGATACGTGTACAAAAATTGATATTTGAACAATGCCAGGTGAGTTCCGCTAGTATTTTTTTTAATTTGAGTAACTCACTTAGTTTGAATAATTAACTTGTTTTCTTACTTAATTTGGATAACTGACTTGCTTTAGGTAACTTACTTAATGTAAGACGTAAGTAACTCACTTGATTTGGGTACCTAACTTACTTGATTTAGATACCTAATAGGGCGGTGACCCCGAAGCGCTACAACCTGTGTCAAATATCAATTATAGTATTGTACACGTATTTGGACCCTTTTCTTCTAATCTCACCTTAGTAGTTCACCTTTTTGGTTTGGCTAAGCGAGAGCCCCTTCCCTTTAGAATTGCACGTAACTTCCTTAGCAGTCGAGTGAGCATTCTTTTAGTTTCACCGCTTGATTATGCGAACCCCGATCTTCGCCCTCGGATACTTCTATCACCCTCAACCTGGTGAGCCATATAGATTTGTTGTTTTCCGGTGAAATTAAAACCCTCGACTTACTCTAACAGGCTGTTTGGTAGCTCAACTTATATAACTTTTTCTATTATACCATCTTTTTCTATTTAGGCTTTATGTAGATTTCATCCCAATGTGTTCTCCCCCAGGATATTAATAATTGCATGCTATATAAGATGGTTCACTGTATAGGCTCAAAGACCTCGGTAGAACGGTACGCTGGGTCTTTCTAACTAAGGCTAAGGTCTCCAGGCATTTATCTACCTAGCATAAAATAAGCTTGATAGTCTCTAGTGTCTGTTTTATCCACGCCTACTTATACACGCGACCAACACCTTTTCTTGACGCCACTTCCTGATGCCAATCAATCCACAGTACGTTGTAGAACTCATACTTTTCTCCTGTCTTCGGACGCTCGTCTAAATCCCACTCGGCCATACCATATTCAAACCAATCGTTACAAGCAAACCCTATTGAGATGGCAACTAGGTCTAACGTTGGGTGCGACTTAGGGTACGGCGTGGGCAAATTGGGAATCTAGTTCGAAATCACACGATGAAAAATGGCATTTCCGAGAGAAGTAGTTAATAAGTAGGTAAGGACTTAAGGTATAATAGACTTATTTTGCTACGAGTCTATGTAATACTTTATTTCTACCAGATAATTCATAACAAACCCTCTCAGAGAAATCTTCTACCTACGAACAAGATTAGCACGGATCGTAGCCTTCAAAAATCGAAGAACTTTCATACCAGACAAAGAAAGGGACTGCAAATTTAATCCCGTAACTCCCGCATTATCCTTATCGCGTATTGTGACTCCGCTTTCCCTCAAAATCTTTATCAAAATCCTTAATCTTCCCTGCCATCCGCCTTCTTGCTGAGTCAATTAGCGTGGTTTCGTCGACATAATTCCGCCGCCGATGATCCGAGTCGGAAGATGGGCCCTCTCTGTCTAAGAAATCGTTGATGCGATTCTTGCACTCTGAAGCTTTCTTTTTGTTGGATGTGTCTAGCGATGTATGTCAGGGAGGTATCTCGGCTATCCGAAAAGGGGGGAGTAGTCAAATCGACTAGCGAGACTGGCACTCTCGGTTGTTCTAACCCCCAAAGGAAAGAAAAAAGATGTGTCTGTCTGGTGAAGTATAGCAACCGCTTACAAGATGGCATTTTATATTATCTGCTGGTCACTGATGTCAAGAAGCGTGATATTGTGTATTGCTAAGAAGCACGGAGGTGTAAACAATATATCGTAGAGTAGGTTCTTGGAGCAAATTCGAGATGATCCGGATCTTGAAGAGGTCTCCATTATCTTTTATACATGGAGTTCCGTGTCAACTAAAAAGCTCAAACAAGTATATTGTGCACTTGAGTTTGCCATAGTTTCAGTCATTTGCTTACGAAAAGACATCAAGTGTTAGCGACAGA
Organism: Pezicula radicicola; assembly: GCA_003008705.1. Classification (NCBI taxonomy): domain Eukaryota; kingdom Fungi; phylum Ascomycota; class Leotiomycetes; order Helotiales; family Dermateaceae; genus Pezicula; species Pezicula radicicola. The sequence continues at coordinate 375,214 of PDUO01000046.1, read as the reverse complement.
CAAGATTGAAATGCAAATATTGAAGTGCAAGAAATAAGTGCAGGAATTAAAAGCAAGAACTAAATTCAGGGATGATCTGAAAGGTATAGTAAGCACAAAATGCAAAAATCAAGTGCAAATAATAAGTGCACCATAAAGTAATCTTACACCGGAGGCAAATCGTTCGTAGATATTTATGATGCTCCCCAAATATTCTTCTACTATGAGGATGACATGTATCCTTATCCGAAAAAATATGTATACACATACTCGTATTGAGGTTCGGTAGTTAACATGGGGCTGATAGACAAATTTCATTTTGGGTTTGCCATACTTTATTTAATCGTCTCTTGAAGTATTCTGGGGTGGGGTGGATTTAGCATTAAGGTACTGATTTATTATACATGGCGCAGTTTTTTAAAGGGGTTCGCCACAGCCTTGATTGAGCAAAGTGCAAAATAACAACCTCAAAAAACTTGGCGCACTCACAGCTCCCACCACTATGATGCGAACCATTTCTTACACCGAAGGCTGAGACAAGGCAACAGAACTACGAGAGGTCATCTGGGAGTCCTGTGTCAGGCTCCCTTTACGAGAATGGACCTTGCCATCTGTATTGGACAGGCTACGGCGCTCTCACCGAATAGCGCCAAAATGCGAGTACATCTATCACGACAGGGTTTCTCATCATCAAGTGCATGAAATGAAAACTCTCCCATTGGCCATGAGGATGCCAACAAACCACACTGTAAGCCGAAAGGGATTGCCCTCTCAGAATCGCAAAATTTATTTCACCTAATCTCATATTCAGTATAAGTTGACGGCCGCTAGTACTTGAACTACTCGTCTGCTGTGTTCTGTTTCTGTTCGCAGTAAATAAGTCGCCTTGTCTCTAGGTGTCGAGCTCGTTGTCACTCTACGGCTGGATGGCTTCGCCATGGCCCCGCCCTCTCTTTAGTCCGCCGGCTGTTAGCCTCTCAAATGCTGAAATGCAATCACTAGGGATCATTTCAGAACAACAGGTCAGCTCGTTGATACCAGAACAACCGATTGATTTGACAACACCATCGTCATACTCCTCAATTAGCCAGTCGCCCGCTCTTACAGAATCCGTTAGTCCATCGACAGAAGGCCATGGAAAAGCCAAGAGAAAAAAGAGAGGAGCGCCAGGGGTGAAATGGGAACCCTCTAAAGAGCGAAAACTAGCTCGCTTGTACTCGATAGCTGATATTGACATTGACGATATTCCTATTGTCATGCGAGATGAAAATCTGAGGTTTGAGTAAGTTTAAATTGATTTGAACTCGTTATGCCTTGAAATACTAATAATCAACAGAAAGCGACATGCGCAGGAGAAACTTAGTGCGTTTCTAGGGCGCCGGCCAAATGATATGCGGCGCCGGCCAGTTGATGAAGATCAAATGGATAAAAGAATTGAAAAATCATATGCACTCAAAATGAAACGCAAATTAGATCACCTGAGAAATCGCAGTTCTCAACAATCTCACGAGTATGGCGGGGAAGGCAGAGAGTCGCCACATGATGGCCTTGAAGACTGGGCGACTGGAAGGTGCTCGACCAGTTCCAACGGAGAAGTCGACGGTGACACGTTTGCCCCTCCGCCGTCATTTCCTCTACCAAGGCCCCCAATCCCTTCCTATCAACAGGATTTCGCCGAGTTCACAAAAAAGAACAGAGCCGAGGGTCTCCGGCAACGCATGCTCGAAAGAGGAAGGGATCCAACCAAGTACTCGTCTACTGTGCTGAATAAGTTTGAATTCATCATGAATAGACTATCGGCAAGCACGCAAGGAAGCTGGGAATCAAAATCGACAACAACGACCTCTAGATCATTGACTTCTTCATGGTCATCGAGAGACTCAACTCAAACCGTAACCCGTTCTTTCAGGGGCTCGCTTGACGAGTCTATACGCGTCCAGTCGATATCAGAATACTCAACGAGAAGTTCCATCCCAAGCATTCGAAATTCAACTTCTGCATCTTTACGATACTCAACACCTGCAAGGTCGTATTCAATTCATCAAGATACCTTCGGAGATTTCTCCCTGCCCCCATCTAAAAAGCGAAATACCTCGACGATGGAGTTACCTGGGACATCAACGGCTAGCACTCCAAACATTCTGCAACCGAGGTCAATTAGAGACTCTCTGGATTTATACGGAGGACGATTTAGCTTGGAGGCTGCGGAAGCGTCTTTAAAACGCAAATCAGTGACTTTCGATGAGCCAATGCCAACACCCAATGAAGAACTGAGAGGTGAGCCAGACCCGACATTCGCATTGATGGAAGAACTGTTAGATTATGAGGCGTATGCAGCTACTGGCATACCCACACTCTCTGACCCGTCAGATCCAGCCAGCGATATTTCACTTGATACTGAAAACGGATCAGCCCAAGGAAAAGTCGAAGACATGGAATGTGCTCAACCCCAGTATTCGCAGATCCGTAAAAGTCGTGACTGCTGCTCCGAACTATGTCGAGGAGATCCTAGATCCTCCAAATGCCTCGAATGTCAATTAGAAGAACCTCCATCGCATATGTGGATTGGTTCAATCGTACAAGCTTGGCAGGATGGTGACAATACTCCGATGGCAGAAGCGTACGATGCAAAAGCTGCTGCGTCAGACAATTTTGTAATTGATGAGGTTGATGGGTTTCACAATACTATTCTTCACTCGGCAGCATCTTACGGTGCTGGTACTATGATTCTTGTCTGGCTTATTGAGCAAGGTATCAGCGTCGATGCTAAAAATGCCGCAGGGCAGACATTCATGCATACACTCAACCCGGTTTCATTTGCGGCGTACGGTAGAGGATCTGATGGGAGGAGTAGTGAGGACATTACCTCTCTCCTGTCCCTCCTCTGGAAATTTGGGTTTGATTTCCACGACTGTGACGATTATGGCCAGACTCCTATGCATGTTCTGACTCAATATGATATGAATCTGGACTCGACGCAGAGAGCATTCGAAGGAATGGGTGGATTTTCAACAAACGAATTAATGAAAAGGGACTTCCGGGGCCGGAAATTGATCCGACGTCATCTCGAGGTTCAAAGACGTCTGGAGGCCCAGACAACGACGGACACCCGCGAACTTCCTCTGCTTCAACCAATGGTGTTGCCCATCCGAGAAAATACTACCGACAACACTAAGCTAGGACATGTGGCTAAAGAGCCTGTAGTCAGCAACTTCACAACTAGGGATGATAAAGCACAGTACCATGAAAGCCTCCGAAAAACAATTGCACTTGCAATAAGCGGCCACCCCGAAGCTGAGAACTGTGGCATGAGTGGTCTACACTGTCTAGCAGAGTCTTGTCTGACAGTGTGGGCCGCAGATGGAACCCCAGCCAGCGGTGACACCAACAAGAATCTTAAACGCAAGAGCACCAACGATAAAATCTTTCTTCGACTTCGCCACGATTACATTGTAGCCGAAATTGGCCGCCTTATTAAGAGTAAGGTTGATGTTAATGCATATGACTCAAAAGGCAATACACCCATCATGTCGTTCATAAAACGCGGACTCGCCCATAACACCACCGTTACAGTCTTGAAGATCCTGATTCAGCATGGAGCCAATGTTCATCGACGAAACCGCTCGGACGAGACGGCTCTCCACATTGCAATGCGTTTGAGCCGAATTGCAGCTGTCGAAGTTCTGGTGCAGAATCATGCGAATGTACATGCCAAGGATAGGCATGGGAAAGGCGTGCTTGCCATTGCTGCTAAGGCAAGTGCTAAAGCTGCCAGGAAAGGGGATGCTGGGTTATATGCGAGAGCTGTTACTTGCACTCACATTGCTGTTGACTATGGAGCTGTGGTTGAACCATCCAGACAGCTGGATTGGGATCAGCAGATAAGATGTTATGCTGAAGGCAGACCATGATCGATTGAATTTGTTCCCCGTATCCTTCCTTATACTTAGAGCACAATAATAGCGAGGACAAAACATTCATCTTCTTTTAGCATAATTTGTAAAACCACATAGACTGTAACATTTAGTTGTAAAATATATAATATGAAATGGTGGCGTTTTTGTTGTCTAGAAGTTGCTTTTAGTGCCCTGTAGCGATAGGCTGCTTTAGGGAACCCTAAACCCGCTCAAACAGTAAATCGATATCTCCTCGGCTATTACTGTAACCTAGGACGGCCTAAAGCCACAGCTTTCAACAAATGACTAGATGTGTTATTCGTCTCAATTGAATTTAAACCGTTGAAATAGCTTCAGTTGAAGAACAGCGGACTGGTAATAACCTTTCCGCCATCCCATTCCCTCCCCACAAAATAAACCGCCTTTTCCTCCCCTCCCTTCACAGGTATCGAAAACGACCCTTTAACACGAATCGGAAGTTTAACTTCTGGAATAACCTCAACCTTCACAAATAAATCAGCTCCGCCTTTGATCTCGATCCTTTTCCCACCAGGCTGTAAAGCTTCTTCCCAACTTGTCTCCAAAGACCAAGTAGGCTGTGCCTTGTGTGAATTTCCTTTCAAAGCATCACCTACTTTCACATAACCACCTAAACTACCTTTAAATGATATATTCGTAGGCTTAACATCTTCTGCGAAAGAAAGATTTACACCATCGAAATCACCACTTGTTCTTGTATGGAAAATAAGTTTTTGTTCGTTGACCTTGGTGATGTGTTCTCCTTCTGGTATATAACAAACACCACCGAATGCTTGACTTTCTGATATCGTGGTACCTGAGACTTCCATTGAACCATCCCAGACTGCCTCTCTGTATCTATCGTACAGTCGTGCACCTCCCCATGTAATGCGAAGTTTATTCCATGTTCCCACTTCGGCTGAAGATTCACGCCAGAGATCACGCTTGAAGATCAGCCCTGTAGCATCGAATGCCTCAATTGAGGAGAAACCACTACTGCCATAGAAAGCGTAATTCATCTTGACTTCGTGATCCCTTTCAATAAAGACATCATCTCCTTGTATCGACCCGTCATCCGTATACAGCAGACCTACGAGTCGCTCTCCCGTCGTCGCAAAAGTATGTCGAGCACGGAACGCCTTTCCAACAGCATCGCGTTCCAATTTCTTCGATAGAACACCAGTAAGTCCACCTTTCGTACCAAAAACTGCCGTTCCTGGAACCCCACCACCACATCGTCCCCGATGTTCATCAGAATTAGCACAAACTCCAAGTTTCCATCCGCGGGAGATAGCATCTCGAAGTAACCATTCGAAAAGCCCCCATGCGCTTCCAATCTCCAGAAGTCGTTCGAGTTTTGGATGATGCCATCCTAGATTACAGCGTCTACCTCCTACATGTGGGATTAAGAGATGAGCAGCTGGTGAATGTGCATATGTTGCATATAGTTCGTCAAGAGGCCAAGCACCAGGTTGTAATTCTGCTGGACCGTCTTCATTCCACTCGAAACTTCTTGCAACATTGCCATATTTGTCGAGGGGAAACTCGGGTGGATTTACAGTTGGATCGTCTAGGAATACAACGTTGTGGTCACCACCGGCAGCACTATTACCGCACCACTCTGTGCCTGGAAAGACAATGAATTCGCCTTCGCTGTTGATGTTTCGGATAATTTCTAGCGTTGCTTCCCATTTTGCACTGGTGATGTTGAAGTCGTTGGCTGTGTAGCCTACGATATCTAGACCTGCTATCTTTTGGGCGTAGGAAAAGTTGTAGGCTGTGTCGTTTGTTCCGACTGTATCGTCGGAGTGAACATGAAGATCAGCGTATAAGATCCGTGGTACAGGGAGTGTATCCGACACTGAGACGTACTCTGTTGTGCTGTAGGACTTATCTTCTTCTGAGGAATTGAGTTGAACTAAGATGGTAAAATCTCCTGTGGTATCTAAAGAGATCTTACAGACTGCGTAAGTCCACCCTTGAGAAGAAACATCAACCTGTTTCGAAAATGCAATACTCTCAGTAGCTATATCTTTGATAGTTATAGTAGCCGACAAACCAGCTAAGCTTGCCGTGGCATTACCCCATTGATCTTCGGCGTGGACGTACAGAGGAAACGAAGTTCTAGGTGCAACCAATCTCGGCGAGTGCACTTTCAATCCATGGATGGGTCCGCTCTTAATTTCGAAGAAAATATCTGGCTTAATTGCAGCGAACCTTGATGTACCAACTGGGTCAATATACCATCTCATAGCAAAGTTCTCTTCGACAAAGGTCTGAGCACGAGTACCTCTGGCACCAAACCGTTTGTCGCCTAAACGGATCACAATTTGATCGCCTGGATTTAGGTAGCCGTCGACGATATCGACAATAATTGCTTTTTGGAAAGGTCTCTCATGACCTTTTTGATCGAATCTAACTGTTAATTCCTGTACCGTAGCCGGAGTTTGGCCTCGAACTAGTTTACCGGCAGAATATTCCGCTGATACATAGTTATCGGCTGTTGGGTCCGATGTTTGGAACAATGCCCAGTCCTGTGTTTCCCTAATTAGTACAGTCTTCTACTTTTTGAGAACAAGTGGACGGATTTTTTACTACTTACTGAGTAGAATTTGAATGTGCCTTTAATCCAAGCACCATCTGCAAGACCACTTCCACCGACTGTGTAGGTAATTGTTATCTCAGTCCATTGACCTGCAGTCAAGGAAGTCACGTCGCTTGTCACTGTTCCTAAAAATGGAAGGGATTTGATGTGTTGGTATAATCCGATAGGCGCAGTGTATTGCCCGACGATTTGTTGCAATTGCTCTTCGGATAAAGTCTTCATCTTGGTATTGGGGATGTAATTTACATTAAAGGATAAATAGTGTTGGGAGCTGTCCTTCTAAAAGAGCAGATATACAAAGTGGAATTGAATTTCATACCTCGTCACCCGCTTCCTTCGTCATCATGGCAATATTACACTTATGCTTTTGATTACCCGCGTAGCGGGGATGAATATGCAGATAAAAGAACTTTATTGAATTAGAACTGAGCTGGGGCTGGTCATGGCGTGCTTCTCGCTTCTTGGCTCGCAAAAGTGGATGGAGTGATAGGCGGGACTCACAACAGCGTAAGCACTGTCTTGGAAAAGATCTCTGTCAACCAAGAGCTGTTATTTAGAATTTTGGCCCACTAATTAAAATTGAATTTACCCAGCTACCTGTATTGCGTTCAGATCTGATGATATTGCGTGATGTGTAGCTTAATTGGACAGCGTCGTTTTCTGGGTTGCGACTTAAAGATGCAGGCAGCTCTGGGTCCTGATACGTGTACAATGCTACAATTGATATATGTCACTTATAGTATGATTACTAATAAAAGATGGGCAACATGAATTTTTAGAAGAATCGTTGGCGACTATGTACTAAGTTCTCAGCTGGTGACGAAACTCTGCGTCAAACAAGGATTCACTATCACAAAGGGATACGAGCAACACCATCAGCCACGGAGAGATATTTTTCCCGAAAAAATCCCTGTGATCCAATGGCTGCCACAATATTTGCCACCCGGTCGTTTCACGATACTCTGCCAGGATTGACCATTGGAATCCTCTTTGTGCCATAGAGTCTAGCCTATATAAAATTAGCTAATATTCCTGGTCAATATTGACTGCTTTCCGCTTGGTTTCCAACCGCCTTAGCTGTAGCACTTGAACATCTTGCGATAGGCAAGTCATTTGGAACGTCGGCACAACTATGTGATTGATCAGAGCTAGGAGTTGTTTTTATTGGACTCACTAACTTTGTTAGCAGCCTTTTCTAGGCTATGCTGATAACTGGTGGTTTTTCTAGGAAAGCTGTCAACTCCGAGTCTGGGGTCAAGTCACCATCGAGCAGACTTATAACATCTGCTTGTGTGATCGGCATAGATAAGCTCGCTGGAGCTTTTTACTGGATCCCAAAAGCAACCTTGTCAGCGGTTATCATTATGGCTGTTTGGCAAATCATCATTCTAATCAATTTTTTCTATAAATACTGGCAGTTCTCCTTAGCAGATTTTATCGCCAATATAGCTTCGTTTTAGGTGGCCTTGTTTGCGTCTGTTGAGGTTGGCGTCGTAGCAGCTGTTGGTTATAGTTTGGTTTACATGCTGTTTCGTATCGCATTTGTCCGAGTGACGCATGTCACGACTTCTAGCATCCATATTTTGTATTCCCATGCGGTCGAAGATATTACTGGAGGTGTTCTAGAGGATACCCAAGTTTTCAAGCTCTATGAGTCCATTCTCTTCCTGGATGCTAAGAAGGTCAAGAAGAACACTCTCAACAAGGTTTATACATATACTTCTAGAATTCCAGCACAACCTCAACTCGAGAAAGACAGGTTGTGGACACGACTGGTGAGAGCCATATTTGATACCTGCGAGAAAAAGCTGGAATCTCGATCGTATCCATGTCGCTGAGAGTTGTCATAATTGATTTTGCAAATGTCGAGCGAATTGACATAACGGGTGCTCAAGCTCTGGTGGATTTGAAAGCAGACTTACTCCAATATGCTGGTCCCGAGTTGGAGTTGAACTTCCTAGCCATGAATGATAGAGTGGGGAGAATCTTTGAGAGAAACGAATGGGTCTTGCACAGCATTGAATCAGGCACTGTTCGTGAAGGCGGAAATATCGTGTTCGGTGTTATTCAACAGGCGCTGGATCTACGACAGGACCTCAGCAGTAGGCGGACCCGGCGAACTCTGATATAGAAGCCATCGAATTAAAGTAGAGGTCATTGAATTTGTACCGTACAAATTGGGTTATAAGAGATCATTTTGATTAGGGCAACTGAGTTATCCAAGTCAACTACGTAAGTTACCTAGATCAAGTGAGTTACTCAACTCCATCTCTTATCTGAATAGATAGCTATTCAAAATGATCTCCTATAAACCACTTCGTACGGTACAATTACAAGATTAATGGCCGCAGCCGGCTTTTGCTGGAAGATAGTAAATTTAAATCATTAGGAATGCTCATTTTACATCGAGGATGAAACTATGAAAGTTTGTAGAGGACAATCCATTGAGCCCCTTACCCCTTTTCAAAGCTCGGTTATCGAAGAATCACCGCGTGATGGGTGACGTAGCGACCTTTCTCTTGCTTGAACCTGGAAGAGATAGGAGAGGTTTCAAGTTTCGTCTTCATCTACGATTGTATTCCATTATTCTTGAGATTACCATGTCATGACTTTGATTTGCAAGGGAGAAGGAGAATCTGTATCGAGGGAAATTTTACGGGTGAAAGGCAATATTGGAAGTAGTTCGAGAGGTCTTACGGGGGTAGACTGGATGTCTTGGAAAGACCGCTTTCATCTTCAGCAAGTAACGATGTTGGGTCATTCCTTTGGTGCGGCGACAACAGTTGAAGTTCTTCGGCACCACGACAGATTCCAATTCATAGGGCAAGGAATTATATATGATATCTGGGGAGCAGCAACCCCTCGTCCGGACGATCCTTCGCATCGCATCAACACTCCTCTGCTTGGCATAAATTCAGAGACTTTTGTGTGCTGGCCAGACAACTTCCATGCAGTTACAGTATATCGCGATGCAAGGAAGCCAAGGAACACGACGCGCTATGTTGGCTTATGACCGTTGGGGTTCCGTGCTTTATCCTCGGATAGTGAGCTTGGCGTTAAAAATGAAAGTCAATCGTCAACGTGCATTGGATCTTAACATCAATGCCTCACTCGAATTCTTGAAGGAAGTAATGCCTGACAGAATCTCGGCGATGAACAGAGGTACAAATGAGCATCTTCTTGAAATCAGTACTCTGGACAAGCTACCGGAAGAACATCGCCCAAATGGAAAGTGGCTTGCAGTAAGGTTACGGACACCACATGAGTTGAAGCTTCGGCTGACGCCTTAATGGGTGAGGTGTGCAGCACGAAAGAAGAAAGAAAAAGAGGCCGAGGATGAGCTGGTCTTTTGGATTTAGCGATTGGTGAGGAGAGTTGGATGCATGTTGCACCTACGAAAGAGGGGTTTGAGAGACATGGTTTGAAGCCGCGAAAGGAATTGCAGAATAACCAGGAAGATGGGATGGTTGATCATATGGAAAGGAAGGCCAAGCCCATGAGGAGCATGGACAGAAAGGTATTGAGCAGAAGTACATGGCAAGGAGATGAACGGGTCTTGGTACCAAGACGGCGCAATGCTGGGCATTGAATAACTAGCCGTCTTGGCCCTGGAAGTACTGATGAACGTTGCTCTGGGGTGAACATCAGTTCTTGAGAAAGGCAACCAATCAACATTTCTATATGAAGAGCTATGCGCTCTTTATTCCAGCAACAATGCAACGCCCTTTACTATTGCGCAGGAGATAGTCTTGATCGGGGTTTTGGCTTACCAGCTGCTCAATTAGTGAGCGCCATCACACGTGGAATGAAGTTGATTATGATGCAACAACACTTAGTGCTTCGTGCTAGATACCAGTAGTCTGGAAACATAGTTCGAGCCGTTGTATATTTTCTTAACAAGTTAGGCTAAAACCCCCTTTCAAGCCAAGAGCACACCATAGTTGCGCAAGTCTTACGAAGGTACGAAAGAACAGCGCATAAATATTGTCAATTCCAAATGGAACCTTTCGTCTAGAATAGAGCAGAGCTTATATTAATACCTGTAGAATTTGCTAGAACTAGTTAGTTTGGGCCTATTTCAGAGTACATAGTGATTCAGTTGGAAATATCAATATTTATGCGCCGTGTCTTCGTATACATCCCGCGGCAGCGACTGCTGCCCGCCATGTCCGAGGATGAAAACATCATGATTGCTTTTTGCTTGTCACTAAGAAGTTACAGCAATTCAGCTGGTACCGAAATATTATGAGAATCACCAACCCGCAATTGTTTTAACGTCAATGTATCGTGGTTTTTTCGCCAACGTGTTAACTAGTAAGTGCCATCAACGTAGGACGTAGGTGCCCGTAGACTTTCGTCCTTTTACCCTCAATATGACCAATCCTTGCGTACTCGCTAGGTAGTTAAATATACAACATTACATCGTTTATCCAACATAAAGTTCGAGTAGCTGTAATAGAAAGCAAATAGAAGTATGGATTGGCGATCTACAATGGCTGATTGCTGTATCCGATGCTGATCCCGAGTTTGATCCTTCTAGTAAGCACAGTCTTCCGTGATTACTCGCATCTAGACCATTGAAAATAAGCAGAGTATCCACCTATAGCATCGCAAGAAACGTCTGATATTGCCCATCGCATAGCTACGGGATCTTGTCTTGCTTTGAATAAAAAGCAAGCATTATTAGGCTATATTTTATAGAAGCAGGGGATATTTTGAAACGTTTCAAGATCTCATCTTACATTTATTCATGACTAGGAATCTGAAATGTACCGGTAGTACGAGGTAATCCGAAGACTGAGCCGCAGCAGCTCCTCGCTTGAGATGTTCACGGATGCGCCAGGTACCCGCATCGTCACAGATCTACAAAGAATGGCCAGTGAGCCAAGCGATTCCTGGGAGATCCCTGGGGGAATCACCCCGCTGTTGCTGCAGAGTTGGCGTGATTTATCATTTAGGAGAATTAGGACAAATAGTATGATGTGGTGAATATAAACCAAAAAGGGGATGGGAGATTTCGTTCTTCTCGAATAGGAAGCAATACTCTGTAATAAGACAATATGAGGCATTCTGTGAATAAGCTGTTCCTTGTTCTCAATGCTGGACGAAGATCCAGGATCGATCGAGGACTTTTCTGGGGGATCGTAGAGTAAATAGTGGAGTCAAGCACTATCTAAATTCGTCTCGGAGGAGAGAAGGCCCTGTAAATGCCGTACATTACTGCTGCGCTAGGCCACCAACAGCCTGGAGCTTGAAGGTATCTTTTAGGCGCTACCAGTCTGTCTGTGCTGGCAGCAACCTATTCAGCCAAGAATAAAGGTTCAGTGCACAACACAAATTGTCACACCGCACGACGCCAGAACTCCCGAAGTACTGTGCCATACCTAGTTATACTGTATTTGTAGGTGCAGTAGCAGCAGTCAGATGGGACTGGTTTGTGTCACAACCAGCGGCGAGCCAATGGGGTGTCACATGTTCATGGTTCAGCCAACAACGCAGGTACATCCATGAGCCCAGCTCTAATAATATTGGATCTTCGCATTTCCTTTTCCTTTTTCCTTTTTCTTCGCTCTGTCACGTTGTTGTCGTTGTCCCGTGTTTTCCGTCTTCACACCGTCCCTTCATAAGTAGAGTCTCTGTCTGCGTTGGTCCAAACCAAGTCTACAGGCCTTGCTCGTTACTTGGTAGTCGTCTATTATTAACTCTCCCGTCTAGCCTGGAATTCAGCTAAGTAAGAACTCAAATTCAGCCCGAACACAACAACAACAATCCACACCGGACCAACGCCTCCCACCCCTCATCTTTGCCTTATTCGGTGAATTCACGCCTTGAGAAGCTGATGACGATGCGGGTACTCTGATCCATCAGGTAGGTAGAATAATCGACGATAGTTGCAAACGGTCTACACTTCAAGGTTCTGTGGCTCGATGGCTTCCACCGAGGGGCAACATCGGCCATGGGGCTTCAGTAAGAAGTCCTTGAACCGTATGCTGGACATTGAGAGGAAACAGAAGGTACGATGCCACGACACACAATCATAGCTCCTCGCCTGAAAGTGGCTTGGACTCTGGCTAAGAAAGAATTATCCAGATTGACCGAATGCAAGCTGCGACGACGACGACATTGCCTGTCCGGTCCCGTCGTACCTCTACTTCTAACGACATCTATGGTCGCCGTGTATCCAACTTCATCCCAGAACAACGTCCAGCACATCTGCACTCCCACGGTAGAGCAATGACTGTGCCAACTTTATCCCCATTGACTGTTGCTGCTGCTGCTACTGCTGCTACTCAGGCTCCGGCGGGCAATCCAGATGAGACTTCAGCTGAGATCCAGCCAAAGGAACCGAGTACGCTGAAGATAGAGGTTCTTTCCAACAACGATGATGGAAATGGGTCTGATGCGTCATCTATATGCCAATCTCCTGGATGGGACGACAGCAAGACGCGAAAGGAGAAGAAGGAGGCAAAGGAAGCCAGAGACAAGCGCAGGAAAGAGAAAGCAAGAGCTGAGAAAGAGGCCAAGGATGCTAAGAAGCATGCAAATGCGAAGAGGTTGCACAAATCTCCGCCAACCAGCAAGATCTTCGACAAGATCAACGCAGGCGCAACTCCAGTGGAGAGGTCCACCTCCGCTCCCATACTTGAGATTATCTCCGACCAGCGCCCTGCGGCTCCAGAAAGCCCGAGACCTAGGCGCGATTCGAGGAGAGGAAGCATGGAAGTTGTAGTAAATGGTCTGAAGAACATTCCGGGGCCATGGAAACAGGATAAGCCTCAAAGTCCAGCAGAAGCTGAGCTTCCAGTGGGCACAGGAGGGTTTGTTGGTGGTTTGAAACTTGCACGTCAGAACGAGGGTGCTGTTCAAGATGAGATCCAAAGGCTCACTACCACTACCACGAATACCGCCCTTCTCGAGCAGATTCAACGCGACGCAGGCGCTCCTCCTGCGCAGCGTGTCCCGGAGTTTCTTAAATTCGAACCCACGATGCCTCCCGCGAGCTCCGAGTCAGAAGCCGAGGAAGAAATCCGGACCCGAAATAATTCCCATGGCAATGGTGAGGAATCTTCTTATACTACACGCTTAGTTCGGGATCTTGAAGCTGAAAAGCGACTTTCAACTGGAAGCTCCATCATGGAGAGGAATATTAAGCGACGTCCCAAAAGTAAGATCTCTTCCGCAGATCAGCTACGCCTCGATTCTAGGAATGGCTTTGGACCTCTTCCAACAGAAGATGGCATCTTACAAGAATTTACAACCCTCCTTGAACCGCCCGGACCCAAGTCGCGTAGGGGCAATATAGAACCGATTAGAATAAGTGGTGAGCTTAAGGAGATGCCTGTAAGCCCTAATTCTCCCAATGGGCAATTCGTGATGTCCCAAAGTGCGCGAGAGCAAAGCCGTGGCCGTCCTGCTACAACCGTACATCAGTATGAACGCAAGCCTTCTAATCAGACTGCTCTACCCAACGTCAAGACACAAAACCCCCCACCAGAAGAATCTTCGTCTACCCGGCCAAGGCACTCTACTGTCGAATCGGACAACGACAGCTCCCCGAGTCACATTTCAGATGGCTATCATTCCTTTATGGCGCAAACTCAAACAATGCCACATAATAACCATTTAACCCAAGCTACATCTTCGAAGGACGACAAGTCATCAAAGAACTACCCCGTGTCCCCGTCTTTCAAGAATTTTAAATCCGCAGCAAAAGCCGCTTTTTCGAGGAACTCCAACACTTTCAACGTCTCTCCAAAGTCTGGATCTAGTAGTTTGACTTCTTCTCCAAATAATTCCAATACTACACTGAGAGTTCTTAGCAAGGCAGAGCTTCTGCTGGGCGAGGCGATGCCACCAGTTCCTCCAATGTCACCACTAGAGATGTATGCAAATGCTGGATCCCGGACGTCTCACCCAAGCTCGTTACGATCTTCTAGCGAAGATAATTCATACGTATCAGATTCTGGTACAAATGTCACCACACCTAATGCCTCCAGGCCCAACTCACAAAAGGATGAGCTTTACGCCACAAAAGATTTCAAGAGTGCAGCTGCGGCATCGGTTCTCAGCGAAAAGATGAAGCAAGAGGGTGGCAGTGCTGGGGATAACAGTAGTGTGTATGATGCCTTTCATGACGCCGAGGAAGTTTTGGGAAATGCGGAGTACATCATGTCCTCACCAGAGCTGCTAATTCATCCCGCTCTTCGCCCGAAACCACAAACTGCAATTGGTCCTGAAGTCGAGAAGGCTCTTGCAAGCGACTTAAACCGCCGGCCAAGTATTTCGAGATCCGTATCCACACCAGATATGAATGATGACCTGAGTTTCCTGCCAACATTGAAGCACCAGGCTCTTGGCCGCCGCCCGTCGAAAGGCAAGGGAAAAGAAGAATCGGTGAAGATGGCTAGACAAGCTTCAGAACCTGCTTACCAGGACAAAGATTCTCAGTCTACTTCGAACTTGCCTCCAAGATCTCAAAGCAGTGATAGGACTTCATCAATGGACCCTGCTAGTGGCCAATATCTTCAGAATGCGAGAAAGAACATCCCCAATGCAGGTCCACTCTCGAAGGTCTCAAAGGCTGGCCGGCTCGCATTTCAGCAAGCTCCTGCAAGCAGCCACTCTTTTGGCCCCGACCCAATTGCGAAGATGTTTGTCGTGTGTTGCTCCTGTCACTACTTCCACGACATGCCCTCAAAGATTTATGAATGTATGGCCAAGCCGTACAATATTGTCGAAGACAAGGATCTGGGTGTTTCTGGCAAGATGACCACGGCGATTTTGTGTCCTTGGTGCTCGCACAGTATGACAACACAGTGTTGCGCTGGTTATGCGGCTGTTGTGGTCATGCAAGAGAAGCTCCATTAGCTTATGTCTTCCCCAGTTTTGCAATCGGTATATATCCATGCTATTATTTTGCTTGAATAGGAGTTTCTGGGCATTGGGTTCGCTGGCTGGAACGCGATAGGAAAACCGAAGCGTTTGCATATTTGTTTGATGTCTTTGTAAGGTGTTATTGCTCTTTCAGTGATAGCCGGTAAAGGTTTCTAGCATAAAATCGACTTAGCTAGTTTGCAGTTTACGAAAATACCAATTTTTTGAAACAAAACGTATGCTCTCGCTGGGTCGCAGTGATATTTAAATTTTATGAGTTCGTCTGTTGATTTGTATATTTTCAGGCTGCTCTTGTTGCTTTCAAAGTTCTCAGGAGTTGGTCCTGTTTTTGTAGGATATTTTGAAGTCAAATTTCTTTTACCCTTTCTGTTGAATGGGAAGGCTATTTGGACAGCAGCAACATGTGGGTGGCAATGTGGTTATATTGTGTTCTGTGTTCTGTGTGGAAGCTAGTGTGTGGGAGAAGAGCCTACTTATGGTGGGCAATCACATGACTATTCCCATATATTCACTGGATTCAACACTTTCTATACGCTAAGCACTCAATCTAAGTATTTCACTCAATGGGAGTCTGAAATGACAAGATTATAAGGCTATAGTAGGTACTAAACATGTCGCCTACTTCTTGCTATCTAGTCTATAGAAACTGGAAATCTTACTGTGGAATCGGGCACTGCCACGTGATCATAGTCACTCACTTGATTTAAGTAACCTACTTGGCTAGAGTAACTCACTTGATTTCAATATCTGACCTAAAGCTTGTAATAGTTGTGATCATAGAAGGGAAAATAAAAAGAAACACTAAAAGGGAACCTTACAATTAATAACAGAGCTAATAGAATGATATCAGACCTGTAAGCATACATGAGAAATCTTAGGTTAAGTACATAGAAAAGTTGTGGATGAATAATGCGAGAGTGCAGGTATAAAAAGAAGATGGAAGCTGAGATTGGGAATATACATAAATAAAACGTCTTAATTTGTTACGCTGCTTTATCTCTGAGGTCTAAGGTCGAATCCGCATCTTATGCTCCCACTCCCCCCCCTTTTACAATTCTCACATATAACATCACTCTCATAAGACCGGGTCACCTTAAGACAACATAAAACGAAAAACGATAGGAAATTTCTTAGACAAAGGTATTTGCATGCGCTTCTCTGAAATATCACAGAGGGAGAAATATATCAAAAACTATAGGACCTGTATATCGAAACTAACTAACTGAAAGTTGACTTTACTTTAGTAGGATATACAAACTGTCCTACGTGGTAGGGAGATTAGTATGTATAAATCACACTTACTATATAGTAAGAATTTGTATACAAAAGTGGACTTAGCGACTAATCTGAACGAACTATTTTATATACTACTAATACTATCCCCTCCTTGGTATATTAGTCATGTAGGTAAGGATTAGACACTCTGTTTAATCGATACCTTATTGCACGTCCCTATAGCCTAAGCGTTAGCCAATATACAAAGGAGGGGATAGGCCAGAATGGGTTACTTAGATCTCGTCGCTTAATCTCAATTCGTCTCCTAAGAAATACTTCTGGAAGACTAAAGGTTCTTCTACAACCATCTAAAGAAATTAGAAAACTTTCTGTGAGAAGAGCAGGCACTGCTACACGACCGTAATCACCTACTTATTTGTATCTAGTGGAATCAATTTAGTAACTAACTTATTTCAGTAATTCATTCGATGTTAGTACCTAATCTAAAGCCTGTAGTTGGAAATTTCAAGGAAGATAATAATAATACTGCACTTTAAAATCCTGCTTAAGATAAGCTAGTATAGTACTAGTCTAGAATTGAGGTTTTCAGAGATTCGTCCTCTGGTTTTATGCCGTACCTTTAGGAGTCTTCGAATCAACACAATGGCGCTTACCTTGACCAAGCTCCCATAGGAGTGTAGAATTAGAAAGGGAATACTTATCTATGCAGAGCTCCGATTGAAACAGCTTAGGCTAACTTGTTTACTGAAATGAAGAAAGTCAGTTACCGGGGTAGTGGAACATATAGCAAACTAACAGATGCTAGAAGGCTGAGCAAGAGATCAATGTCCCAAGGTGTTTATATTCAATATGTCCCTCAATTATGTACTCCGTACTCTCTCATGAATCGGCACGATATGGTCTTAGTGCCTTAAAGCCCCAACCTTCCTTATATGCAAAATGTGATGCCCATCATATGCATGAATGATTATTTAGAGCAGACCCCAAACACCATGGCTATCATGCCAGTCTTTCCTTCCCATTTGTTGCCCCTGGGTATTGACACCGCTATGAATTTCATAATCAGTTCTCATTTATTCTTTCCACCTTGAACTCCTTTATTAATCAACCGATTCATCTCCTCTATTTATTAAGCATTATTGTATTTCATTATAAGCTCGTCAATTTTGGGTACAAGGTCTGGAATCCGAAATGGTTTCGAGACGACATCGTCCTGCAATGTGTCAGTCTTGTACTTCCCAGCTTGAATAGGCTGAATTCGCTCACCATTCCTGCGGCTATAGCAGTCTCGATCTGTTCTAATCGAGCATTTGCCGTCACACAGATGATGGGTACATGTGTGGCAATAGTCCCGTCTGTGATGTTAGCTTATTTTCCAAAGCCAGGAATATAAACAGGACGAAGGATTCGAATCTTCTTTAGCAATTCACAAGTTTGAGTTCAATTACTAGATTAAACTACAGTCCAGACTCGGATGAAATGTAGGAAACTTTCAGAACAGATGGAGAGGAGAAGAAAGAAATGTCTCACCAGTTTCAAGTTCGCGGATCGTCCTCGCGCAGGTTAGTCCATCCATTATTGGCATCTCCAAGTCCTGTAAACATGATTAGTATATATTGTGGTAAAAGAACAGTAGGATATACCATAAGAATCACGGAGAGTTCAATGCCGGATTTTTCTTGCCCAGACCAGAATCGGGACGTCTTGAGTAATTCAAGTGCCTCGACTCCATGATTTGCAACGTGAACCTCCATCCCTTGATTTCGAAGCTGCTTTTGAAGCACTCGTTGGTTTACCAGGTTGTCCTCAACAACGAGGACCTTGATTACATCATTATGATTAGTTGAGGAGTCCGCACGTGGCTTTGGAGAAGATCGCAGTGTTGTGGCTTTAGAAGTGGTTGATCGATGTACGGCTTTGCCCGATGAGCTCTTGCGACTCTCAACTGTTACTGAGTTTGATGAAGTTTTCCGTAGGGTTTTCAACGAAGCCGCAATTGGAGTATCCGTTGGAATGCTATCGACCTTTCTCGCCTTGACGTAGAAAGCAAAGGTCGACCCTATGCCTCTCTCGGAAGAAACACCAATCTCACCACCTTGCATCTCCGTCAGTTCTCTAGAAATAAACAACCCTAGTCCTGATCCGCCGTATTGGACGTCTAGTGTGTTAAAAACTTAGGGTCAGTATAATTGCTCTGTGGAAGATAGAAATAGCTCAAATAAGATTTAGGAGCATTAACAGGGTAACCCGAAACAACTGAGCAACTCAGAGCAAGTTAAGCAATGTATTAAAAGGAGTAAATTTCGTGTAAAGAGCTGAGTACTTACGAGTCCGTGGTGACGCCTGAGAAAATCGGAGAAATAATAGCTTCTTTTCATTGTCGTCAAGGCCACGTCCTGTGTCCTGGACAGCGAAATGGAGATATATTTCCTCTCCCGTGCCCCATTCTGCCTCATCGGTAGTAATATTGCCACGCTTGGAGCGAGTCGGAAAGTAAGAGACGTCAGAATAAACGCCAGATTGCGGTTTTTCCTTAGATGCACCAATGCTAACCATGATTGTACGTTTTGTTTGTGTGTGCGTGAACTTGATGGCGTTGGTGGTTAAGTTAATGAGCACTTGCAAAAGGCGAGAAGGATCTAATTTAACCCAATCAACAGCTAGATCTAGATATGACTTTTCCACACGGAACTCCATGGCGATATCATTGGTTTCAATCTCTCCTTCAAACATTTTGAGCGCTCGCTGCATGACAGCTACTGGTTGTGCGTCAACCGGAGTGACAAGTAACAGTGCAGAATCCAATTTCGACAGAGTGAGGATATCATCAACGATGCGCTTTTGATGTTGTGCGCAAAGAGCAATGGTCTGAGCAGCGTCTATGCTACTTTCTAGGATATTGTCGAGCTTCTGGCTTGTCCTTGAACTCTCCTCTGCGGAACGATAGTCGGACAATGTATGGGAAATTTCATCAGCGCACTGCAGAATAGCACTAAGAGGATTTCTCATTTCATGGGAGGTAATGTCGATGAAGTTCTCCTGCTGGCGTTTCATTTCAATTGCTTCCTCCATTCTGCGCTTTTGGAAATCCTCGGCCCACTTCTGTTGAGAAATATTCGTGATGCTACCGAATACACTCTTGAGACTACCGTCTTCATTCTTCTCCGGGTAAGCGCTCATAAGTACCCAAGTGTCACTTCTACCACCAGTCCGGTCTTGCCAAGGCGTTTTGAATCTAAATTCGTGTGTTACGGCCTCTGTTTCTACCACCAGCCTCTTCCATACTGCTTTTACTTCGTCACGGTCTTCGTCTTTGATGCTCTCCATCCAGGTATTCGCACTATTTTCTGCTCTCGGGTGTCGCGTAATTTCCCACCAAGTGTCATTTGAATAGGTCAAGGTTCCATGAGAGTCTGCAATAAACATCCCCACAGGGGCGAATTCGGCCATTCGTGTAAATTTGGTCTCGCTCTCGACAGCTTCTTGGGTGCGCAGATCAAGCTGCTTCGATAATTCCTGTCGGTCTAAAGCAGCGAGGCGGGCTGCTCGTTGTCCACGTCTGATTTCCTCCTCAAATAAGACCACACTTGCCATTGATGTTGCAAGTTGACGGCTTATCAGCTGAATAAATAAGCTGTAGTCGTCATCATAAGGCCTTCGAGGATTTATTCCCATGATAAGAAACCCTAGAATCGATTCGCCAGTGGTCGGATGAATGGGGCAAACCACAGCAGCACGGCAAGGATCGCCAAAGCCTCTCCATTCAAGACCCTCAATAAGTTCTGTCGATAGCGTACCATCTTCCGTTGAAAGCAGAATTGGCCTACTTGTTTTCATTGACTCTCTCAAATAAGGGGCAAATCCCTATAACGTTGTTAGGGTATGGAAAGAGGTTGAATGTGTCTTCGGACTTACTTCATCACCGCTCTTTAGATCCAGTGGGCTTACAGCAGCCTTGTGATCCTTTGGTACCCCCAAAACACCTTCGAGGACGCATTGAGGAGCTTGCGAAAGGCTCCCCGAATGCATTGAGCTCATATCGCTGTCGGTTTCATCACTTACCGAGTACAGAAAAACAAACGGTACATCATATTCCTGATAGGGCATTAGTACTTGTGTGAACATTAAAGGAAAGAGGATCCGCCGATTCTTACATTGTATTCAAGGCCCTTAATTACTTGGCCCCAAAAACCCTTCGCATCTCGTGCAACAGCTGTCTTTTCGCCAATTTCTCTCAGCGTCAGCATTCTCCGTTCCGCAATTTTCCGTCTGGTCTTTTCAAATACTGGATTATAAATTCCAACTACCTGCCCGTCTTCACCAATGAGAGGAATCATGCTCCAGCTAAAATAGGACTCTTCTAGGAATCCATTTCTCGTAACAAACAGGCAGTCGTCATCCTTCATCGTCGCCTGGCCTAACTCCATCGCATTTTTGAAATAAGGGTCAATATCGCTCCAGATTTCGGCCCACACAGTTTTGTAACTCTGGCCCATTAATTTAGGGTGTCTCTGGCCGGCAAGGAGGATATAGGCCTCGTTGTAAATTGCGATATACTCGGGACCCCAATACATAGCTGCAGCATGTGGGCTGCCCATGATGAGATTGCACATTGCTCTCAGATCAAAAGCCCAGTTTTCGATGGGACCGAGAGCTGTTTTTCCCCAATCGATACTTCGAGCAAACTGTATGTGTTTTGGGAGGGCGGCAGAGATCGGGAGTCGTGTCCAGTCGAATGATGGCGTCTCGGATGGCAGCAACGCTCCAGCCATGTCATTTTGCGATGCAAAAATTGTCTGCTTGGTAAGTGGGCTACTTGTGGTAGGAAGGTGTTCAGGGGAAGCACTCGGTCGCCGAGTCACCGTTGCATCTCCAAAATAATCTGTGGGTTCTCCGATTAATGACAAATTCGCAATGCTGTTTAAAGAAGCCGGACCACGGGCTCGTTCACTGAGGACTGATGCATTACTCGCTCCGCCATTTGAAGGCCCTAAAATATTAGCTTTTGAGCAAGTTGCAGAAAAAGGGGAAAGGGGAAAGGGGTCCCACGAATGTTTCTGAGCTATTCGTTCAAAGACAAAAATCGCGAGAAGGAGCCAACTCACCAACGCCAGCTACGCTGCTGGGGCTACCACTTATGAGCCGAAGGCGTTTTCGCAGCGTTGAACATGTCCAAGTAATCCCGCCGTATACAAAAGACGGTAAACATATGTCCAAGGACTCGTTATTCTTCACAAAGCTTAAAACCCAAGCCTTAAACTCTGGAAAATTATTTGTCACAGCTACTCCTGGGGAGTCTAAATCGGCCTTTCCTGTTACCATATCCAATACAGCATCGTACGCGCGTATCGAAGCGTTTGCAAAGACAATCTTTAAAGGAGTACCTGGATTAAAGTTGAGCGGATTCGCAACATCCACAATGAAGGTTGGCCTTTCATCCTGTTCTAGCAATTCAATGATTCCCACGTTTCCTAGTATTTGGAGCCCCGATTGCTTGGCTCCCCTCGCATCTGGGCTTTGTGGTATGCTGCTCCGTTCGAGAGATCCCCAACTACCAGGCGTACTTAAAGCGCGTGGGCTTGCTTGGCTCACGCTGCCTCTCGCAAGCTTCAGCGTGGTGATCCCGGCCGACTCGTTCACTGCCTTGTTCAACATGATGACCGCCTCCGTGCTCGATACTCCAGGCGGGAGAGCTGGGCGCTGTCTTCGTCCGGGCGAATGCGAGAAAAACAGTGGCGAGATGGCGTCGCTGTGGTTGAAGTGGAAACCAGTGGGAAAGGTCTCTGGCTTGAGCTGTGGCCGTTTGGATTTCTTCTTCGGCCGTTCCGAACTTGAGCCTTTCCCTATATCCTCTGTTATCTTGTGCTTCGAGGCATTCGTAGAAGTCGCGGCCGAGGTCCTCAGAATATTTGGTGTTTGTGTTGGTACCCGTTGATGATCAGCGGGTGGGAATGGGAAGTAGGAATCAACGTTAGGCGTCGTGGGTGGTGGAGGAGGTTGATCTTGTTTTGCGCCCCCATTAGCTACTGTGACGTCTCCTGAAGCTAGGCCTAGCACTTTCTGCGCCTGTGGAGCAGGTTCCCGTTGCTCTGCCTGCAGACACACCTCCCTATCAGCCCAGTTGCGGATATTGGAATTCTCTTGATGCTGATATGCGGAAGTGGTCGCAGACGCAGAGGCTGCCAGCGTTATTAGATCGCTATGCGGAGGCGTTTTCCGCCTTTGTTCTGACTGGCTACCGAACTCCTTCTGAGATGTGAAAATGGATTTGACTTCAAGCTTCATAGGCATGAATTAGAAGAATAAGTGGAGAGGGTCCAATGTCCGCCAGGTTTGTCCGTGTACAGTACCTCCACCGAGATCAAGGCCAGGCTGACGCAACTGACAGCTTTCCGGTAGCTAGTAGCGAGCGGAGGTACGTATGAAGTAGGTATTTGCAGGATGGTATTTGGCTACAATATCCTACGGGAAAGAGAAAAGAGACCAGGTGTGATGATTCCGCCCAAGAATCGCGTGCCCTGCCCAATGTTTTCCACAGTCGTCCTGTCCCCGTACCCTATCATATATGAGATGACGTCCACAGTTGATGTCTGGGGTGCGCTACGATTTTCGGCGGGGGAGCTATCGGATCTGACTGTACCACGGGCCCGGTAAGGATGTTCGCGAAGTGCATGCAGAGAGATAAGATAGATGCAGTGGAATTTGGACCGTGGGGAGAGATGCCACAATATCAGGATTTACTTTGTAGTTGGAGAGCATAAGTGAGCTTAGGATGGTGGCTTTTGAGAAAGCACAAATGTGGAGGATCTCCCACCAGGACTGCTCTTCCTATTATTGAGAGGGAGATGGACTCGATGGAGAAGAGTGCCATGAGACCCCGCTACACCCGGAGTCAGTTTTTGAGTTCAGAGAGCCGTATGCCAATTATTGGAGCCCATGACACCTGTGGAATGCAAAAAAATAGAAGAAGCTTTTCGATATGCAGGTAAGAACAAGCCCTCGTAATTGGAGAGGCGGTGGAACATGCCGCAAGCAGCAACTGCGTGCCAATCCGTGGCGCGCGCACCTGGGCATTTAAGTAAGTATCAGTCGCGATGCAAGGTCCTCTAGAAGCCCTTGGCTCTTGATCCATCAAAGGGCAAGCAGAGATACAGGTCTGGTACCTTGGCAGCAGTTGGATCTCCTTGGGATAGTGCCAGAATAATAGCTCACCGTACGAATTACTTTGTAAGAGATCATGTTGATTGGGGCTCTGTTGACATCGTTCACTCAAATTAAGTGAGCTACTAACTCCATCTTTTACATCTCGTTAAGCAGCTGTTCCAGATGATCTCTTACAAAACAATTACCAAGGTACCTCGCCGTGGACAATGAAACATAGCTTTAAAAGTCTACATTTGTGAGGTAGATTTTATTTCGTTGGTGAGGGATATACTATGCACATATGAAGTACCCGGACCCGTCCCGATATAGAAATTAAAGAGATATATAGTTCGTACAAAACCCTAGACCCAGACGCCATTACCCTGCTATTATTCTCCATCCACACATTTCCCATGCTTACTTCGACTGGTAGTTCTGCGAACGTAAGGGTAGTTGGCGATCCAGAGTGTTAAATGCTAAAGTTCGAGGTGTATATGGTGTTGGTGTCTTTGGTTGTGTTGCAGAGCGCATACCCTTCATCTCCCACTGCCTATCGCTCGTATCCGAGACGGGAGAGCCTTTCTGCATATCGTCGACCTCTAGCTTTGCAGCCAATCTCTCGGCCTTTGATGGTATCATAGACCAGATTCCAAGGACTGTGTTTAAGAGGAAGAGTACCCTGAAGATTGTCAGACGATGCTATCGTCTCCAACAATGAAGATAACTTACATCATGATGACTGTTGTCGCAAATGTGCCCTTCGCCAACATACAATAATGGTAATTCCCGGATGGTTTGGCATAGCTGCAGCTCTTCCTGATATACCAAGCAACATTGCTAGGGTGCTCGGGATCCGAGTGATCTGGTCCTGCTTGACCGTACACGCTAACTACCCACATAATCGTGAGGGCAGTATTCACGACCGTGCCGAGTAATGGATACCAAATGTGCAGACTGAACATGACCCATTTCACAATCATGATGAACATGGCCAACACCGAGATAGCGACGTTAAAGTTCGTAAGACTAGGCTCAAGTCAGCATCTGCTACGGGTTCCCGCCATCTGAATGGTACTTACGCCGCTGACCACACAAAGGGAGTCTTTGGTAGTGGCCGGTAGTTCGCATAGGCGTACAGAATCTGCAATGGACTTGAGTTGAAGCCATTATCTGATCCCACCTGCCAGAGCTTTGTCCTGAAGAGATCCGGTGTCGCGATACCGAAGAAAGTGAGGGCCGCAATTGATCCTCCCAGCTCAAGAAGCATCAAGGCAATCAGCACTCTTGGCCACTTCCACGTCCTCGAGATGAGTGGCATATGCATTGTGCCGGATGTCGTCGGGTTATTATGGAAGTCGTGGGTCGGTGTACAGAGGCTCGATCGAGGAAAGAAAGGCTTGCTTCACCACTTCTTGTCGCAAAGCTCTTTTGAAGGATAGTAATTGACGTCGTCGGCGTCGTTGACTTTTGATGAAGCTCAGCTCACATTGAAGATGGGGAGGCCGAGAAGAGGGCTTTCCTCTCATTATTATGAAGGCCATGGTGGTCAGCGCAATGCGGGAGTGTTGTCGTACCGCCAATAACGAGTGATTCTCTGGATGTAAGCGCTGAGCCTGCAGTTGACGTTCACGATAGCAAGCCAATCAGTCCTCGAGGCCCCCAAGTCCTTCCCTGTGCAGGGTGACTGAACTAGGCTTCTTGCAGTATGGTTCCGGGCGCTACCAAGCGTGGGCCAATGCTGCCGGAAGCTTTCTTCTCATTGCCGATCGTGGATGTTGGTGGGCGGGCGCCAGTTGGGTTACGTGCAACCTCTAGGAAGAAAGAAAAGTCATCTGGAGTCACAATCAACAATTGTTTGACTTGGGTTTGATATTCCAGGCACGGCGGCAGGAAGAAGTAGGTAATCTTACGATGAATGAGATGATGTGACAGTGCCTCGCTGAGTAGGAGTCTCACACAGCTGGCTGACTTTGATCATCTCATATCTCTTGCATCCTCTTCAGCTCTCGTCGAACACGAAGTCACGACACCCCGTACCCTAAATAACATACCTTTGTCTTCGCAAATAACTCTTGTTTTGCGATAACTCCTGTAATTTCTTTTTGCTGCTTACTGAACAAGTTATTTTTTGATTTACTGAAATGGACTTGTCGGTTGCGTGATCTCCTGAACAATGGGAAGCACAATGGATTGAGTTGACCATTGAAAATAATTGTAGCGTATCCACAACTGGCTAGAAGTTCAATCGTCGATGCATGCGAGACAAAGAGCGAGCATTTGCTCTTTACTCAACATCCTCGAGCCATAACTGAAAGTCGCATTGGAGCTCCAGCGAGTCAACATCAAGCCACTGAGGTCAATTCAGAAATTGAGAAGCCTTTGGGTACTCATATTGTGAAGCCACGAACACTGTTTTGGTGAGCCAAGAGAGGGGAAATCGATGAAAAACTGTGTATTTGGTATGTTCGAGCTATAATGAAAAATAATCCTGATCCTGGCCCAAAGTCTCCCGCATAATGATGAGAAGACTGCAGTCCATAATTTCCAGATAACCATTGCCAGCTCGCACATACCTAGAAGAACTTGTAAAAGAAAGAAACGAAAGACTACGAGCTTTCATCCCAGCCAGAGCCTGACTGGTCCAGGCATCGCATAATCCGAAATTGTGACTTCTGTCACTCCACCACCGAGCCGTAACAATATTCGCTCCATCTCAAAAGAACCAGAAAGAAAGATTTCCGTAAAATATGTGCATATATCTCCGTCCTAAAAGCCTCTCATCCATGGTGCTTCATAGGTCGAAGGTTTCACCATAAATGCTCTGCAATGAATTGTCGAGTTCGAAAACTACGCAAGTGCCAGTTTCCTGCTTCGTTAACAATGCCGAGACGAGATTCCGCTGATACTTGGAGTCAACGACTGAGAAGAACTCTGTATTGATTCCATAAGCTCAGGCAGAAAGGAGATGGATAGAAACCCCACTGATCGCACGTTAAATGTATTCGCTCAAACGCCAAACCAATGCAGATGTAAAGCAACGCAAATGCAAAAGAAAATCAGCGCTAACAAGCAAATATATCCCAAAACGCCTGCGATGCAAAATTTGAGGTATATGGTTTTTTAGATGTGGCCATGAGCCCATATGCGATCTCTCCGGACCCAGTTCCATTTGTCTTCGACCTGGTTCTTGTTTGGAATCTCAGGTGTTCGGTGCTGCGATGGAAACTTAGTATTCATAGGTGGAAGTACCATCTGGGTCTCGTTGTTTTCCTTATCGATATTGCGTTTGAGATCGCGGAGGCGTCGGATATCGAGTGAACGAGCAATCCTACCGGCTGGGTAGTTCTGTTCCATTGTAGTGATTTGCGACAAGAGTAGTTGTTCTGTCTCATCGTCGTTTTGTGGCGTGAGTCCGTCATCAAATCGCTCATGAGTATGATCACCAACCCAAGTACTAACGATCTCTCGCTTCTCACGGTGATAGTGGTGATCCTCGTTGTTGAGTAATTCCCCAAGCTTGCATGGAAGGCATGTCAAGATAGCATGGGCTTGTGGGTTCTGGCGATTGATCACTGATTCTCTGATATTGACGTAGTGGAAGAAAAGCCCCATGACTTGTCGGTTGCAAACACGGCATAGGTATTTACGGGTATAACTAGATCAGAGTCAGTACCCTCAGGACAGGAGAGATTGAGATTTTATCCGGAATACTTACGGTTTCCAGCCTTCAGGTCGATTAGGCAGAGTCATGAATCTCCGAACGCTTCCACCATAGTCAGGATAGGCGCACCAAGCCGCAAGTTCCTCATCGGTAGCATTTCCTTGCTCAAGGAGTGAGATCACTTCATCAACCTTCAAACATGGACCCATCTTCAACCACTTGTAAAAAGCGCCATCTCGCTTGAGCAGATCAACTCCTTGCTTGAGGCCTTGTTCATATGCTGCAATAACAGTACCCCAAGTAGCCAATTGAGAATCGATGCCAATGTTGTCCCAAGAAGTCCCGTATGAACGGGGAGTGGGGATTTGACCAACATTCTTAGGACCCCAGTGGAACTTGGGGGAGAAGTCCAACTCAACAACCTTTCCCTTCATGCGATCGGTTCGAATTATTTCAAGGAGTTTGAGAGTGTGACCAACGTTGATGAGAGGGCAGTTGTAAACACCAAGGTTCTCCAAATTTCGCAAGTGAGGAATTGTGATAGCGAGGACTTGAGGAGTAAGGAATTGAACTCGGTGTAGATGGAGGACGCGGAAGTATTCAGACATGTTTGCCATTGCCTTTGCTATAGAAGAAGTCAGCATAAATAATACTTCTTGTTTGTCAATTGTCAAGGAGGGAAATCCCTTACTCAGGTTGAAAACACCGAAGAGATGCTTCTGGTAGAAACACGCGTCCTTTGCATCATGGATTGGCGAAACAATTGTAAGTTGAGGAACTCGACGTTGGCTACGGGCGTAAGGACTAAGAATCTCGACAGGTTCATTGCAGTGATTAAAATATTGTTGGTTTTGCTCACAGCACCAGTACCAGAGTTTCTTGAGCCAAGTTAGTAAGTGGCATAGTCAAAGAACGAACGAATGGAAGCATGGATAGCTTACAGCGTAACCGTTAACAGACTCCAAGGCCTTCTGAGAAGTAATACCAAGTGATGCAGCATTAACATGTCCATCCTTGAAAACGTACTTCAAGATGATATCCCGAACATCAACGACTCCCATGCAAGTCATGAGCGGCGATGCATGTTGATCATGAGTTGGTATCTTGTACTCATAGAAAGCATCAAGAACATGTGGAGCAACAGTTGGCAATCGACCAACCTCTCCAAGCCATGGCCAACCCTCACAAGCATCTTGAATTGCCTGCTTACGTGCCTTCTCTGCATCGATAGCGGCTTGCTCAGCTGGTGTAGGATCACCGCATCGCTGGCAATATTCACGCCACTCCTTCTCGCCTTGCTCGGCCTTAAGCTTTTCCTGTTTCTTCTGCTCCTCCTGTTCTTCCTTTGAAATCTTTCGGGTCGGCATTGGCTTCTTGTTTGCCTTTACTTTTGAGAAGCGAGGAGGTACAGTGACTACTTGTGGCCAAGAACTTGAGTCCTGAGACATCTTGGCTTTGATATCTCGGATGTGCTTAGGTTCTGCGGGGATGCTTGTCAGCGAGGCAGACTTGATAATGACGCTGAATAACGGATGAAGTAGAGATGATTTGAGAGACGGTGGATGTTAGATGGCTGCGGAGTGGGGAAAAGTTGAAAGGTAAGTGCAGAGAGCATGATGAGAACATTGAAATGCAACTTCAGCGTAACTGCAGCGCAAGTGTTTCATTTTGAAAGTTGAGGTAGAAGAAGGGTAAGACTTGTGAATGGTTGTGATGTGCTTGAGAGGAGGGCAGATGTCGTAATGGGAAAAAGGAAACTCAACCACAACTTGATTGTTTCGTGCTGCAAGATACCAAAGATCCAGTGCAAGACTTGTGAAGACTTGTGATGCTCTTCGGGGAAGAATTATGGGTTTCGATGATAGGATAGGGGTCGTCAGGTTGCTCGCGGAGAATGGAAATGGACGGTTCACTTACAAGGTGTTGACGATTGAACGCCAGATTTGTCGCAACAAAACAAGATGCCCTACTTCCTGCGCAGGTCTTATAAGCTCTGTGAAGTCTTGTCTTTGCCGTCTGGGATGAAGATATTGTTGTGGAGTGAGGGGTTAGTGCTTGGAGATAGTCGGGGATGGTTCACAACTTGATATGCGGCGGATGATTAATTCAGGGGGAAAGCTTACAATTGAGTAGAACTTGAACCATAAGGTCTTGTTGCAATGAAATGGGAGTCTGATTACTTGCAGATGTATGGTTAGATCTTTGACTTCTTGTGAATAGAGAGTTGGTGAACGTTGGCAAGGTTGATATGTGGCGGAAGATGAATATCGCAGAGGATGAAATCAGGGGCAAGACTTACAGTTGAATAGACCTTTGACGTCAATTTATTGTTGCAATGAAGAGAGGATTTGATCCTCTGCGCATGTATGGTTAGATCTGGTTGCGGTTATTGCAGGAGGAGGTTTGGGGAAGCAAGGAATGGGACTTACCAGAGAGGTCGCTGAAGATCTCAACTGCTTGTACTTAAGAGGAAGTTCTATGAAAGAGGAAGACAAGTTGTTAACTTTTGTTGGTGTGTGTTGGGTTTAAGTTGCGGATGATGATGGTGGAAGGTAGAAGGGAAAGTTGTGGATGGAAGTAAGAATGGGTTAAATACTTACGACAGTCGCTAAAGACTAGACTACTTAGTGAATTAGATTCAGGCTTCAGGAGTAAACTTGTAGACTTGAGGATTGGCGACGGAGTAATTTGAGGTGGCCGTTGTTGACGGTATTAGTGGTATGGTAGGCTGCGGTTGCAGTTGGCTGGCGGTTGGCTGGCGGTAAGAAGAAAGGCGAGATTGTTAGAGACTTACAGATGAGTTTTGAGACTTATTAACAACAGCGTTTTATGAAGCTGCTTTTAATCCAAGAATAGAAAGAATAATCCTTGGGAATCCGTAGAAAAATAAGTCATGGTTGGGACCGACGAGGATGACGGGTAAGGGAAGGCCTAAGTTGTGAACTGGGTGATAATAGATGGAAGAGGGAATTTGGAGAGTTTACACAGGAGGTTAAATATGCGCTCACAGCTCTCTGGGTTTCAGAAAAATCACTAAGTTGCAGATCCTTTTTCTTTTTGTTGTGAGTTCAAGTAGAAGATACTGGGGATAGGGAGTCGTGGTAGAAGACTGAAGGGAATTATCAGAGGAGGACGAGTTATGCCCCGAATAAATGATCAAGATTCAGTGTACCAGAATAAAACTATAGAAAATCGGGATGTTTCTGCGGACGTTTGAGTTAGAAAAGGTGGAAGGGTGAGCCTTGGCGGTGATTGCACGCCACTACGATGATTCTAGATTATGGGAGAGCTACACGGCTGAGAAAACCACAGAAGATCTTAGGCTGCAGAACATCGACAGCCCACTAGCAAGTTACCAATTATATGTGGTTTTGTCAAGGTGTGCGATGGAGATCATAGGGATTTGAGGAGATAGGGGTGATGGTCGAGATGGGTGTGCGGCAAGACGTTTAGCGTGGTAAGATGAGAACACCAACTACGGACGGAATGCCGTACCTGCAAGGATATCGTTGTTATTTTGCGTTTGTGAAATCTTTAACTGTTATTGCAGCATGAGGCGGATTGGCTGTCATTCAGAGTTCAAGACTTGAAAACGCCTACAGTTCAACCTTGTACATTCATGACAAGGTTGGTGCCACTGCCAGCGCTGGTTCTGAGGACATTGCTCTTAACTGCGCAGAAGATGGAGCTGAAGCTGATCATCTGCAACTTGTTCAACTCCCAAATAGCACTACGAACAAGTACGGCAAAGAAGCAGTAAAATGATGTGGATCCCCACAAGACATCCAGACAGAAGATAAGCAGACAACGCGCAATCAACAACAGACGATCTTCACAAGATAGCCAAGGACTGTGCTAGACTCAAGGCTCCATTCATCAAAGAGAGACTTATTATGAGGTTGTCACAGACAAGATCACGGGTACTAATATCGGGACGATGGCAGATTCCCCCCACACTCTTCCCTCGTCCCCGGGCTTCTTCGGCGAAATAAATCACTATCACAAGCTGAATACGGGTGAGACGAACCTTCAAATGTGGAAGCCAGCTCATCAACATGACTGTACCAACGACGAAAACCGAGACTTGAGCAACTCAACACCAAGATGTCACAACAAAGTTGTTCACTCATGGAACGTCCTGTAACAAGCACACGGAAGGTGAATATGGCGTGGAGGAGGCACAATACTAAAAGGACAGGCTACATACGAGACCATAACTCTGGGATGTTATAAGCTGTTTGGTTTGAACTATTCATGCAGTTGACCTCTGTCATTAAGCTATCCATCTTTGGCTAACATATTCTCAAGCCAGAAACCACAAAAAAGATACACGAAGACAAGCGCAACAAAACAGAAAGACCAAGAATACAGCTCAATACAGCGGGATCGACAGAACGCAACGGCAAAGTACATAGGACGGGGGATCTATAGACCAGGCGGAGGTTCATTCATGGGGACATTGGAGACACGGGTTTCACAAGTTGAGGTGGAACAAGAGGATGATACCAAAGGGCCGAGGCTGTGTCCAGAACGTATCTTGGTGCTGTTGATGTCAACATGGGAGGGATTTTTACTTAAGTTCCTCATGCCAATTTGACGCTATTCGGAAAATAACATTGAACATTCCTACTTCCTAATCTCCAACGGCGCTAGCCTGCTAGCGCGGACGCCTTGGTCGAACACCATTGTACATTCTTGGGGCAAATTAAGAAATAAGACAAAAATTATCAGTGAAAGTTACAGCTGAGCAGCAAATTTCATTTGTCTTGTATTTTGAGCCTGGACTTGGAGACGTTACCTAGTAGGCGCTTCGTGATTTGTAAATACCTACCTAGGCATTAAAAGGGTTAGCGATAATACGATGGCCGCTAGACGAATACGATGGCAAAAATTTGTTGTTAAATAATTTAGATGGGATCTAATAGGGTGTTAATTGAGACTTCTTAAAAAGTGAGGGTGGGTTCTTACTATTCTGCTGTGTAGTCAAGTCAAAGATCACCATACATTTTCTGTGCGCTTCCGACGGACAAGAGCGCAAAGATAATTTTCCTACGCAAAAAACAGGCAAATAAAAATGCCAACTTTCCACTGGTCTTGGCATGGCTATTATTTGCCCTCAGATTCTACTCGTCTCTGTCTTTACTAAGATTGGCAAACTTTTGGATGTGGCTTCTGGCCAGTACCTACCTATGTTTGTAGACACGCTTATACAAACAAATCATTTGGTGAGTTATATATCAGAAGCCTGCATGCTCTTGAGTGTCTTCCAAATTTCAAAGTTACACGAAGACTGCAACCGTTATATTATCTTATACCTATTTTTATTCGTTAAAACAAGGCTATTGTTGAGCTGTAGTCGACATCGTAATTTCGGCAGCCTTGTTTAGTCGTTGTTGCGCAAGCAGGTCGGCCACCACAACAAGTGTGACTATTCCCCAAGTCAACGTGTATCCAAATCAAATGACATGACCAGTATTAATTTATGAGCTCTTACTTTTTTATCTGCGTAATGCTGCTTCTCAGCAAGAATCAAGTACTTCAAGAAAGTTTGGAATATAACGATCATCTGACGACACGGCGTCAGTCAAACTAGAACAACAACTTCAAGAAAAGCCCATTTTTCACATGGTCAACCGAGCTCTAGCAGGTTGGCATAATGCATCTGTTTAGGCAGACTCACACACAATCTCAGTGTGATGAGAACCCAAATGGGGACAGGTCTTATCATCTTCCTCTCAATGCCAAAGTCCCTATTCCTAGGTACCTTAGGCAAAATCATTGTGACCGTTACCCATAATGCAATTAAAAAAACTCGAAGATTGAAGAAGTGAATTTAGTTCACATTATGCTATGCTTCAGCTACTTTCCCTCTCCTGACAGCTGCTTGAAGGTACGCAGATTATGGATAGTGAGCATGCGGGTGATGGCGGAGCGTAGGGGTACGACATCATAAAATAAACACCATCAGCCAAAATCAACACAACTCACAACTTACAACCCACAACACGCGACTGCAATAATAACCAAAATTATTAAACTCAACATCACATTTCACAAACAAACTCCACCAAGCCCGCACTCACAACACGAGAACCCCAAAGACACACCATTTAAAATGTCACGAACAACTCCTACTGTGGAGAATATAGCTCGGAGATTAGAAGAGCTGGAAGATAGAGTCGTTATTCACACCAGAAAAGCGGAGAGCTTCCTAGAAGCATGTGTACAAGGACGTCTAACTAAGGAGGAAGAGGATATAGGGTACAAATGGTTTTTGGATGACGCGGTGGAGATAGCGTTTATGCAAGTAGAGGTTGAGCAGATGCAGGAAGACGCCCTTGTAAGTCACCTGAAGATGAAGGAAGCTATGTTCACTGGGGACGCTAACAGTTCCGGAGGCCATGCAAAGACTAGCTGAATTGAGGCTTCGCTGAGGTGGCGGGATGAATACACAGATATTGGGAGCTGGGAGAGGTAGAAAGAGGGAGCCATGATGCAATTGCTTATGGGCAGTCGACCAAGAATGAGAATAACCATTGTCTCGAGGGATTCTTTCGTTTCCTAGCTTAGCCTCATTTGAAATTTTCTGCGGCCCCTGCTGCCTGCTGTCCGCATTTGATGTTCATACTGCAATTCTGTGTCCTAAATTCCTCTAATTCCGTTAGGGGCTCCCTGTTCCCTACTAAAGTATTACATCTTGTCGTCGCTCCTCGGCAGTCCACGTGCATACCGTACGAATTAGTTTATGAGAAATCATTTTTAATAACTATCTACTCAGACATAAGAGACCGACTTGGGTAATTCAGCTGATCTAGGTAACTCACTTGCCATATTCAAAATGATCTCTTATAACCCAATTCGTGCGGTAGCCAGAGGCACGGTAAAAGCTAACAGTGAGGAGCAGCCACTTCGATTCCAAGATTCACCTACGATACACACCATCGTCATAGTCAGCATATTTTGAAGGCCATCTTCAGCAGTGAGCGATAAGTCCTATCGACAGAGTTGGGGCTTCCCGAAATATCATCGTAGGCTGCCAGATCTCCTGACATCTTTGCTAGTCAACGAGCAGCCTCCATCCAACCACATCATACACAACGCAGAACCGACAGCCAACAGCTTTACATTTGCATCACCAGAACGCATTGTAAGTGCCATGAGAGTGTCCAGGCTGTGGTCTTTGCTAAGAGATTACGACTAATATATGCTCCTGTGTCAGCATAATTACGCGACGAGAGCTTCCCGAAAGGCAATTCCATTTCACAGACGCACGAATTCGAAGCATTTCAGCACCTAATTTCCCCGCCGAAGAACCTACTATTTAGCTGTACAAGAAGCTAGTTTCCAAGCATACCTCGCGAGAAGACCAACGAGATGACAAGTCGAGATTAGACGCCGTATAGCGCCTGAATCCGAGAAGACCAGACTAATTAATAAGCTAGCACGTCAAGGCGGATCGTCACGGGTTACAAGGAGTGGCAAGAGTAGAAGATAAAGCACAAGCAATACTAGAATGAGCATGGTCAGGCGACAGTTATACAAGAGCAACGAGGCCAGGAGAAACAGACATTGAGGAAGAAGCCACAAAATATGAACTTATAGACTCAAAGCACTTCGACACACAAAAGCCCCCACCAAAGAACATACTGTTGCCATCCCGCTATGCAAAGAGCCAGCTACCAAGCATACCCAACGACAAGACCATCGAGCTGGCAAAGCCACACCCAGACGCTTCTTCGATTCGTATCAAATCAATCAAAGCGTTAGCGTATGAAGGCGGATCATTGTAAGGTATGTAGGTGTTGCAAAAGCAAAAGAACCACAGCATCAGAATTAGCATAGCCAAAGTCAGGAAGCAGTCAGGGAAGAGGAACGACGTCAGGAGACACGATGACGGATTACAAATGGAGAAGACAGAAAGCACGAGTCCAGAACACAACCATACCACCACCGAATTACTTTCACGAATGTCGTCATAAGAGAAGAGAGAGCATAAGAGAAGACGTAGGCTAGATGCTATGGATATGGTTGGTACAAGGGCCGGCGAGGATAAGAATAGCGGAGGACATGGACCGTTAGACGAATAGGAACAATAAAAGACATACAAGAGATGTGGGCTAGAGAATACAGATAGTTGATGGTTTAGAG
The DNA here is from genome assembly GCA_003008705.1 of Pezicula radicicola. Lineage (NCBI taxonomy): Eukaryota > Fungi > Ascomycota > Leotiomycetes > Helotiales > Dermateaceae > Pezicula > Pezicula radicicola. The sequence goes on along the minus strand of PDUO01000046.1, from coordinate 339,633 downwards.
CAATAACCTATTTGCGAAATAAATCTAGGCAAGTCTTTCATGCAACAATTGCCTTCTTCAGTCCTACCTATACAATACACAAGATCATCAAGAACGAGCAACACGATGATGCTCTCTCATTTCCATGCCAGCCCAGAATCCTAATCCTTAGTCATTCCTCTGTTTTGAACGAACATTAACATCAGGTCCGTAATGACAACCGCCTAGAGCTTGAAAGCATTCCTAAGTCGTGCCCACGCAAGACACAAGAAGACCGAAGACGAGCAACGCGCTGATGCTCTCCTCTCATCTCCCTCTGATACCAAGTTCTCAATCGCAATCCCCAATCATTCCTCTATATAACCGACGCCAACATTGGGTCTGCAACAACAATCGCCATCCTGGAGCCTGACACATTTCCCCAAATCGTGCCCCCACACAAGACCAACAAACGCAAGCAACACGTTAAAACCGTCGTTATTCGTCTCAATTTATGGCTCAGCCACTCCTCAACGTTAGACACCTAGCATCATGTTTGTACCTAATAGCCTTCCTATTCCTCTCATCAGCTACTCTCACTACCTTGTATCCTACTCTACAATCGAGAAAGAATCACCCCTCACCCACCACGCTACAACCGACCATCACCCACAACATCCCAAAGACAGACGAAGATCAGTACGTTCAATGTATCCCCATCGCGCTTAAGCAAACCCTCAAGACCAAGACCACCTCTTTATTACCATAAGCCACGTAACTTCCTCCCCCAAGCCCGAACGAACAAGATACCAGAAGCCAAACTAGTCATCTATCTTCTCATGCCCAGTTCCCCACGATCCGCGGACATGAAAACATATACATTACCCCTCAGCTACGAATTCCACCTCCTAGATCTTATCCATTAAACCCTAGCCTACAACAAGAAAAAAAACAACAACCAGGAAACCAACTCAAGCACTTCAACCACCTCCATCCCAACATCTCCGCTCCTCCTCTGCCACAGAAACCCAAACGATCTATACCCATCCTCGCCGACCGAGCGAAGCAACCTCTTTAAACCTCAACCCCAAACAAAGACGCCCCATCCTCATCCTTCCCATCAAAAACACTACCAAACAAAGAACTCCACTCGACTCAACAAAAACTCCAACTCCAAAAAACCCCCAACCAAATTCCAACACCGAAAACAACCAAAGCGAAACCAACAAAGGGAAAAAGCACCAAATCCAATCCCGACATGGGAATTCATTCGGGCCTGGCCATGAGCATCGAGATAGCGAAAGGTAGAGGATTGGACAGAAAGAGGGAAGGAGGATTCAGGACCCGGAAAATAGAACTTGAATTAGGTAGAAAGATAGAAGAAAGGAAAGAAGAGCACAATACCTCATCCTAGAACAAAAACAAAAAGCCCAACCAATTCTAATCCCATAGAAAATAATTGCCAAACTACTAGCAACCTTCATTAGCATCCTCATTGCGTCTTATCCCGCCAAGAAACAAAGAAACCTACCTTACCTTGCCTCCCTCCATCAACACCCACCTATGCAAAACCTTTATACTGATAAACAAAGACAAGACTCATGAAATATTACCTCAATTGACTTTGCCCCCCATCGACTGATTGTGAAGACACTCACTCGGTGACGTGACTATCCCTTGGACGTCACATGGTGAAGTTCTTGGAACAAAGACTTATGGAGATGATTTTGTGCATTCGAGAGCCCAGACTTGCTTCAACAAGTACTCACTCTACTGCTGCAATTTTGAGACAGGACTCGAAAGCTCCAAGCCACTAGAGCTAGTATAGGTCCTGCGCATAATTTAGCGCCCACATGGACTTCATGCCAGATGAGACAAGTATCACTTACGTACATCAGAATCACAATCAAAGTGAGCAAGAGATAGAGACATTTGGTTAAGCTGCGCAAACATAAGAGACTTTTATTAGTTATTAATCTGACAGGTTGCCCTAGTGGCACATGATGGCGGAAAAGATAGTCTGGGTATAGGGTATCAATACGCAGCAGAAATGCAACCGCGACGCAACCAATGACTAATGCAAAAAAGAGAGTGGTATCAAAACATCAACAACAAAACAAACATTCTGGGGTATTTCAAGGAAAACCGTTCCCAAAGACAATGAAGACATTCCATCACAGAAGGGCCGGCTTCAAATTTATGCGGTGGCAGCGACCTGGGGTGTGGAGGTGGCTGCGGGAGTGGGCTCGGAAACAACCTCTGGCTCGTTGGAAGCAGCTGGGGTCTCCTCAGTCTTGTCCTCCTTGGACTCAGCCTTCTCTTCCTTCTTCTCCTCCTTCTTGCCACGGACGGTCTGGCGGAGCTTGGCGAATGGGGACTTTGGCTTCTCAGACTCGTCCTCGGAGGTAACCTTCTCCTTCTTGGTTCCGAAGCCGAATGGGAGGGAGCTCTTGCGCTTGTTGGCGGGAGGAGTCTCAACATCAGCACCGTTGGTTACTGGAGCGGACTCAGCTGCGGCGGCAGCTGGAGAGGCAGTGCCGGCAGCGAGAGGCTCGGTGGACTCAACGGCTGGGATGACTGGAGCGTTCTCAGTGATTGGCTCGGTGGTTGCTGGCTCGTCCTTTGCTGGAACGACTGGAGCATCGGACTCAGGCTTCTTCTCCTTCTTGTTGAATGAGAGATTGCCAAAGATGCTGGAGCGCTTGACGGTCTTCGGCTTCTCCTCTGGCTTGGTCTCGGTGGCGGCCTCAGCAGCGGGGGTCTCAGTGGATGCCTCAGCAGGAGCGGCAGCAGCACCCTCAGCAGCTGGCTCAGTGGCGGTGGGAGCTGCCTCAGCTGGAGCAGCCTCCTCCTTGGCGGCCTCCTTCTTCTCCTCCTCCTTCTTGGGGAAGATGTTGCCAAAGACTGCGCAATGTTAGTATTGAACAGGAAATTGAGTGCATGGAGTAACATACTGGATGTGCGCTTGCGAGAAGCACTGCGAGACTTGCGTGCAGACTTCTCCTCCTTCTTCTCAGCCTTCTCTTCTTTCTTCTCCTCCTTCTTTTCGGCCTTCTCCTCTTTATTTTCAGCCTTGTCCTCAGGCTTCTCTTCTTTCTTCTCCTCCTTAGCCTCAGTCTTCGGAGGGACAACAGCGATAACTGGCTTGCTCAATGAAGAGTGAGTGGACTTGTATGCCTCAGACTCCTTGACAGCTGGAGCAGCCTCAACAGCCTCAGCGATCTTTGCCTTCAATTGTGCGACCCAGTTATCACGATCGGCAAGAGTGGTTGCTTGGAAGGTGTGCTTGTGGCCACCAATGGTGAAGTGGAAGTCAACGGTACCATCTTCAGTGAGGTCCTTAGCTTCGGACTGTAGACAGAGACCGTTAGCGATTGTTCAATGGAATTGATGGATTTCGCACGTACCAAGTTGATGATGCCAGCTGGGGTCTTCTCTGCCTGCTTCTTGCTGAAGAACAAGAGTCCCTTTCCGGTGTGGGCAGCCCATGCTGCGTTGTGGTTGGCAAACTCTGGCTTCTCACCGCGAAGGTAGCTGCTCAGGCTCTTCTGCTCAACGGGCTCGGTGCCGAACCAGAAGAACTTCTTTTGGAAGATGAATGACCTAGGGGGTATTACGTTAGTTGCAGATCGAATGTATTATTTGCGGGGTTGTCTAGCGTGCGTAACTAGTATATGCGAGTTGCGCAGGCGAGGCTCGCATATATCCCCGTCGCGTCCAAGAAACGAAACCCCTGAAAGGATAGGCAGGCGTATACGACGACATTGCAGTCTGGAGCGGTGACGTATTGCAGGAGTTGTGGTAGTTAAAACTTACTTGAGAAGTCCTGGTCCCTTGTATCCAAGAACGCCCTCCTCGACTGGCTTGACCTCCTCCTTGGCTGGCTCCTCAGCGGCGGCGGCCTCAGTAGCTGGCTCAGTGGTTGCTGGAGCGCTCTCAGTTGCTGGTTCAGCAGCTGGAGTCTCAGTGGTGGTCTCTGTTGTTGGCTCAACTGCGGCAGCTGGGGCCTCTGTCGAGGTGGGAGCAACAACAGGCTCCTCAACTGGTTTCTGTACTTCAGACATTCTGGCGGATGTAATGGTAAGGGGAGGGAATGTGATCAAAGGATGTCAAGTAGTGCTGATGAGATGGAGGCGGAATGAATATCTGATGAGACAGGCGTGGACTGATATTCACGGGGTGGAAGAGCAGAGCGCGTGGGTTGATGATGGGAGGAATTATTTTTTTCTCAGGAGAGCAGCTCGATACCTATATAAACAGTTCGGCTGCAAGGGCGTCGGCCAGTAGCGTGGTAGTTAGCGTGGCGCTAACCGGCTAACGAGATGAGTAGGGGAAGTGCCTTCCGCGATCTACGAGGCAGATTGGACCAACCAAGGAATGCGATATAGGCGAAATTTGAACAGCGATTATCGATGGACAGAGCATTTTTTAGCATGAAAAGGGCCAGAAAAGGCACATAATTACACGACGACATCTCACGTATAGAGGTGCATGAATGCCTACCGCCCGCACTACTGATGCCCACAAAGCAAGGTAACAAGGTAGCAAGGTAGCAAGGTAGCAAGGTAGCAAGCATTATTATTCCGTTGAGTGTGAGGAGGCGGGCTACATGTAAATGTAAACCCAAAGGACGACAACCACCCCGCCCATCCCATCGTTTCTTTCTTTCTGCCTCCTCCTCCTCCTTCTCGCCCATACATAATAGCAATCAAGACAAAACCCCGATTGGATCCAACCTTGGACCACGCCATATCTGAGGAGTTGCACGATCGACAATAATGATCATGCGAGCACCTTGTTTTGAATGCAAGACGTTGAGGCCGGCCAGCTCCATTATTGGACAAGAAACAGCTGCGTCTAGGATGCGACGACGACATAGCTCACATGCTCGTCGTCCACAGAACGCCCTCTTTCTCGTATGAAATCCCGTTCAGTCTTGCCCGCCATCTGCACGCATGAGTGGTCAAAGTCTACTCCCGCAGGAGCCGGCAGAGTTCATGGAGATTCTTGGATGCCATCATTCGAAGCCAGTGCTTACAGGATGACCCCCCTAAAGATACTTGAGTCTGATTCCTCATTTCATCTCCCGTAACTGGACACTTTTCCCAACAGTAATTCGTACCTCACTCTCATCATGTACCTACAGCAGCAGCAGGCGCCGGCTGGCAGACTTGCAGACTTGGGGCCAAAAGTCAGGGGTAAGGCGCAGGACTCGTACGAATACCAGAAAACGAACTATGGAAAAAACAAAGCGCAAAAAAGCCCAATGTTTCAAGACCTCTTTCATAAATTATAAGGTAATCGCAGTCCCGTGTCGGTATGATACGTTAAATAAAGACCTGACGACATCCACCTCCCCCAAGCCAGCTTAAAGTGTTGCAAATAAGGGCATGGCATAGAAAACTGGCCTATTTGCTATTATGTTACAGAAAAATGATACGTACTGGAGAGGACCGTTTCGTTTCAGGGCGTTGTCCCCCCATCCATCCCGCTTGGAGGAAGCAGCGCGCTGCAGCAGCCAGCCAGCCAGCCCCAGACGGGACCTCCTCAGCAGAGAGGCAAGAATTAATATTTTAAAATTTCAAAACCAAACAATTTCCTGCAAGAAGTCACCGACTGGGCGCCTGCACTCCAATGCTCCACCCTATTTATTTTTAAGACCCTCTTTTCCAGATTTCGCCTGCAGCAGTGCAGCATGACCCCCCCCTGTTACCCTTGCAGCCCTTTCAAGAAGCTCTCAAGTCCCGGCAGGAAGAGGCCTAGGCTCACACCATCCATGCGCCTGCTGCAGCCACTATTTTACTAGAGTCAACCCTGAATCGACGTTCATTCATAGCCCGCGAAGACACGTCTAACGTCATATTTTTTTGACTTTGGGACGACGACAACTCACTTAGAAGACCTCTTCGTATTTGCATCGGCCACCAACCTCGATATTAATCATGACCAGAGCCTCGTCGATTGAAGCCCCGAGTCGGCCATGTCTTCATTCATTCATTACAGTCTTGTTCTACCGGCGTAGAAGCGATTCCCACCTTGTTCCACAGTATTCAATATGACTAAGACACAAATACGGAGAACCATACCATACGGTACGCGCCTCCCAGCCTCCCTGTGGCATGCCTTGGAGAGGCTGTGGGACATGGTCAGATCATTGAGGTCCGTGGGCAACAAGCCTAAAATCTGATATATGGACATGGCACCGTCGCATCTTTTTCGTACTGGTGCTGGTAGCTAACAGAAAACCACTATCTACATTTTACCAGCCAACCTCCCAGCGCCCATACCCTTTTTTTTTTTAAATGAAAAAAAATTAAAAATAACAAAAACTCTGCAGAGCTAACAGATGCAATGCTTCACTGCCGGCACGACATCTGCCAGGCGCACCTCGCGATCAAGACGCCGACGGTAAGGGTGTAAGGTGGTAGGTAAGGTGTGCTTGCTGCGAGGGCCAAAAGGGAAATGGTGCAAGTCACAAGGGGGGGACCTGATCGTCAGGCCACTCACCGCCTTGATAAGGCAACGAGCACTCATTGGAGACGAGCAAGAATCATCAGATGGTTTTGCCAAAGGTGGAGAAGGATCACGACGTACGAAGTTACTCTGAGCCACAGAACTGTCTACGGGAAACTATGATTCGGTGAAGAAAAAGACAAGGCTGGCCGATTCTCTTTTTCAACCACCAACCAACCAACCCTAACATCCCCTCTCTCTTTACTATTTCTTGCCTTGCTGCTCTCACCGTCTTACTCGACTCCCCCTTTTCCCTTTTTTTTTTCAAGTCAGCAGAGGGATAATATTCATCCTTCTGGGTTTTATCTAGTATTTGTGGCTTGTGGCGGCTAGAACCAGGACGAATTTGCGACCGCCGTTGAAGTTCCATGGATACAGTTCCGTCAGATTGGTTGTCCCGTACGGAATAAAAAAAATGGCATGTGGTCGACGAATCACCTGACTCTCAAGCCAAAAGGTGCCCCGGGGGGGGGCTGAAGTTTGAACGCCAGCAAAAGTGTGGTATTTGAGTTCTGCCTCATCTACAACAGGATCACCATTACAGTACCGCATTCAAAGCAGATTTCAACAAAAATTGGCAGTTTTATACCAAGTGCAACGGAAGTTCCCAACCCATGATACCGTTGTCGAAGCATTGCTTCAGGGGGTTCAGGAGGGGCCCCCAGCGTAGCTTTGCCAGTTGCCGAGACACAAGCGAGACTTGGGGCGCCCCGATGCGACATCCACCAAGTTAGAACCCAGGGCCTGAATATATAAATGTGAGCTTAAGTTGATTCAGAGGCTCGTCAGGCTGACTGGGCGGAATCTTCAGCTCAGATGCAGCCCGACCAAAAAATGTTTGCTTGCGAAAGAACCGGTTCTCGTAATCGCTTTGGGAATTGGGAACTCGGTGTAGCGATAAAGAGGCTTCGTTTTCATTTGGGGCGTACGGCCCAATCCAGCCTCTCAGCCCAAGCGCGATTCAGTTGTCAAAAAGGGATATAGGGGTATATATCTAGAGAGAGGAGTAGGACTTAAGGATTGCCTGTCGATTAAGCAAGAGCAGGAGTACGATGTTGATATCGCTGACGAGGCTGATCAAAGACATTCTGAAGTCATTAAGCGACAAGATTTGGCGACAGGTAAGTACTCAATACAAAGTACATAAAACTGAAGTTCTCATTTCAAAGAGACAGAGTCGCTACTTAGAGCCCCTTCGTTTTTTTAATCTTCACGTATTATTATAGCACAGCGACAATAGCCAAGTCTACAAGAGAGTTAGAACATCACCAGTCTTGTTGACGACTTTATTTACCTTATCGCTTGTTTCCTTGAGATACATACAAAGCAAAGTGCTTTGGAATGCCCATCCTTTATTTGGTCTTTGGTTTATATTATCATCAGCACTTGATCAAGACCATATGCCAAAAGACTATCAATGAACAAATAACCACACAACAAGCCCTAAAAATGATTTCAGGCTGATTGTGAACGACAATATTCTGAAGCAAGCAAGCTATATATCTCTCTCTGTAACGGATGGGGTCATCCGGTCTAGGTTACCATTCTAAGCCACAGCTTTTAATCTCAAGGAGACCTATTTTCATACGATCCTAACAGTATCAAAATGGGTGCAAAAGCATCAGGATTCCTCCTTGAGTACCACAGATGCATGCGAGCAAGATCGTGCTCGCAGAAAGACAAGATGTCTACCAACAATACAAATTCTCTAAATCCACTTTCTAAGAGTCATCCTCTCAAGCACTTTTCTATTTTATTGTTGTCATATCAAGCTTTGTTGTTAGTTACCGATTATCCTTTTAAGAAAGCAAGTAGTTTGCCTCATATCCAATGGCAATTCAAAACTCAGAAAGGTGAACTACAAAAGATTCATATAATCTGTACTCAAGATCTACCTTACTTGCAGCCTTTTCGCAGAGATAGTAGAAGGAATTCTTTCCATAAACCTTCATCTCAAGCTATCTCATATTTACATATGCAACCAAGGCTTGGTTTACCGCTCGAATTCTCTAAATGATAATATCGCTCCATAATGGTCTCCTGTCTCTGGCAACCTTTCTATGAATTCCTGGGAGGGGTTATTGTGTTAGTTATTGCTTAAGAATAATACAATTATCTTAAACATAAGTAACAAATTTAAAATGCGAAATGCAAGGTCGCTTACTTGTCTCCTTTAAATATTTATCAATCTCTTACAAACTAAATAATCTTTAATGTTTTCTACTTTATGTTATCTAAACAGTTAAGAAGGATTGGCTTCAAAAAATAGCAGAGCACAGTGAAAAGAAGAAAATCTTAATACAAACCTCAAATACAAATTCAAGGTAACTATAAATAGTGATATTCTTAGGCAAGTAAGCTGTAATCAGAGAATTCCTAGAAGAAACATATACTTTACCACTGATTTCGCAATACAACTATAAACCTAGAAAGTAATATAACTAACATCTCTCTGCCTATTTACTAAACACAATAGCAACTAGCTAAGGAAACCCTAGGATACCTAGATGCCTTTAGATTTTAGCTTTGAAGTTTAGTTGTGATTTATTAACGTTTGTATCTTAATAAATAGAGTAATAATAATAACAACTTTATTACTTTCTTATAGATGATAATTAGAACTGTTCTTATATCTTTGGTCTATATAAGTTGATTGTAAACAGGGTAGAAAAGATATACTATATACAACAATTCTCTGATAGGTTTAAATATCCTCTTAAGATTATAATTGAAATCACTTCTAAGAACAGTTCTAATACTTAAAGACAAAACACCTATAAAGGGGTTTACTAATTCTTATACTATATTATCTACTTCGTCTAATAGTTGAATCTTTCTTTAAGTCTCCTATAGATACTTACTTACTTCTATTAGTTCCTCTACACTTTAGAAGAAATATATAAAGGGAGGAAAATATTACTTGTGAATAATACCTACTATTCCTTAAGAAATTAGTAAATCTATATATAAAATATAAGTTGTAGTTTTTATCGTTGTTTTTTTACTATATTTTATATTTTGTAGTAGGAGAGGGTATTATATTTCCTTGGTATTTTAAAGAAAGTTAGTAGTTAGGAATAATTCTATCTTTTAAGGATAGATCAAAAGTCTTCTCCTTGTATTCTAATTCAAGTTATCTATCTTCTTAATAGCCTAAGTAGTAGAACGAATCTATAATTGTTGCTTCTCTATGTTTTACATTTTACTGTAAACGAGTAAGTGTTTCATTCCCTTTACTTAGGATGAAATAATTGTAGAGGAGGCTGTAGTTAAGAATAATACTATTCTTCAAGCCCTAATAAAAATCGCTTTCTCTGTATTCTAACTAGAGTTCTCTATATACTCTATCTCCTAGATTATATAATAGAGGTAACAACTTTACTTACTCAGCACTCAAGAAGGTGTAAAGGGTTGTATTTCAAGCAGCAACTCTTTTGATTCTGTGTTCCGTGCAGAGCAGAGCTCTATAGAGGCCTTCCTTATAGACTTGTATAACAAAGAGACAAAGTAAGGGCAGCTATAGGTCCATTCTAGAACATTCTTTAGTATTCGATAGAAGAGATTCCAATAGAGGAACAAGTAGCCGAGAATAATACCATTATTTACTAAGTGAACACGAGTTCAATTCTTTATCTTTGTATCTTAATAAGGGTTACATAGCTATCTCTTCAAACTTTCTAGATTATGTTTAGTCTTACCGGCCATAAATATGAATCTAGTGCACATTATATCTGAATACAAGGGATAGAGTTTAGAAACATTTTTAAGGAGAGTGGTTTGATATTATCGAATACTAGAGTCTTCGATATTTGTTAAACTTGATGACTAGGTGTTTGTACACGTATGTAGCCCTGTCTGCTGCGGCTGCTATTTTGACGTCCGCATACCGTGTAAAATCTATGCTATAATTTGTACAATTTATCATAAGGGTGCTATTATATCTGACTGCATAAGTTTTATTCTACAGAGAGATTTTCATGTTCAGTTAAATCAGTTGAGAGATTAGAAATATAGTATTTATTTACTGGTATTCCTGCTTATCATGCCTGTGTTTCTTACCAGCTAGCTTCATGGAGTTACTTTCCGCTAAGTGTTAAGGAGAGAGTATAGATCACCTTTCAGTTTTAAATCTCCTACTTCCAAGTCTGCTATTGTATGTTACTGTCTTCTCCGTTAATATATTGTATATACTAAAGTCCTCATCTCTACCCTATTTTCACTCAACTTACATTTACAAAAGGTAAGGTCTTCCCCTATTTTGATGACCGATTGCGAGGTGAGAGCTCCATACAAATATAGGTCAATCGTATACCCCTAGACTTCCAGAAGAATGGTTCTTGTTTCTCGTCCCACTGCCTCTAGTATTGTGTCTGCTCAAAACGTTACTCTTGTTAAAACGTTCTACCCCGTATTCCAATACAATGATCCTCCCGCTCGTCTAGCACCTAAAGAAGGCCTGTGCTTGTGGCTCAATTGCATAAATTTGTACAAGTATATAACAGGTTTTTTTTATGTGGTCCTTGCCCGGAATTACTAGCGGTAACGTCTTAACAAGAGTTATTCCCGAGATCAGCGGACGTACGATTACTCTAAAATACTTCGTATATGAAGATCATTCGGAAATTTTCAAATAATTTCCTATCTACCGATCCTTTCGTTTACACCCTGACTTGAGTTAAGTCGCTAAATTGGACACAATACTAACTCCCTCTGTTTCTGAGCAAAGTAAACCGAGAAACATTGTGAGATTAACCATTCCAAAAATTTCAAACTTCCATTCTATTATTCCAGAGAACAAAACATCACTTGTGACCAGCTCACAAAAAAAACAGTGAAGCTCCCTTGACTTGACACAACCAACACCGAAGGAAGCTACCCACAATAAGCGAACAATGGACTCTCCACTATCTCCCAACCAATAAATAACCCAAGCGAACCAAGCAAAAAAGAATCCCACCCAAAATGAAGATCCACATCCCAAACTTCTCCAACATCTGCAAAAGAAAGGAGAAATGCACAAGGGAAACAATCTATGAGTGGGGAAAAAGTGCAAAAAGGTATGATCTTTTGACCCGCGCCGGGGTCGAACCGACAATCTTTTGATCTCATAATCGAAGTCAAACGCCTTGCCATTGGGCCAGCGGGCCATGTTTGTTTTTATTCGAAACCCCATATTTCGCATTATCTATCTATTGCCAACACACACCTTAGCAAAATTAGACTCCACTCTTCGCAAGTGCCCTTCGGAGACCTTAATTTTTCCTTTCCGACCTCACCGCCCCGTGTCTCACTCCGATTCCGATACTCCGGTAGCCGACGGAGACTTACGTCAGCACACAATTAATGTCATATAGTGAAAGAAGGAAATTTGATTCAACAAACATTGTTAGGACCGCTGGGTTAGTATTCCTTCTTCACTTATGTTACTGAGCATTAGACTAACAAAATACAGCGCAACGGTAGCGCGTCAGATTCCAGAGTTCTCTGTGGAAGTACCTGAAGGTTATCCGTTCAAATCGGGTGTGGTTCAAATCCTATGTCACCATTCTTCTTTTTTTTTTCTGCTTGCTTCTCCTCGTTCTTGCATTTAAACGAGGATAAAGATCATATATTTTGGATCAGGTACCTATGCGTAGTAGGTAGACATGATCTTTTCTTTTTTGCTGCAGTAAATTAGAAGCGAAGGACGGGAGGAACAGTGGGCCTCCTAGTCTATTATAGCACACCTTAGCGAAGCAAGGCGCTCGTTTAATTTTCGTGGCACTTAGTGAGTCCTCGGTCTTCTTGAATATCTTCTCAGGAAAAAAAGAGCCTGGCTTTCATTTCTGTCCTGTTGTTTTGTCCCCAGTTGGGACTCCTTGTCCAGTATCCTTTAGAAGTTCGTTCACCCGAGGGAAGAACTTCGAAATACATCATAGAACTTCGCCTTGCTGCTTTGTATATCGTATTCTTTTCTAGTATAGTACCTCCGTAAATGCTTGCCAACCAAGGCACTCTGCCAAAAACTACGGCTTGTCAACGTTAACCTTTGGTTTTCTCATGTACATAAATAGGGCGATCATCAATCTCTAGCTATAACAATTTTTAGGATAGATTATGAAACTATCACTCCGAAAGTCAGTCAATAGATATAGATCCGCAGGAGTATCTGAGTCCTGAAGATTCTTGCTCTAAGGAGCTAAAGCACTAGAAAGAAACATGAGGTCACCTCTAAGTATTGACTGTTGCTCTTAAGCATAATCTTTATTTTCCTGGATTCGGATCGGTTGAACTGCTGTAACACGAAAAGATAGTGGTTCGTATAATATGGATTATCAGAATATGCCCACGCAAAGCTTTCCTATATCGAACCGGACCCAAACATTTCCTGAAGAATATGAGTGTTATCGACTTCACTACACACATGTAAGAAGCTGGGAATTATGGAGAAACTCAAGCATAAGCCAAACAGCTGAAAGAACCGCATTTTTGTTAGCAACTGGTGTTTGACTAATTTGCACTTAAAACCCCGTTAAAGCATTGTAAACGTGTAATCTACACAGTGTAATTTGTATCTGTATCGGAGTTGCGCTTGGTACTAATAGAAAGCCTTGGCCTGGCTACATTAACACAACTATACATACAATTCAACACTATAATTACCCACTGCACAGTTTCAAACGAGAGACCTCAGTTAAGCACTATGCTTCAGCTCAAACACCTGCAGGGCTCTAGAGGAAAACATTTACGAAGATGATCTTTCTTCCTCTTCCTCTCAACCGAATCTGCATTTTCTTGCTTTGCTAGTCGTGCACTCTTCGCAAGAAGTAGTTAGTGCAGAGGCTTGAGGGTGAAAACTTTGTAATTTATCGCACACAGGACATTTTGCGTTATCGTGAAAGGGATTCTAATAAGAAGGTTAGGACTAATTTTTAATACTTATAGGCTAGTATTTTATTTACCTGTGCGACCCATTGCAGTATACAGTATGGCTTCGATTCTTTTAGAAGATAAATCCGGATGTTGAGTTAGCCACGCCCTTTTCTCTAGATTTTGAGCTTCCTCTAGTTGTAGGGCGTCCTTGTACTGATTGTACCTTTTTCGTGTAGCTACAGTTTCGCTACAGTAGTCGACTACCGTAGCGAAGCTCCTCGCTTAAATTTACTTTAAACTAAGTCCTCGATACGACTTCCTTCTAACAGTTAGACCTGCTTCTCTAATATTCTGTAGCAGCAGAGAATATAAAAGAGGGAAGGCCTTTAAATTATAATGCACATAGCAGCCATTTCTCTATCGCTTCTGGCTAGCGTTTACGATTTGTTCTCAAGTGACTATTTTATATACACTAATATAAATAGGAAGGAACATAAGAGAGGAATGTAGATTAGCAAATATGTACTCTTTTATAAGTATAGTTGAAAGTTTTTCTAGAGGCGCTACTTCTTTGCTACTGTCTTTTCCCTGCTATCTAATTAACAATGCAGCCAAAACTCTTCAAATCCACCCATCCCATTCAAGCTCGCCCCCATCTCTCTAAAGAATCATAGGATTTCACAGGAATAACCCTACCAGTATACAAGTCTCTAGTCTCTAGTCCAGCAGATGGAGCTGGAGCTTGCCCAACCATTGTCTGAGAATCCAAGTCGAAGCAGCTAGCTACAATGGCGTCATCACACAGAGGCCACAATTCTTTGTCTACCATATCACAAAACAGATTTGCAGTGAGATCTACAAAATCCGAACCCATAGATGTATGACTCTCACACAGCTCCTGGGCACTATGAGAAGTGATATTGCTAATAACCAAGTGCCCCGGCCTAATATTGCCATTACGCTTGGAAAGGACAGCGCGAGAGAGATTTGGATCTCGTCGTCGAGTGGTCGGCTTTTTATCAATCACAGCGTCGGGATCGACGTCCGTTCCATCGGAGTTATATTCGAGTGGAGGCGAGAAGAAGGCTATTTCATCATCTGGAAGAATTTGTGTATGCATCTTGAATCTTGCAGTGCTGTTGCAAAGTGATTCCTCGATTTCATTATATTGATTTGCGAGTGCTGCTGCACCATTGAAATCAGGCATGTGGACACTGATACCATTGAATCGAAGGCCATTGGAGTGATTATAGTCCAACCAGATGCACCTTGGGTGATTTGTACCACTGCCCACATCGTAGTCGCTATAGAACCAGTCTGCACCACATGTATACCCAATATCGCCAAACCACGACCAGTCAACCGAGTCCCCTCCAACGTAAATGTAGGAGAGACAGATAGCATCATCATCGTTCATGCTGAGCATGACGTACTGAGCTTGAACATTTGCTAATGCGGGTACGGTCTGTGTGTGTTCAATGGCGAAGGGATTCTGGCTGCCTGCTTGCATTTGGTCGCTCGACTTTGGAGAATGTTGTCCAATTCGAGCACCGTTGACGTCCCAAAGAGCGATATGCGGCACATTTCCACCGCAGCTGTCACATTCGCTGCCACTCTGGCCAGCACCGACACCGAGGTCAACGTTTGTGTATTGGCTTGCGATTTTGGGCTTTTCAAGTCCAAGCGGTACGGCAATACTGGCGATTACGCCGAGGGTATTGAGGAGAAATGCTGCTGCCATTTGGAAGAAGAAAGGTGAGATACTGGAAAAGATTATTGTGGTAAAGTTGTGTAAGGTTGTTATAATGATTGTTTTTCTTAAAAAGTAGTTGTCTTGTGAGAGAAAAAGAGAGAAAATCTGAGGAAATGATAATGTAAGTTGATTTGATATGCTGAGAGCTTGAGAGAGCTTGAATAATAATGAAAACTGAGCAGTACTCGTGCTTTGCAGGCCATATATATATCCCTTTCCAAGACTTGCCTGCCAATGCACTTTGAGTAGGATCAAAGTATTTACAACATCATCCCAAATTATCTCAGGCGTGTAGCAGTTGGATTCATGGCCTCTTGAAAGTGGCACAGCTCTTCAGGTTGGAAAATTGCGCATCAAGTCGTAAAGGGATACATCTCTGATTGCATTGCCAAGAAAGTGGCAGCGCCCTTTCACAAGGCTCTTCGACTCACAAAGGACCGTAAGAGCGAAATAGCTGGCGGTGCGTGAGGCCCAGACAATGTGCTTCTCATAAGCTGGTGTTGGATTACTATCGTTCACGATCAAAGGCTTCGTCCTTTGGAAGAAAATAATAGTGTTGCTCCAAAGTTTGAATATACAGGTCCCGCGTCTGGTCCCGAGTTACCGCGCGGGTGTGACAGGCTGTTTTTGAGGCTCATGATAAAGTTATTATTTCAGAAAAGTGAAGCATGAATAGCAGGGCAGACACAGTGATGCAGCGCGTGTAAAGGCTTTGGAAAAGAGCCTCTTGGCGGTCCCAGGCGCTTAAAGTGACAACCCGAATAACCGGATTTCGCTGGATTAGGTACTGCGCAGCCTTTGAACAATTTAAATAGATGCAAGCTGGTGCGCATTTTAATCCAACTACATGCATATTTTTGGAGTTGAGACCAAATAAGTGCGATACTCACCCTGACGATGATTGAGGCAGACATACTCGATCCTTCAGAAGAATACAACAATCGTCACCTCCCTTGAAGGAGGCACAGAAGTGGCCAAGGACCAATTCTCGGGGCTATTCGCCTGGACGAGTATCCTGCGTTCTAAGAATCCTTGTACTGAGTGCGCAGAACCTCGATGTTGGAGACTTGTAATGTTGCTTGAGATTCGAGATTGTCATTATAAAAGCAAGTCACATCCGCCCAGTGACAGATGACATCAAGATCCAGCAATACCAATAACCTCGAATCCCCAAACCCCCAAATCTATTATCCAAAATTTGAAAATTAAACCCTCCTTCACATTTTCAGCTACATCAACTCAAACCCAGCAAAACTCTTTGTTCTGGCTCAGTACAAACCCTGTCTCCCAGAACTCCTCTACTCAAGTCGGTTACATTGCTCAGCTCAATTTGGTTGCTCAACTTGATTCGGCTACTCAAGCTGGTCACTCAACCAATCCGTTCACGTCTCTGACCCAACGAGATATTCGTCTCTTATTCTCTTTGCCGTATATCGAGGCCCTTTCACCACCAGGATGCGTTTCCCCGTCCATGGCTTGTTCCTTGCAGGCGCTGCTTGTGGATTGTTCTTAAATGTTGCAGCTAGGGCAACAACATCTTCGAGCTTGATTACCAAGGACACTACGAGTGGTAAGTACTTCCCTCATTTAGCACTTAAGTAATATCTCACTTAATTTGAGTAACTCACTAAACCTGTGGCCCTTGAAATAATGGATTTTAATTTTGGTCACTAGGAAACAAGGCTCTTCGCTCATTTGGAAGGCACAAACCAAGAGTCGATATACCGATACCTGATATCGATCCTGATCCAATTGTCGAGCCAGAACCTTCCGAAGGCGTACCTGGAGTTTCCAGTGGAGATGGTTTTGGGTCAGACGTACCGGGTGGTACTACCGCAGGCGGAATTGGGAGTACAACGACTGAAGATTTAGAGATGCAACAGGATGCAATTATCGGCACCCTGACCCAAGACGAAGCACAAGGACGAGGAACAATCCTCAGAGAATCCAAGGCGGCTGACAAAACTTATGGCGCTCTTGACAATGGCTACGTCACCGATACGAATCCAGAGGTCGAATTACCAGACAAAATCAAAAGCAACTGGATCGCGCCTTTCACACAACTTAATCTCGAAGATGGTTTGGAACCAGGGTGGAATGGCGCACAAATAATTGCCAAACAAGCGTCAGGCACAGGCCCTGTATTAGACATATTGCATATCGACGCTTGGCCATATATGGCGATTGTCCGGAATGCGGCCAAAGATACTGACGAGAATGACGAGGCCGTCAAATTATCACAGTCTGAGATTATGTATCAGTGGATGCGTCAAGCTGTATTTGCTACAGATGATAATCCAGACATAGGGCTTAGTTTCGTGGCCCAGGACGATATCTTGAACGCTGATACTGCAAGCTTCATCAATTCCGCCATATCAGAAATCCAGCCAGGTGCTCAATATCTGAAAATAACGGAAGAATCGAGTCAGAAGTGGTTTGACACACTGTTGGGAAGTGACAATGGACGGCCAACTCAGTACATGCTGAATGACCATCCTACCGCGTTTTCCGGCAATACAGTAGTCGCGATCCACGTATGGCCCACCGGAACTGTGTCGCCCATTGATCACGCCGGAAACCCGTTGATGCTATTGGAAATAGGTGGTCAATCTTAAGGGGAAAGAATGACTGGGGTCTATGGAGGGGCGACTGTAGTCATAAAGTGATGAAGTCGCAAAATTTGCGGGTGCATTGTATGGGGTCTTGCGAAAGTCCTCTTAAGTGCGGATGTTCGTTTGAAATCCGGTTGTTCCTGAAGAGTCTGTTGTCGGATCTATACTTTCTTTTGTTGTTTAGGCTTTTAGCAAGTCCTTCAAATCTAGATGTGACCCTGATACTGTCCACTGCTTAAATGTGAACCACTGCGGAAATGACGGGGCATGGCACTAGTGAAGGGGTCGACCTCCTCTGCGCCGAGCCGCAACAGCTCCTTCACGACATCCGTTCGGTTGCGTAATAGAGCACTTAACATTGGGGGAAATATTTTAGACTTATCCAAGTCACTCCAATTAGGGTCGAGACCACAAACATCAACGAAAAAGCGCACCAGGGCCACATATCCTTTCCGACAAGCCCTACTTAATGCTTTGTAACCCTGGTACCTAAGATTCAGATCAACTCCATGATCCAGTAAGAACCGAACCAAGGCCTCGTCATCATTGTCTACGGCTGCTTCCATGGCCGTACCGCCAAATGGTAGATCACAGGGACGAGCTGTAGTCGCATTGACGTCGACTCCGTTCTTGAGCAACAGCGAAACTATATCTCGGCGCCCAAATCTTGCAGCACAGATTAGAGCATTGCTGTACTTTGATTGTGTGCAATCGTGATCTCGGGCCAGCAGAAACTGAACAACGGAAGTATGACCACCTTTAGCTGCAAGCTCAACAGCACTCACTTTCACAAGCCGAGTCCTCCTATTGATATCAGCCCCCTCATCTAACATCATCGACGCCACCGCAAGATTGCCCAATGCTGCAGCATCAAGGAATATGGTTTGTTTTAAGCATGCGACATCAGCAGTGCATTCATCAATAAGATACCGGACTAGGCCTAGATGACTTCTCCGTAAGGCAGAAGAAGCCGCTCGTTCATAGTTGGAGCCCGACTTTTCCAGACCATAATTTGGCTCCAACAGAAGCCGAACAATTTCTTTGTGACCTGCATAGCAAGCACTGTCCAAAGCGGTACTGTCATACTTCCTGTATGGTATTGGATTGGTGATGTCTACTCCACAGTCAAGAAGCCACTTAACCACGTCGCGTCTATCACATCTCGCGGCACATCTGAGAGGACTGGAGAAGTACTCGCTTTGCTGTTTGATATTCGCACCATTATCCAGAAGGTTCTCAAGAATCATAAGATCACCAAGTGAAGCTGCAATAGCAAGAGCCCCGCAAAGAGTCTCAACGTGGGGGATATCTTTTTGGACTGGCTCCAAAAATTCAAGGAAATCCCTCTCACAGACATGTTCCACGATGGATTGAAGCAATATATACGTATATTCTTCTTTTGGAGTAGGTCGATGGTCCTTGGTACCCCGGATGGCTACTTGTGCTCTTGTAAACAAATCGATAGATGAATTGACGATAAGCCGTAATAGATGCTGTACCGTTTTGTCGAGCTCCATCTTCCACATCAGGAACTTCAAGAGGAACTCAGGACAAATCCGCTTGCTCCACCCATATTTTCTAGGGTTGATGTATCCACTTCTGAGCAAAGCATTGACGACAGCATGGTCAAACAATTCTATACAATCAGCAAGAGGCTCGGTAAGGAATGATGTAGGTGAAGGCATACTGTTAACCAGTCTCAGATTGGTTGTTTTCCTTGAAGTGCCAGCTGCGACCATAGCATCCACCACAGCTTGGAACAACTCAGGGGGGAGATCAAGGAGTTCCATCTCGCAAGTAATATTGTTCAAGATGCGTTGGTTGAATAAAATGCTAAAAGGAAATGGATGATAATGTGTTTGTGGAAGCAGTGGAGATTGTGTTGGTGGGAACGAGCTTATTATATATAAATATATATATCATGTTGGAGTAGCATCCACAATGTGCCTCGAGGTCGCATTAAAGTTGACCGCGGGAAGGGATGATGAGGTGTCTCGTGGTGAAGCATGAGTGGTCGAGTGGAGTGGAAGTTGGATGTTGGATGTTGATGTTGGACAGTCCATCGGTGCCGATCTTCCGAATGTTTCCCGTCGCAGTAGCGAAGTCATGTGGATCGCACGTGGTTTCCTGTCCGCAAATCTACCTACCTTACGTTTTATAATATCAAATAAGACAGTACTATTAGGATTCCTAGTGGTTAGAAATTCTACAACAAGAAGATAGAGTATATTAACGTACTTAGATAAAAAAAACTTAGAAAACATTTATGCTAATATTAGCGGAAGGGAAATGATGTCTTTCATAATAATAATAATATTATTAATAGACAATAATGTAGCTCCTATAGAGATGTCAAGAAATATACGAAACTCAGACCTCCTCGAGACATTCGACTAAGTATAGTACGGAAATACAAGTACAATTCCAAACTACGGGGAACTTGCCGAGACACCTGCCGACGACGAGCCAGAAGAATTCACAATAAGCTATAAAACTGTACATCATAAGTGAAACTCCAACAATATTCGTAAGGCAATCTCTGTTGAGGGAATATTACTGTCAAAATCCTAACCACTACTCGAAACTTTGAACGTTTGTTTCTGAAGCTATTGCCACTCTTCACAGCGATTTCAAGCACCCAAGTCGATCTATTGTTACTACTAGCTAAGTTTGAGGTTTGATGCCACCTATGGCCAAAATTTGATCTTCACGATGAGGTTGGTAGTTCAGCATGAAAAGCTTGACGGGATATGCTTAACTGTCGATTAAGTCGAGCAGCTTAAGCATCGACGGGAGTCATGAATTTAAGCGACGGGTGCATCTAAAGAGGCCGAACAAACTCGTACCTGCTTAATGCCTTGGGGAAACGTAATTGGCTGTATTATTATGCCACTATATTCGAAAATACATAAATATTATGTAGGTATCTACAGATTATGGCCGCTTGAACTATTTTTGATAGTGACTTCTATATCTCTGTCCATTAACTAGATCCTTTAAAGATGTATGAAGTTTCTTAACTCAAGTTTAATAGCATTTCTCATGGCACCGAGGAAAGGTATTATGTGGCTTGTACTCTGCATGTGTGTGTCAGGTATAGTCGTCTTTACCGTCATAATTGGAGGGCAGATATACTGATGAGCAGTAGGTCTGTCTGCAGTGAGCCAGTGAACAAAAGCGTGAGCGATGAGGCATGTTTTGCAATTTAAATTCAAGTCATGTGAGAATTTTAGGTTGACAGCGAAAAGATACTAAGGTCTAAAGATAGAAATGGAAAATGCTCATGTTATACTGTCCACATCCCAGTCAATCATAAGTTAGCCTGCAGAGTCTTATTTACACTGCCCTTTCTCCTTTTGCCCACTGCTACAGCTAACACCTTCCTGAACTCAGCCTCAACATTATGCTCTGTTAGCCAAACTGGATCACTCCTCCCAACAATCCTGGCCCTAAATTCTTCGTCTGGCTCCGGAATACCAGAAGTCCAAATCTTCTGCAGACGTGCACGATTGAATTTATGGCCCTCATGCACAATCTCCAGCACTTTCCCTGACTGGGGACGACGCGTGGCTTCATACAAATACAATGCATCGCGCAGTTGACTAATCGATACTGACCCGTCGCTGCCCGGTGCCTCGGGGATAACTGCTCGGAGAGAAAGATACAGTGCATACGCATCATCAATAGCGAGAGAAGCTCCAGCGGCGAAAGCACCACCGTGAGTGTGTGCTGCGTCCCCTAAGAGAGTTACTCGACCTCCTCCGTAAGTCCATGTGTTAAGTGCTGCGCCGGCAACGTTGGCATACCTTTGGACATTTGGAACTCGCTTCACAATTGCCTGAACAATAGGATTGAAGTCCTAGAAAGCGTGGTGAGAAACATAATATAAACGGGATGAAGCAACACATTAATGAAGGAGTGACAACTAACTTTGAATGCTTCATGAAGAGTCTTCACTTCCGCTGGGGCATTCCAGACTAGATCTTGGAAAGGAGCGTCGATATCATCGCGATTAATTGGGAAACTAGCCGTAACGGCATATTGATCTTGTCCTAAATAATTTTGACTTTAGTAATGTTATATACCATGAGAAAAATGAGAGCACGATGAGTTTACCTAGTCTAGATCCAAATAGCCATGCTGTTGGACCGGTCTATTGAGGCAATTGCTTAGTAAATTTGAGGTCCTTATAAGAAGCATGTAAATTTACCCAGTGAGTAGAATCTTGCGGGAGGTCTTTGATATCTGCGATCAGAGTATACGGAAAGACTGATCTGAAGATCGCCTCTCCAGTCCAACTCAATTTATGATCAGGAACAAAAGCTTTTCTAACTTTCGATTTGATACCGTCCGCACCGACAACTAAATCAGCCTTAATTGAAGTCCCATCATCAAAAGTAACAGTTACTTCATCGTTATCATCAGTATTAACAGCAATGACCCTCTTGCTTAGATGAACAATATCTGTCGGGAGCTTTTTCAGCAATGCCTTTTGCAAGCCAGCACGATGTATCCGAACAAATTGGTGACGTGGATTCGGCACATTGTGATATCTGTCTGTACTCAAAATCTCATGTGTCTTCCAGTGCCTATGCATAGATTTATTAGTCCGCATCTATTCGTTTTGCTACAAAATCAAGCGATCGAAGAAGTCTCTAAAATATACCTGAAAATCATTGGTATGCCACTTGGATTCCTCCAACCGAATTCATCTGCTAATACGTCTTCAACGCCTAGTTTTTCCAAAGTCCGCAAACCATTTGGAGCCAGCCCAAGAACGGCGCCAATCTCGCGGAAGGACGAGGCTTGCTCGTAGACTTGGACGTGGAGTGCCGGGTGTTGACGAAGCGCAATGGCTGCTGTGAGACCACCAACGCCTCCGCCGATAATTGCAATGTTAAGAGTCATTATGGTATAGATAATGGCTGCTCTATTTCTTTACGACCAAAGTGAAAACTATAAGGAGGAGAATGTGATGCATAATGACCATGCTCAAACCCGCCGATATGGGCGGTGCCGATGTCCGGTCCCATAAACTGGTGTTTATGATAAGAGTGGAGAATTTTTAAAACTTTTGTACAGAGAGTGCGAATTAGCATGTAGAAATCTTTGTTGGTGGTTGTTGGGCCGTAAGGCGTTATCATATTTGTCACTTGGACCTGCAATTGCGTGCTTGCTGGAAATAAGAATTCGGGACGCACTCGAGATAGGAGATCTCGTTCCTCATTTCTGGAAGTGATAATAGATCCATGCGATTGATTTTTAAGAACAGAAACAGAGTTCTTGAAGATTAGCTTTACTGTCTTGTATAAAATAAGACTGATTCTTTTCACAAGTATTTATATCGGCTAACTAATCCCTACAACATATTTGGCATTTCCTCTCCTTTCTCAATCCACAACTATATCTTATCTCAACGCCGCCATATAGAAAGATCAACTGGACCCGCTACCGTAAGTGAGCACTCCACTACTACGGATGGCGACATCTTCTCTAATTACGAAGCTCCGTAAGTTCTTTGGATCTGAAAAACAAGATATAGACCTTCATTTCCATGTATGACGATGTTTCTTTAGCGAGGTGCTCATCGGGATACACTGAACAATACTCTTTCATAAAAAAGCACAATGGCAGTAGTTGACCCATATTCCACGTCTGATACGATATCCACGAATTTGAAGGATGCGGATGTGGAGATAACAACCGGGTCTACTCCACTCCCAGAGGAGTCAAATGCAGATACAGCATCAACTTATCGAGCCAACTTCTTGAGTACCTTCACACCAGAGGAGGAAAAGAGAATTATGCGCAAGGTTGACTATCGAATTTTGGTTCTGTTCGGGGTCATTTATATGGTCAAGCAGGTAGTCTCTCCTTCTCCTTCATACAATCATACTTGAGTACAGACGAAAGTGATAACCATATATAGATTGACGTGAACAATGCCTCAGCAGTGAAAGTCATGGCAGTCGGGCGACCCAGCAATATTCTAACTCAACTCAATATAACCTCAGACCAATACAACTGGGTGCAATCAATCTATTACGTCCGTCGCTCTTCCCTCATGTCTTTTGCCCCGTCTTACGCAGTCAAACAGATATCCTATATTATTTTCGAACTTCCTTCAAATCTCCTACTTAAACGCATGAGTCCACGCATCTTCCAGACCCGCATATGCTTTAGCTGGGGTGCAATCCTCGCCTGCCATGCTGCCGTCACCGACCGCTCTGGCTTGTATGCTGCGCGCTTCTTCCTTGGACTTGCCGAAGCTGGCTTGTTCCCAGCTCTGATGACACATCTATGCTCATGGTACCGTTCCGATGAGATGGGAAAACCAATTATGTGGCTATTTGGGATTTTTAATCTTGCTGGCGTTCTAGGTTCCCTTTTGGTTTATGGAATTTCGTATCTGGATGGAAGGCAAGGGCTGAGCTCTTGGCAGTGGTATGTTTCTTTTATTCTTATTAATATTCCACCCCTATACACAGGCTGGTAGGCTACAACAATCAAGGCTGATTAATGCTGTAAATAGGGTCTTTCTTCTTGAAGGTGTTATAACAATGTCTTTTGCTGGCCTCGTCTATTGGGTTTATCCCGACTATCCTCGCTCTACTCGTACCTCAAAGTGGCTCACGCCCCGCGAACAAGAATTTGTCGAACTGCGCTTGACAGAGAACGCACCACTGACATCTGATAAAGCATTCTCCCTCAAGGAATCTGTTGACACCTTGAAGGATTGGAGGCTCTGGGCCTTTATGTTTACCCAGGTTTGTATGAACACTGGAGGGTTTGGTCTCAGTTGGTTCTTGGTAAGGACACATCAAATAGAACTGCGCATTGGCTTGTCAGATCTCAATTGTTAATATTACCGTGAATAGCC
Organism: Pezicula radicicola; assembly: GCA_003008705.1. Taxonomy (NCBI): domain Eukaryota; kingdom Fungi; phylum Ascomycota; class Leotiomycetes; order Helotiales; family Dermateaceae; genus Pezicula; species Pezicula radicicola. The sequence goes on along the minus strand of PDUO01000046.1, from coordinate 315,065 downwards.
AACTATCATTACGAATCTGGGTTTTGTGGGACTTCCGAAAAATCTACTACTCATTATTGTAAGTAGCTGGTTTATTCTCTATAGAGTCAAGCTGATCTTAGATAGCCTACCGCTGGTGGAGCAATCATTGCAATAGCAATAGCTGCACACATCTTGAAGAAAGCCTGGCTACCACGGCCGCTCTTCACTATTCTCAGTGCGTATTTTCTCCCTTACCCCCCATAGTAGTAGCTAACAAAGTCTACAGTTATAATTTTAGAAATCGGCTGTTTTGCCATCTTCTTGGCCACTCACACTCGTGGCGGCATCTATGCCGCGTGTGTGTTGGGAACCATGCTCTCTGCCGCAGAAGCAATTCCATTTTGGGCTTGTAAGTTTCTCGTTACTGGATTACATTAGCATTCCTCATTCCCATCTTATACCTTAAATGCTACTCACTCTAAACTCTCACATAGGGCGTACATCATCTCTCAAAGGTACAACTGGCACGGCCTTTGCTTTCGGTCTTCAGTCCGGCATCGGTCAATTGGGCGGTGTCATTGGGCCTCAGATTTTCCGCGATAAGTATGCCACCAATGGCTACAAAGTGTCCTATGGGATATGCACCGCCGCTATTATCGCGGGCTTCTTCGGGGCTTGCTGGTGTTGGTATTTGACTCGTAACCTTGAAATAGATGTTAGAAGAGTTAGGAAGAACAGGATTAAGGCCGAGAAAGAAGGAAAGTTGTGGGTTAGCGATGATGTTAAGGTTTATGACGAGCGAAAGTTTTTCAAGAAGGGTTCCAGTGGACAGAAAGGAACGGATACAGGGTTAATCTCATAGTTGTAGGTCTGAAATATTATGAGAACAGCAACTTGGCAAGTGGTGCGTCAGTGTCTCCGTATACACTTCCAGTGTACATTGTAAGTGAAGCTTTTTATACATTGGATACTCCAGGCAACCAAAATCAATTAGATCATCAGGGCTATTCAAACTTTGAGAGTTATCAAAATCAAGTTAGCTACTCAAGTCAACTTAATTATCCAAAGCAAGTTAGTTACTCAGGTTATGTGAGTTATCTAAACCAACTTAGTTGGTTAGATTAGGTTGGATTTAATAGCCAAGAACTATTAATTACAGGAATTCTTATAGGATAATCACCTAAAATGAGTGAATTAATTAATTAAGTTAAGCTAGTTACTCAAATCTGGAGAATCTTCCCACTTAGATTACTTAGTCACTCCAATTGACTCAATTACTTGAACCAAATAAGTAGCTCGAAATAAATAAATCAATTAAGTCAAGGTAAAGCAAGTAATTACCTACAAGTCAGTTACTCAAATTCTATGAGTTACTGAAATTAAGCGAGTCACTTAAAGCAAACGAAATACAGCATTCAAGCCAGAGGAAATTAAGTACCTAGTTCTCTTCAAGTTGGTCACTCAGGATTAGTTAGTCAGTAAGATCGAGTCAGTCACCCAAAACAAGACAGTTATCCAAAACCAAATAAATAACCTAAATGAAGTGGGTTACTTAGAATAACCCAGTCACTTAAATTTAATTACTTTACCTTAAGACAAGTGAGTTGCTTAAAACTCAGGTCAAGTTAGTTACTTAGAATAAATCAGTTACTCAAATTAAGTTAGTTACCTAAATCAAGTTAGTTACTCAAAACAACTGGGCTACTCAGAATTCAGAATAAGTCAGTTACCCAGAATAAGTCAGTTACCCAGAATAAGTCAGTTACCCAGAATAAGTCAGTTACCCAGAATAAGTAGGTTACTCAAAACAAGTTAGTCACTCAGAACAAGTCAGTTACTCAAATCAGCTTAATTTGACTAGCTGAACTAAGACCATTCATGGTCATTCATATCTATCTATTACAAAGCATGGTATCCATCCATCCATCCATCCATCCATCCATCCAGGAAAGCCAAACCCCAATCCAGTACCCTAATTCTCCAGAATGTTCTCGATAGCACTGCTTGTCTCGTTGAGGTGAGAAATCTGGTTGATGAGAAGTTGCTGCATCTGCAAGATCTCGGTTCGCAAGCCTCTAACTTGCAGGACGTTCTCTCCAAAACTCTGGACGATTGCGGACATTCGAGCTCGACGGGCTGGATCTGCAGTGCTTAGGGCATCTGCGATAACCCTGTCCACGATGGTCTGGTAGCGCGCAAAGGCTTCATCAAACGCCGCTGCAAGTCCGGACTCGTCATTGCTAGAAGAGCCACCCAAACCCTCACCGTGATGACCCAAAGGGCCATCACGGCTTTGAGGAGGAGTGAGTGGCTCCTCACCTGCGCCGACTTGTGGACCGCGTGGAGAACGTGGCATGAGAGGGCTGGATATGTTGCGTAAGTGACGGCGACCGACAACAGGACCCATAGGGCCACTTGATACGTTGCGAGAGCCAGCGTCAGAGCCTTGAGCAAGCAGGTTGGCCATGGTGACTCCTCCAGACAAGTTAGGAGTAGCAACTGGGGTGTCGTCAGCACTAGGTCCGTCGCTATCAATGCCGCTTCCGCGAAACGTTGTAAGATTCACGCTGGGAGTGCGCATCGGAAGACTGCTAGAGGAAGCGCTATCCACAGGACCTTCACTCTTCTTTGAATTGCGACGACGCAACGGGAGCAGTGAGTTAATGCGAGATCGGAAGCTCTTGGCGGCCTTCTTTGGAGCGTCGCGGGTGGTTGTCTTGTCAGCGCGCTCACTGACAGCTCGGCGAGAAGATTCAGCTCGGGCAGCACTTGCAGTGGTTGGGCGAGATAGACGATTGACGACATTGGCTGGAGGCGCAGGAGCAACTGGTCTGCTGAAGTTGCGTGGTGAGGCAGTGGCAGGAGGGCTTGGTAGTGATGAGGTGCGAGGTGGAAGGGGAGCTGGTCGCGTGGGAGGCAGAATTCCCGCGTTATTGTAGACTCGCCTAGCTTCCTGACTCGTACGTCGGTTCTCCTGGAATTGAATCTCCCTCGATGCACGTCGTCGTTGCGGAATGCCGCTGTAGCGCGAGGTGCTTGCGTTGGATCTTCGGCGTCCAGGGCGATCCAGACCGGTAGCACCACTTTGTTGGCTCATAGCAGCTTCAGATGCAGTACTCTGTAAGTCACCAAGTTAGTTTGAGTAACCCAAATATGAACTTCAGTGACTTACAGCTGTACTTCCTTCGGCGGTCATACTAGCATTGATAAGTCCATTTCCTCGAGTCGCAGCAGCTTCGGATGAAGCATTCTGTGAACCACTGAGTTAATTCCAGTAACTCAAGCATGAGATTCAGGGACTTACAGCTGAACTTCCCTCGGCGGTCGTACCAGCACTCGCAAGACGAGTTCTTCGAGTATGGGCAGCTTCGGATGAAGTTGCCTGTGAATCACCAAGTTAGTTTGAGTAAACTAAATGAGAATTGAAGCGACTTACAATTGCCTTCTGCTTGCCCTTACCGGCATTTCCAACATTAGCACCGAAATCCTTGACGTCCGAATGACCCTTCAAATCGAGAGATGCCTTCTTGCCATATATGAAATCACCCGCATCTGGCGCAATGGTAAGCTTTGGACCCCATTTCGAGCGCTTGACTTTTGTACCTTCACCATACTTGGCGTCTGGGTGGTTGGCGCTAAGTACCTCAGTGCGATCGCTTGGTGTGGTGTCGCTAACATAAGGCTGGTGAGCTTCCTCGGCGAAGTCGTCGTCAATGAGAGGGAAGTCTGGATGTGGAGTTTTTTCAGCTTCGGTATCGCCTTGAGCCTCGTTACCTAGCGTGCTTCCTGGAGATTGCAGAGATGTATCGACATTGGCCTCTCCGTTCTCATTGAATCTAGGGAAATCCTCAGCTGGCTCGTTGGCACCAGCTGTGACATTGTTGATTTGACTGCCTTGAGCATTGGCCTGAGCCTGTTCACCCTCGTTGAATCTAGCATAGTTCTCGGCTTGCTCGCTAGCACTAGTTGCAACATTGATCATTTCAGTACCTTGAACAGCGGCTTCTTGACCACCACTGAATCTAGGAAGGTCCTCGGCTAGCTCGCTAGTACAAATTGGGGCATTGTTGAGTTGAGTGTCTTGAGCACCATTAATGGAACCAGATTGCATACCGCTGCCCGTAGTTGCAGCTACCTTCGTCCTGGTATCAGAGACGCGACGTTGGGCAGAAGCACTGAGTGCAGCAGCGCCACCAAGGTGGGAACGATTGTACGGGGAAGGGAGTCTCTTGCGCGGGATAGGGCTGCCCATAGATGTGACAGTCGCTTGAGAAGTGGACGCAGAGCTAGACTTTACCGGGCTGGGGATGCGACTGTGAAAACCAGGGCGCGATGAAGAAGCCATTGCACCTGGACCTGTAGGCTGGCTCATATGCGTATTGTTGAACCGGCTGACGGCGTTGTTGCTTGGAAGGGTAGGTAGTTCCTTGTCACGAGAAGGCGATACCATAGACCCCTGGAAGATCTGTCAGCCTGAACGCATTTGAGGAGATACAAACCAATGCTAATGGTTGATCTCGAGTGCACACGTACCGTATTGATTGAGCTACTGCCGTTCTCACTTTCAAGACGCGCTCGCTCCTTGGCCTCGGCTTCGGCCTTAGCATTGTCCTCGCGTTCTTTCTTCATGGCTGCTGCGTTGCGCCGTTCAGTTGGTGTCCTCTTTCTTTCTTCTCGTGGTTGTTCTAGGTTGTCAAGGCCAGCGAGGTAGCTGTTGCAACTGACACGAAGATTTTCTCTCTTCTTGACGTGTCTGATGACGCGGAGCTGCTCTTGGTTGATAACGCCTTTGCGAAGAAGATCAAGATCCTCGTAGTCGTTTGGTAGATAGCCACTCAGTTGAAGGTGCTTGCGTTGATGAGGGGTATCAAATATATCAACGAGGTGTTTGTGTTGTGTGGGAGAGAAATCGTTGAATGGGTCTGCAAGCCTATCAAGGTTGTCGACGCGGAGACGAGCCACACTTGCAATAGGGTATTGCGGCTGGAGTGTGGAAACCTTCAATGCTGTCCTCGCGCTCTGAGGCTGCTCGCAACGGGAATTGACGGGGATGTTGCGGTTTCCGTTGCCACGGGCTGCGGTCACATTGGGGAGCGCGCCGGCTTGGTTTGAAGAGAAGCGTGAGTGAGGGATCATTGGCGTTCCTGGTCGTTCGAGAGGCGCCTGGTTCCAATGCACAGAAGAACCACGTGGCCGAGACATGGTTCCTGGCTATATTCTTAATATAATAGCGCGTCAGTAACATTTTGACAATGCGAAAGTGTTTTCTTTCTTCAACTCACTTAACTTCTACAACCTGTGTCCTGTGTTATATAACCAAGCTACTCTCTTTGACAGGCGCCAATGATCTTGTTGAGGTCGTTGATGTTGTGCTGTGAAGTGTCGCTGTTGCCAATGTCAAAGGATGGAATTGTATATCTTCAACTTCACATCGACATTCAGCCGACTCTGATTTAGCGCTAACGGCGCTGTTTTAAGGGATTCCTTTAGCGAGTAGGCAATACCATAACGATATTCAGCTTACCGCCTTCTCCTGTCATAAGAAGAACTTTGGGTTGAGGTCCTAGGCATGCTATGCCAATTGTGGCCATCCGAGATCGGCCATGGGCCATGAGAAGAACAAGATGTGAATTCCTTAACTATGATAATTCACAAGAATAATGATTAATGTGTAGGTATGCTAACTTGTTTTTGCTGTGAGCCATAACTGAAGAGAAGACATATAGTCAATAAGATGTTAATGTATTGGTAGTACTTGTAAGTATCACTCTATCATGTCTGCAAGCACTTTTGCTTGTTGGGGTGCAGACAATATCATAAGTTATTTGAGACCTGGATAAGTAGAACATAGAATGTCAAGTTTCTTTACTATCCACTAAGTCTTATCACAATAACAAGAGGCTATTGCCTCTGTTAACCATATTAACAGTAAAGAAATAGTACAGTTGAAATTTTGTGTAAGTACATATATATATTGCATTTCTCTAAGAAAATGTAAACCTATAAGGCTTTATTTACACAACTTAGTGATATATGTTACTACTTAGCTATGCAAACATATAATAAAGGATATACTTCCTTTGCCAACACAACTTTTACAAACACAAAAGGATTTCACAAGTGCAACTAGCTATGACCCAAAGCCTTGAAGTTTAACAGCTATCCAAATTGTAGTTGAAGAACTGAGTTTTCATAGGCACACCTACTGGGCATTGAATATAAAATCAGAAATATAAATGTCTAAGTTCAATGAAAAATAACAGAGAGTGAAAACCGAATAGAACCGGCAACCAAGATACATTCAGTACAAGCTAACACCAGCGCTGCTGTTGCAACAACTTGTAGAAGAGCACTGGCCTTCTACTAAGGACATCGATGCTAATGGGTAGTAATAAGTAAGTGAGTGTAACTAAAACACTAAACCATCAAAGTACCAAAGAAAAAAAGCACATCCCAACCACCCAAAGAGCAGCACAAACAACTATCATCTTTAAGATTCCTAAATAGTAAATCCTAATCAAGGCATCATTGCCGCATCAAAGACCACTAGGACCACTAGGTTTAGACCTCGAAACTCCAAGACTTCACAACCCCCTAAAAACATAACAAAAAACTCGTCAACCCAAAACCAGTCACTTAACCAGTTTCTAAAAGATACTTCACAACAACCATATTGTTGTATTGTGCTTTTGATGGTGTATTCGTAGTTGTGAAGCATGACATGTCGTTGGAACAATCTTAAAATTAGGTTAAGGTGGTGAGGCATCAACATGTTAGTTAGTCAGCGTACTAGACTATTTTCATCACGTGGGAATGGTTGAAGTAAACAAGTAATTTAAATGAGCAGTGTAGAAAATTAAATATGATTGCATTATTTATTTCTAGTTTGGTTTAAGACGTGGTTAAGTTTCACGTTGTGGTGTTCAAGAGAGATCCTGGTCTATTTCCTACTCTAAATCATCACTAGTCCGTCCGTCTGTCTACGGAGGTAGTGCAAAGCGAATGAACAAGATAATAGATTATCCAAGACCCCATTTGTTAACGGATATGAAAGGAATCAAAGGTATGTTGATAATGTTTGCACTTTTAGGTACTTTGTTGTCTGCAAGTAGTCTGTAGGGAACAAAAAAAGCTGCCAGTGAGGAGTAAATTTAGAAATGTAGCTTTTGAATTGAAATGGGTATCTTTAGAAATAATACAAAGCTCCGTCTATACACGATCTATAATCCGAGGAAACCATATCCTCCCAAAAAGTCGTTGATAGAAAAAAAGTTTGTAAACCTGCGTAGAAGCTATGATATATCCAGCCAATCCTAAGCATTAATATCAGAAGCCATAAAATAACCACACTTGCTTGAAGAATCAATCAGCCCATCTCTGTGCCTCTCTGTCATAGCCAATGACCTTCAAATCAACATTCAAAGTTCTCAACATCATAGCCATTGTAAACTCCTATAAAACAAGTTAGCAAACGCACACCATGTTTACATTTAAGGAATGACTTACATCTTCCTGACCAGGATCCTCTCCAGTATCCGTCCTCTGAGCCTTCTCATTCTCAGTCTCAGGATCAACATCATACTCAGCATAAAGATCCCTCTTTTCAATATCCTTCCTCTCACTCTCCCCATCATCGCCACTATCCTCATCATCATCATTATTATTACTCTCTTCCGGCTGATCCCAAGAGTTCTGAAATTCCTGCTGTCGCTTCTGCATTTCCTTCCAAGCTCTAGGACCACCCATCCTAAGCAAATAGTTAGTTAACAGATCCCTAATGCTTACCTGCACAGAGCCATGGAATAATAGAAACTAACCGATTGACTCTATCCCTAACAGTTCCAAACATTTCCTCAGCAGCTTGCCTACTAGCAGCCGTCCACTTACCAATCAACTCAATCAATTCTCCATCAATAACCACTTCCCCATCTCCATCAGCAAGTCGTTTCATACTATCAACCTCAATCTTCCTAGCCTGCTCTGCAGTCTCCAATTCTTCTTTCACCTCCCTCAGCTGCTTTTCCAGTTCCCTCTGTTTCCGCAGAAGAGGCGCTATATCGGGATCGTTATTTAATGCTGCAGCTGAGGTGGGAGAGAGGTATCTCTTCTTGGGTTGTCGTGCGCGTATGGGTGTAGCCGTTGAGGCTGTGGCGGACGGTGTTTCGGTGCCTGCTGTGGCATTGGTAGATTCAATGGAAGAGATATGTGAGGTCTCAGCGGTATTCAGAGAGGAAGTATTCGTTTGTGGCGTCGCTGGACTGTTTTTGGATATGGGAGTGGATTTGAGTGGTGATTTGAAGGGTGTCTTGAAGGGTGAGCGGAATGGTTTTGAGAGGGTAGTGGACGCTGCATCGATTCTGCGACGTTTGGCTGCCGGTGTAGACATCTTGATGGAAGGTTAGTGCTGTATGGTAAGTGTAGGTAGTAGTGATCAATGTTTGTCTGACAACGCAGTGGTTGATGTTTTGCATTGGTTTTCGCGTCGAGGTTCGCGAACTCATGTGCAATGCTCACGTTAGCCTGCTGCCGACGTCATTGGCCAAAATCACTCATTTACCATTTCAATATCCATCACGAAGTCGATTTAAGTTGGAAAGAAATAGATAGTTAGGTAGATAATAATCCTTTATACCATTAATACAAGCTAAATACATTTGTTACAATCTACGCTTTTAATGACCTATCCCACCAGCCGCCCAATTGGCAAAATTCGGGTCATCAGGTGGAGGAAAGAACCCTCCATTTGGTTGTTGACCCGGAAGTGCAGGCTGCTCCCCTTGCTGCTCATTTCGCGCAGCATCCCCATCTCTTCTATGCGCTATCTGGTGTTGCTGGCGATAATATATCAGGAAGACAAGTGCAGCTGCCAACCCGATGATGATGAAACTTTCTAAAAGCCCGTCGTCGAATAGATCTTCATAGAGACCATCGGCATCTCCACCAGGCATGGGGTCGGTGTCTGGAAGATAGTCTTCGTAATCTGCATCGGCGTAATATGGGTGGTCATCCCTAAGGAAGTTGCTCACCCACTCGGCGAGTGACCACTGTTTCTTAGGAGCTGCAATGAATTAGAAACCATTCCTGAATTTGAACACAAATCGAACTTACCTGGCTCATCGTTGATGGAGTTAACGCTCCCATGAGTGAGTGTATTCCAAGCACTTCTCAGTCTCAACTTGAACAAACTCAGTGTCACAGGCAGATACGCCTCCTCATTCGTTTCCAAAGCCTGATCATAATACCGTTTGGCAAGATGAAAGTCTTGAGTAAGTCCAATGCCGTTTTCATGCATCCACCCCAGATTGTAGAGAGCTTGTGCGCTCTGATGAAACTCCGATGCTCCTGTATAGCAAGCAGCAGCCTTCTCCATATCCGCTTGGGTGCCAATACCGTTAAGGTAATAGTCGCCCATCTTCACCATGGAATCAATGTTTGTTTGCTTTGCTGACCTTGTCCAGTATATCAAGGCAAGTGCTGCGTTGTGCAAAAAGGAAGGCCGAGGATCCTGGAGGACGAGCCATGAAGGTAGAGACCACCGTGACTTTTCTTGGTCGAGTAGATACGCTACGTTAGCCTGACCTTTCTCATATCCTTGTTCAGCTGCCAAAAGGTAATCGACAAGCGCCAATTCGTAGTCTCCGTCCTCATATGCTCTGTTGGCTTCAGAAAAGGACGACAGAAGTGGTTCAGCTTTCTCGGAAACAATCTTGTAGTAAGCTGTAGCCAATCCACAGCTTCGATCTCGTCCTATCCCCTGGTTGATGAGCTCAGCCAGATAGTAGAAAGCTTCAATATGACCATAACGTGATGCACGCTCAAAGTACTGATTGGCCGCACTAATATCAGTCGCTGTTCCTTGATCCAGGTAAAGAGCGCCCAACTCGACTTGCGCGGGAGAATAATCTTGATCAGCAGCTGCTCTAAAAAGTTCAGTGGCTTTGGCAGAGTTCTTTGGTACTCCAAGACCATGGAGATACATTAGCCCAAGCCCATATTGAGAACCAGCATCGCCACTGTTGAGACCTCGGTTGTACCAAATAAGAGCCTTCTCGTTGCTCTGCTCAACACCCTCGCCTCTCATAAACATTCGTCCAAGGTAACCTGCTGCTTTGGTCGCAATCTTCTCCAACCCAGGCTTGTCACTCTCGTTGATCCGGCCATCCCTTTGCCAGTATAATTTAGCAACCTTCATGAAATACCACTTGGCGCTTTTCAGATTCCTTGGGAGATCTTTCTGTCCATCGTAGTGGATCCTCCCCAAGCTGAAAGTCGCTTTGAAGTCACCCTTCCTGGACATAAGATCAAGGTATTCCAGTACATCATCCAACGCTGCGTGTGCATCTGAGTTCACATTTCCCTTCTGCGCATTGGGCCCGGCGCTGGAATAACTCGCTCCTTCACCATACACTCCTCCATCGTCGTCTGCTAGCCTGTGCGAATCTTGTACCCAAGTTTTACCGCCCGGTGGTCCGGATCGATACCACTGAATTGCCTTGTCCGCCACACTCTTGTAATGCTTAATAGCCTCATCACAATTTCTGCCTGTCCCAATGCCACTGTGAAGTCTAAAAGCAACTGTCATCTCCGACCTCGGGTTTCCACCTCGTGCTGCAAATGTGTGGTACAGTAAAGCCTTGGCCTGATCCCGTTCTACAGCACCACCAATTCCAGTAGCGTACATGAACCCAACCATATGCTGCGCCGAACTGTTTCCGTCCATCGAAGCCAGTTGCTCATATCTCCTAAACGCTTCCTTGTAATCCTTCGGGTACGAGAAGTTACCGTAGAAATTCATTTGCGCCAGTAGGTACAGAGCATCAGCATTGGCTAGTTCGGCCGCCTGCTCAAGGAGTCGCACGCCCTCCAACAGAGGACCCTTCAAGTGTTTCTGTCCATTCTGTGACTCCTTCGATTCATCGGATGGTGGGCCTTGGATGTAAAGATGCGGAATCAACATAGACAGCCATTGTCCAGCCGTACCTAATATCCCAGTCTCTTTGCGAGACGTCTTTTTTGAAAGCGATCGGTCGTATCGGAGGAGGATGTGGAGGGCTTCTTCCACAAGTTCTGCACCTGTAATCCAATCAGCATGGAGTCTAGCACAATCCTAATCAATGATCCTACCCTCGATATTCCTATGACTCTCATGCTCCTGAAATGTGTCCTGCGGGGCACTTGGTCTTGCTGCCACTGATGGCTGTGGACTCCCCTCAGCGCTGGGCGCAGCTTCAAGTACTTCCTGGACCTGCGCATAACATATAGGGAAAATCTGCAAGAAAACTGTTTAAACTATTGGTTAACTTAGTCGTCCAAATGAAATTGCTCTGGCAGACGTACCAATGGGATTTAGCATCCACGGACTGAAGATCAAGAACGGCAAAAGCCGTTGGCTCCAGGTCTTCATGGTCGATGTGATGCTCGTCGCAATATCATCTAACTGGAAGCTGTACAAATAGAATTGGTCATGATAACATTTCTCCAGTGACGATCATAACGAACGGAGGTGGCGGGGTTCCTTTGTTTGTCGAATACTGAAATACAGCTGTCCTCTTCGCCAAAACACACGCGACAGCTTTCTCGGCGGAGTGATTGCCTCATCATCGGCTTTTACGGCCGAATATGGACTACTTGCTATACTCGACGACAACTAACAACTACAGCTGGTGCGACGTCGGACTCTATGGGATATCTTAATTTTACTTCTTGTCTGCTTCCTTTGAATCGTTTTACCTCTTCTTCATCCTTACTGGAGGCCATCCAACATCATGACACCTGCTCGCCTGACAGTCCTTCGTATTCGGAATAGTCCCAACACTACGTTCAAGTGCTCTCACTCATCTCCTCGCCACGCTTCTATTTGCCCATCCTCACCAGCGGTCAAAACAGTCTTATGCTACAAATTATCAGTATCTCACATCAAATTTAGAACAGGGGAGAACATACCGCATCGAGAAAACAAAACGACCTAACAATTTCCGACCCATGAGCACCCACCAAACTGACTTTCGATTCCGGCGCAAAAGTCCAAGGAGGAACTTTATTCAAATGAACTAGATCAAAACCCTCTCGACTAAACACATCTATAAGTCCCTATACCTCAAAATAAGTTAAAAGCAAAGTAAGACTTACCTATGAGAACCAACACCAACTACAGCTCCTCCACCCAACCTCCTCACAACATTAGCAACATACTCACCACCCAACAACTCCCTCAAATCACCATAATGAGCAGGCGGTGGTTCTTCAACACCCTCCTCTGAGTTCGTCACTAGCTCATACACAGAGAACTTCTCATCATGTGACAGAGCGAAGATATCCGTGTCATTGAGGAAGCCAGCTTTATGTATTGAGTGACCGTGGTTAATAGTTTGATGTAATGCCTCTTCTTCATCGGCAATTGTAGTGTTATAGATATTTATCAGGCCGTCTGTTGATCCAGAGAGGAGGATTGAAGGATGACTTGGGTGGAATTGTAACTGTGAATAGAAGTCAGCTTTGAGATGATGTTGGAGTCTTTATGGTAAGTACTTCTGTGACATCATCGCTGTGACTCTCAATATACTGCCGTATGGGCTCCGCCAAATTTCTGGTATCCCTAATGCGAATTAGTACTGCTAGAGCATGTGAATAATAGGAGAACGTACCATATCAGCACGGAAGCTTGATGGTTTGTCAATTCGGTTCCAGCAGCAAGGCCATGAGGTGCTAAACATGCCAACGAAAGTATTGGAGCGTTTTGATCTAAAAACTTATTAGCATAATTCAAAGAAAAAGTCCTAAAAAAAATCCCAAAACTCTTAAATAGCTCCTGTATCCCAAATGCAACAGCATCCAAGACAGCACGAGCTCTAAACAACCATAACTCCACATCCACACCCTTCATCAAACCCCCGAAACCCCAAAAGAAAGAACCCCCAAAAACTCACCACTCCTAACCTCACCAACCACCTTCCCACTCCTCAAATCCGCCAAAACAGCCCTCCCATCTCGTCCGGCCGTAACCACAACTCCCTCCTCAACACCACCACCAGAACCACCATCACCCCACCCATTCAAGCAAGTAACCTCCTTATTAACGCCCTCAACAACACACAAAGGCGACCCATTAAGCGCAAGCGGATTCAATAACCTCAAACAATCATCCGACGAGATAGAAGCTAGACCGCTACCATTTGACAGAGGTAGGATATCGTAGATATATGTATCATCATCCGGTGAAGAAACCTTGAAGGCATCTACAGTATTTAGAAGATACATCTTGGTGGTATATTTTTACTCTTCCTCTTTTTATTTTTATTTTTCTTACTTGCGTTAAAGACCCTGCAAGGTTGTGCTCTTGGGGTCGTTGCGAGGGGTGTTAGCGAGAATTTTTTGCTGCGATAGAATGAGCGGGCTTGTGTGAATTGAGCAAATGGCCTGGCAAACTTAATGCATAGTTCAATTGTGAATACCTACACTAAAATACAACCACTAGCTCAAGAGAAAACATTTGGCACTCACTAAGAAACACTTAAGTTCAATATTATATATCACGTGACGACATATAATTTTAGCTGAAGGTTTCTTTTTGTTGCACATCGGAGCTCGCGTATCTTCACCCGCTCTTTCCCTCTTTGGTCGAGCCAACCATTTCGAGAAGGCGAGGTTTATGCAAACTTAGTTGTTCGGGAACGGCTCTGTCCGTGAGTTTCTTCCTTCCTTCTTATCCTAAGCTCAAGCCCATAGGTTTAATAGTTCAAGTCATGAAATAAATGGTAAATAATAAAGCAAAGATAGGGCGAGTCGGCATTAATAGAGGACTTCATTCATAAAGTAGAGTAAACTGGGTCCACGAATGATTATTGTGCTAAAGACCTGTAAAGTCTAATAAAGTCCAGTGAGGAATAATGCCCAGCCAAGTCTACCTATCTAAGGGTGTATAAGTGTGTGAATACAAAGGTTTTAACTCCTCCCATTTCAAAGGAGAGGCCGTTTGCGTAAAGTGCCGCCCATCGTTTATTCCCCAATATTATCAAATGCCATTAACCTAAACCTCCATTGCAAAGGAATCGAAGTAGTGCTCCATCTACTAGCGCTCAATTCGAGCAAATAGTAGAGAACTGCCTACTTGTCAAAGGTTGTGGGAAAATTCCCGCATCCAACAACGCGAATGCATCCCACTCCCCTGCTCCTTCGGTCTTAAAGTTCCAGAAGACCCAACCACGGGTGTGGGTTTCGAAAACTTCGAGCTGAGCTTCAATGTACCCTCGGACGTCACCACGCATAGTGTCCGACCAGGTCGAAATATCAGAGATACCAGAGCAGGACCCGACAAATGAAGAACCCGGGTAAGTACCGTCGTAACGGGCTCCAATTCCATAGCCGTTAAGGTAGGGCGCACAGTCAGTTTCCGCTGCCGTCCACTCACCCACTACTACCCATTTGTCGTTACCAGAGGAGTACGAAGCTGCGTTGTTGCAAACATATTGACGATGTTGCCAGGGTTGCATGGCAACGAACTCGTTAGTGAAAGCTTGGTATTCGTGGTGGTCGACAACGACTACATGTCTTTGTTAGTTTTAATACTTGAATATAGCTAGCATTTGTTTTACTCACCATTCTGAGCGTTGTTATCAGAGACAGAGAGAAATCCATTCCATGTGCTCGGAGACACGAATCCGTCATGGAACATGACTGGAGTATCACTCACAGCACGAACCTGGTTGAAACCCGTGCGGTAGAAATCTTTTAGTTCATCGAAATTCAACTTCGAGCTTTGTGGCTCATTCAGAAGCTCAATGGCTACGACGACGTCCTGGTAAGAAGGTTGAGCATACTTTTGTGTAATAGTATTTAACACTGCTAGTGTCTGCGCGGTCGTGTCTCCCTGTTGAAAACCTGGTGTATCAACCCTGTGGCCACTGTTATCGAAGCCGTTCTGTGAGCCTGGTGCACCGTGCAGGTCAATCCAGATCTTGAGACCCAATGCCCGGGCCCAGTCAATTGCAGCATCTATGTAGACAGCCGCTCCTTGTGTGTATGTCTCGCCATCTTCGAGAGCATATGCCCAGTAGCCTATTGGGATTCTCACAGTGTTGAATCCAGCCTGTGCTATCTTCTCGAAATCGGCAAAAGTACACCAAGTGTCCCACTTTGGAAACAGTTAGCGACACTCTTAAGCCTTCTTTATGCATCAATACTCACATGAGGACGTAGAATTTCCATAGCGGCGTCTGACCCCAATTTTTGAGTGAGAGTAAATTCGTCGACAATTCCCAATGACTGATCAACACTTTCAAAGATACTGGGTGTGATCCACGGCTCCAATACCAGCCATCCTCCAATGTTCAGACCTCGAACTGTCTCGCTTCCAAAGCTGAAGGACACCGACCGCTTTGAGGATTCTCTACCAATATATGTAAGCGCCGTCCTCGTCCAGCAAGGGAAAAGCAGTTGTTACTTACGAAGAGGGTAAAGCCGAAGCTGCAGCTGCAGCAAACAGGCCTGTCAAGGCATGCTTCCCGAAAAACATGATAACGATTAGGAATTAATAAACAAATGCAAACGAATGTAGTCGAATTGAGCAGTGAAGCGCAACTCGAGACGATTCACAAATCAAACGAATGATGATTGGGAAGGATAGAAGAAAAAAGTCAGCGAGTAAAACGGAGAATATCAATCAAGAGGGAGATCAGATCCAAGCTTGAACTTAAAGAGATGGAAAAGCGAGCATGAGCGGATAGGAGACATGGTCATACCCTCCAGAGGAAAGGACGATCAAGGTCTTCATCACGACTAGGTCAATGCAAAGGAAACACCCCTTCCACTTTTGTAGGGACTTTTGACGTGCGGCACTTGCATTGGTTACTCCCAGCAGGGTCTTTTAGCTTTAAGGTTGCTTGGTGAAAGGGGGAGAGTTGAAGGGACGAGGGGTAATTGGAGCGGCGGGGTGTGTAGGGTGTGTGCTTGCAACTTGCTATCTTGGAACTTGTGGACTTAGTGGGGCCTTGAGATGCAGAGACGGTACTTGAATACTTTGAAATAATAGTGCAAACACATGCATGGGCAGTAATGGGCTCATCACTGAGCACGGAGCCATCATGATGACCTTGTCACCGTGACTCGAGAGCAACTTTAGGATAATTGGAATTTTGGCAACCGAATGATGAAACTGGAGCGAGAGTGGTTGCTAGGTGGAATTACGAAAGTATCTTGGCGTGATGGTCCCTGAATATCTCCAACGTCTGCGGCGGTTCTAGGCTTTAACGGCCACTACGCAAAATCTACGCGACATTTACCTTTTGTTCGCGATAGTGGCACCGACGCCAATCATGACGATGATTTTCGCAAGTACGAATGGTATTGTACTGTACAATTGGGTCTTGTCACGATCGTCTTTTTCTTCTAAAATTATCAAATTCTCAGCAAGTTCCATAATTCTCCATTCAAGGCAGTCTTCCCTTTCTGACGTGATCCGACACCTTCCCAGTCACCTCTGGGTCTGGGTTGCGCTGGCGGGAGTTCGGATGACCTTCCTGGCAGGTTGGAATCGCCAAGGTGTCTGACCTCCTTGCCGATCAGCATCATTCACACCTTTCACACGTTTCCAAGAAAACAAGTTTATCGGACTCGCAACTTTCATATCGGGTAGGAAATATATCTTCTTGCGCGCGCGACCGATATCTTTAGAATATTCTTATCAACCTTGACTGCGCCCCCTGAGGTAGTTTACTATTATGCATGAAATATCAACAGGGTTTCTTGTCAACGAAGCCAATCATACAAGGCTGGTCTTTAACCTTGCGACCCTTGCCACTCAATTTCAACGTCCACCCGTCGAGAAGGGTGGTCGAGTGACTCGAGTCAGTGGCAACAAACAACGATAGCGGCAAGCTTCTTCCATATCGCGAATATCGATGTTGGGATTGAACATGGTATGGCAATTCTCAATAGCCAATGCCTTTACAATGGTGCACATGCACAACATTCTACTATCGTTCGTCTAGTACTTCCTCCAGTCTCCTCACGACGACAACCCAGGGATCACTGGTAACTGCACCGATGCCGATGATCGAACCCAACAGCCGCGCTCTTGTTCTCTAAATTAAGAAGGGAAATGAATAGCAACAGGCCATACTCCCTGCATTCATAGCATGCTGTCCTTATCTGGAAAAACGGGTTCATGTTCTTAGTAGTCTTGAACCCAAATAGTCAGATTTGAAAAAGTCGGGTTATGAAGGAAACTCTTAGTTCACTCTGCCATACGGAATGCTTTGCTAGGTGCGGGCGTAGTGCTATAGTGGATATCCATTGTCAAGGTCTAGTGGCCAAGGAAACCCCATTTCTGTAAGATACTAAGTGAAGATATGTTAGAAGCTTTTCATTTTACTATGTCAAGGCTGAGAGGCCTATTTAGGGAAACACAACAGATATTCAAGCACGTCATAAATTCCTAATCATTTCGTCGTGTTCTTTTCTACAATGCCTCTTGCAAACTCTCCAAAGCTAATATCCTGTTCCGCATCAACAATCTCTCCCAGGTTTGGCTGTGTGAAGACTGCCAATGTATTCCTGGCAATCCTTCCACCGTCTGCAGCAGCCAAACCTGGCCGTACTCCCTTCACAAAATGAGGAACAGCCTTGAATTTCCCCATCGTGATTCTCTGCAATGCCTCGCCCGTTTGGAAAGCGATGCAATCTCTTGGGATCTTGACCTGTACTGTCTCACCACTCCGAGATTGAATATACAGCCCGGCAGTAGGATCTGGTGATGAGGGAAGCTCTAATAGTGCAGGCAAGAATTTGGGCTGATAGGAGTAGCTTATCGGGATCGAAGGAGGCTGCTTAGTCTCATTGATGAACATCGCAGAGGTAAGACCAGTCAGACAACCATGATCAAGATGAGTTGTACACCAGTCATCATCATTCCCCGTCTCCTTGACATCAGCATCTGCTGGAAAATAATGTAATAAGCGAGCCTTAGTTGTTGTTGATGTCTTAACAACATGCTCCAAGTACCCCGGCTTATAATCCGGAATCTCTTTCTCGGCGTACCGGTCACATGCTCTAGCTACCAAAACTCCCGTGTCGATGATGATGCGACATAGTTCCTCGAACGTTTCTTTGAAACCTGGGAGTACGTTATCTCCAGGCCAGATGTTAGGACTCAGGTACTCGGGGAAATTGTCTGGTGAGAATTCTGCGGTTGGTTTGGCGCAGGAGAGGCTTGGATCTACGTAGAATGCACAGTTGGCGTAATAGGAACCTTTCAGGGTGTCGACCTGGCCGTTCTTCAAGGTTTCTTTTCCACGGGACCAGCCGGTTAAGTATTTGGAGGCGGCATTTTCGAGCTTCTCTAAGGATTTGTTAGCCTTGCTTAGCTGCGTGATAGAAAGACTGACCAAGTCTGAATGACGGGAGGTTGCCTAGATAAGATGAATACGAAAGTAGTCTGTGTCTGAGTTCCACAAACTCTGAAGGTACGTCTTTTACGACTATTATCCCAAGAGATTCGGGGCCAAATGCTTCTTCAAGTGTGGAGAAGGAGATATTGCCTGTGAGGAGGTTAGCGAGAGTCATGAGATGCAGGTTGAACGTTTGGAATGTACTGTACCATTCCGTAAGTCTTCAAGACTGACTGTGACTGCTGCTGAAGTCATCTTAAACAAGTCCTCTGAGTTGTGTAAGTTGTAAATTTTGAAGTGATTTTTAAATATGTTTTTTCAAATTACTACTCCGTACCTACATGATAGAAAAATATGAGGGGTCCAGCTTTTAGCGCGTCGGCCCCCTCCGCCACAGCCTTTTCCTAGCAAGGCAGCTCGTAACCTCCTCCCCTCCACGACGCAATCAATCCACACCGAACAAACCATCACCATGGTCAAAGCATTAACTTTCAAAGGCGACAAGAAGACCAAGAAGAGGAAGCGCGTTGATACGGCCGAGAAGTTCGGCGACAATGGCGAGAGTTCGACTGGCAAAGAGCTTGTAGCAGCGCAAGAAGGCGATACGGAGGCGGTCGACGACAAAAGCTGGGTTACAGCGGAGGCGGCTACTGATGTCGTTGGACCCGTAGTATTTGTACTGCCTTCGGAGCCACCGACATGTATAGCTTGCGATACCAATGGCAAGGTGTTTACTAGTGCGCTGGAAAATATAATAGATGGTGATCCCTCGACAGCAGAGCCCCACGACGTGCGGCAGGTTTGGGTTGCGAACAAAGTAGCTGGCACAGAGACATTTACTTTCAAGGGCCATCATTCAAGGTACAGACTCTCTTGAGGGTGCTGGACAACAACTGACGAGTGATAGATATCTGACTTGTGACAAATATGGGATCCTCTCTGCAAGCACAGAAGCCGTCTCACCTCTCGAATCCTTCCTTATAATCCCAACCGCAGATACACCAGGCACATTCCAGATCCAATCCCAACGAGAGACTTTCCTGACCATCAAACCCTCAACATCCTCGAAAGCAAACGCCCTGCCAGAGATCCGTGGGGATGCAACAGATATTAACTTTAATACTACATTGCGGATACGAATGCAAGCACGCTTCAAGCCGAAATTAAAGGCCTCCAAGGAGGAGAAGGCTAGGGAGAAGATTAGTAGGAAGGAGCTTGAGGAGGCAGTTGGTAGGAAGTTGGAAGATGATGAAGTGAGGAGGCTGAAGAAGGCGAGGAGGGAGGGCGATTATCACGAGGCACTGTTGCTTATAAAGGTTAAGAATAAGCATGACAAGTACAGCTAAACTGGGTTAAATGGTACAGCGGACGACACATCAGACAAATACGTAATGGATTAAGGCTGGATATCTAGCCTGTTGTTATTTCGGGCGGCGCATGCACAGCATCTACTTGCAGGTTTAACGTGGACGAGGAATCGCCAATCTCTTGAGGGAAGTCTTCTCCAGGTTTTGGTCGCTGGTATTGTGGTGGGAAAAAAGGCTCGGAAATATTATTAAAGTGGCCATTTTCTACGTGTCATGCTAGGAGATGCTGAGGCTTATAATGCTGATGTTGATCAGCTGGATGCCTATTAAACGGTGAGCAGTCCTGATGATTCAAGTTAAGTGGCTGACGAACGAGCTGTCTATGAGCTAAGACTTTGAGTTACTCTGGTCAGGCCAATGAAAATACCTAGAAGTGCCCTATTTCTGAACTTGATATCTACAGCCGGCAGGCATAGATAATGGGAATTATTATTTGGCATGTAAACATTGATATTTGGCATACACTATGCCTAATTTCAACTAGTTAGGGTGAATATACACAGCCGTTACTTCTACTCCCACCAAAATTAATAGTGTCTCCAAATTCCAACAACTCACCTAAGATACAAAAAATCGTTATCAGTCAAGTCACTAGTTATAAACGCCAAAAACACCTTTTCCACCTTCAAAGCTTTTCGAAAGGGAAACAATACATAAACATGGCCTTTGACAACAGAGTAACAAACTTATTCCATTGCCTATGGTCACTATATAATTTCTACACGCAACGAGTCAACGATGGAGGACACTTAAGATATCTCCTTCATCATCTCTTGGATCATTTAATGAGCCCAGAAAAAGTCCAAGTATATAACTGTTGGGCTTACTGCATAAAATACACAGTACAATTTTTGGGTATTGCCTGTATAACGTTTCAATTACTGCATCTTATGTTTTATGTAATAGGTGTAGCAATTATGATTGGAAATGATAGTGGTCTCAATTAGAGATGCTGGCGCAATTTGGAGTTTTGGAGTTATTGGTACGCGTATTTGAGGAGATTGAGAGGATTGAAGATGATCGTATGATTTTGGAATCTATGCGGTCCGATCAATTGCCTAGTTTTGTACTATAACTGTTGGTCTGGTTTGTAAATTTGGTCTTTGAAGGTCTCCTTAATGCCTTACAGCAATAAAGTAGAAGATAATCGCACCTAGCAATTCTTTAAGCTAAAGTAACAGACTCGTGTCTTTGTCTATACTCTTCTTACAGTACTTACCTGCCCATAGAAAATGAACAGCAAATTACAATTACAACTACAAAAATCACGGCACAGCACAACTTTTCTTACATTCTTGTCTTGTCAGCCATTGTGACCCATTTTGTCACGTGTCGGAGTATATCCTCATTCTGGCCATAATTGCTTCTTCTTTTTCGGGCCTTTGGCTCAGGCCTCTAGCAACCCTGTTTTCTATTGTAGCGCTCTACACGCAATGCCGTTGCATCCGGAATGCCTTATTTTGTATAGAAATCAGGCTCAAATTGATGCTCAACTCTTGTATATGAAGGCCTACTGCCTCCTACTTATTTTTCAGAATCAGACAATTCGGACTCTCACTCAAATCGCCACTACTGTGCTCGAGGGTTCATATGTCTTAATCCTATGTAACAGGAGCTACCTACCGGATAGAATGGCCATTACCCTACCTCCTACCGTATATAACTTTCTCTGAATCCATGATTATTTCTCTTCTTCTTTGGTATTCCAAGCTCTGGCCAAGTCAGCCTCATGAATGCATAACGTTACCTTAAAGGCCATCTGTTCCCTCAATATCGTTCTTAATTAGGTATGCACCTGCACCTAATACCACCACCACTGGCCAAGCCATACAAATATATCTGCACGCACGTAACAACCCGCTACATGGAATTTCTATAGAGTACTATAATCGCCGTTAAGTTTCGCGGGCTGTAACCAGTCTGCCCACTCCATTCGACATATCTAGGTAACTCTTGTTAGTTGTGCTATAACAAGTATTTGAGAGATTTAGTTTGCTTTATTTTTGACAGCAAACAGTTTATTAGCAACAAAATTTCTAAAGTTCCCTTAGTATAAGATATCTATCAAGTTAACTCAACTCGTAACCATAGAAGTTCTCATAGTTGTACAGCTATGACCACAACTATACCCGCTTTCCTTCTCTACTCCAACTCCAGTATCTTCTCTTCTTACGCGCAAACCCAGAGTGTGAGATTTGCGAGACTAAGAACGTGGGTATGGCTGCAATCAGGTGTAGTATAGTGTATATTGTATCACCCTATTCTACCATGCTCTCTCGCTTAGCAAAAAGGTACCTAAAACACACCAAAGATAGGTAATAACAAGCGCTGTATTGCGAATCTTAATATCTACAAAGAAATTTTACATAACAAGTAGGTGCAGTACAAAATAGCAAAACTGGGCCTTTCAGCAAAGGGTTCACAGAATCACAGATAGATGTTTGTGATGATTCAATATGGGGTCGCTTAAAGAACAAATTAGTATGCAATCTCGTTCCAATTTCGCGTTCCCGGCTTTAGACTCGACACGTTCTCTAACTTCTATGATGCGTTTCTGAAAACACTCTTTACCTTTGAAGTCCTTCTTCCGATACGCTCATTAATTATAATACTAGCCATAATACATCCCCAATCCATCACAACGATGAAAGACATCCTCCCACCTTGTACGAGTAGAGTACACAAGCCCAATCAATCCACCAATTCCCGTTATCGAATAACTAAGAATACCAATAAACCCAAGACCACCGCTTCAAAACCTCGAAAACCATCCGCAGCCTGGAAAGAATATATCCCACTTCACTTTTCCGGTAGCAGCTATGTAGGACTCTCTCGGACCGAAAATTGGGATATAAATCGACTTCGAGGAACAGGGACACAAGAAGTTGTTCAAGCGATATACTTTGGGTCTGATTTCGATATTCAAGAGTAAGTTTTTAGGTATCTACAGTAAGTTCTCTATCTAAGTTTCAATAAAGCATCAACACATCATCAGAAATATTAACAAGATAACGATACTAAACATCTAGAATCAATCATAAATCTTGGTCCAGAATTCTGTCACTCAATCAAGAAATTCGAAGCTGGCTGACCAGAAACAGGACAAGGTGGTTCCCTAACCGATACAGTTATAATATCACTAGCAACCTCCTCTCTAATCTCCAACGCATAAGTCTACAAGTCACCACCCAACTAACCGATATATTCCTAGTCTCACTCTTCGGGAAAACTGTCCTCATCTCCAATATACTTGCATGACAGGTAACGATATAGTGATAGGTCGCTTAAAGGACCCAGCACTTGATTTTCTTCGAGCGAATCCTGGAATGGTGAAGGGGTTGTTGAAATTGAGGATTTCGGGTCAGAGGGATGATAAGGTGTTTAAGAAGGCTGTTAAGGGGTTGTCTTGTGAGAGGAAGGGATTGCCGATTCAGGTTGGGGAGATGAGGGAACCTAGTAGTTGGTATCCGGATTTTTCGCTGGGTGTTACTGAGTGGGTTGGTGGAAAGGTGAAGGAGGATTAGAGGGTAGTAGCTTGTGGTGGTAGGTTTTGGATGTGAAGATATTACTGGAAGTAAATCAGTAGCATAGTTCTCGATAAGCTAGGCGCTACTCCTTGATGGAAAACCTTTCTAGTTGATCCTTGAAACCTGGAAAATGTTCTCTTCCAAACCACTATTTCAATTCCGTATCTCTCTCATCACTTTTCTCCTCGTCATCTACTCCCGCCAGGTTATCGTCATCATTTTGGGGAGTAGGTCTAGTCCTATCTACAAAATTTGGCCATCGACTAGAGTATTCATGGATGTAGCACGAGGTCAGCGAGGTACAACAACCTTTCTCTTTCTAACCTTCTCCCTGAGTTTCTGCAGTCTGTGGGTCACCAGTTAGTCAGACTCAACCAAGGTTTTGACATGACTTATAGCAAGAAAACTTCCTCGTAGAACCCGCGCAAGTATTCCAACAATAGATCCTCACTCCGAGATGGATCAGGGTGAGTTCTAGGTGGCTTGGCTCCTTCAAAACAATATTCTACAACCTGTTGAAATGATTGTCCCAGTTCATCTTTCGTTGTAATGATAGCTTCATCTAGCGTCAAGTCCATCCCGTATACCATGTGTTGCATTCTTGGCTTCTCCTTAAGGCTGACTTAGCAAGCTGATATGCAATCTCCAGAACCTCGCCATATCCAAGACGCACCTCAGCTGCTAGTTCATTAGCTAGTCGTCAGGCGCTACATTCACCGAGGGAAGCCGGAGTGATACAGGAACAAATGTCTTGTTGCAAAATCTGTAGGTGTGTCACATAATTCCCTGGAATATCTCGTTTGTACAAGCTTGGAAATGTAGTGAAGGGCTTGATGCCTTCAGGTACCTGTGGCCCAAGTGTTGAGACTGATAATTCGTAAGAGCTTCGGCTTCTCAGTCGTTCGGTGATCAGCTTGAAGTGTACGTGACCTTCCTCTACATTTGAATCCTTGTGTGGACTAAGGTCAAACCCTATATCCTTAGGCTCGTGACGGGATGGTATTTGTAAAGGCAATTACAAGTTCCTTGAGGCGAAGTGCATAATTCGAGTCCCAGGATTTCCCAACCTCATCTCTCCTAGTTTGCAACGGTGTATTCAAAGACAACTCTGGGTAGGCCACCACAAAATATCAATCAGACGTAGGCTTAAGCAACTGGTATCGCTTCTTGAGTTCTTCGATGTTCTTTTGAATCTTGTTTCCCTTGTGTTTGAATGCAAACAAGATTTTTTTCTTAAGCGTGAGCGGTTGTAAACGTTTTTGATAGATATCTTCCGTTCTCTCAATGACTCTAGACGATCGAGCGGTAAAGTCTCCAGAAATTCTCGTCCTGCCTCCGAACCTCCTGGCAGATGATTCCTCTTGTCGATCAGCTTTGGTACCAGAGCCTCCTCGTCCGATGGCATGAGAGGTGGAACTAAACCAACCTAAAGTTAAGAATTTGGAGTTAATTTGTTCTAGTAAACTGTTAAAGTAGGTAGGTATGCTATAGACGTTTCGCTAACAGCGCAACTGCAATTTTAAATCGATTTTGAATCTGAGCACAATCCTTGGAGTTGTCAACTCCAAGACTCGCGGATATCATTGCCTAAGTGCCAACATACCAAGATGGACGACCATCCCTCGCCATCTCCATCCTCCCTCTCGGAACTTCACTACACCTGCGAAGAGAACTTCGAAAACCTGGTTCATACAGTGCTCTCCCATGCGAAGAAATCACCCACAATCCAAAAGTTTCAAGTCATAGCACAGGATTTGGACGACCAAAGAGTTCGGTTTGAAATATGAGCTTCCGATGTTAATGCGGATGAAGGAACTCTAGACACTAAAGGTCCAGCGAGGAAGAAAGGCGGACTTTTGAGCTGGTCAGGAGCACGTTGCTCGCCATCCATGGCTGCTTGAGGGATATTTCTAAGGACGTCATTGAAGTATTGACCGAACTTGAAAGGAAGCAGAGAATATCGTCAGGTAAGTCAAGTGTGCACAGTATATTTCCTGAAAGTGGCACTCTTATTCACCAAACGCAGTGAAACAGCTCCTCAACAGGTTATCGGCACGCCAGCTTATATCGAAGTGAGGATTACCATCGGAAAACTACGTTCTCTGACAAAGACTCTTTTCGATCTCGTCCGACCTGTCCTTGCAATTCATTGTCGTAGAAAGCAGCAAGGTCCGTATTGGACTCGACGTCAAAAGATTTTGGGCGTGAGGAACTCGGAGATGACGTTGGACAGGAAAAGCCCATAATTTGTCTTTGTTTTGACGGAGCCACTTGGCGAGGGGGGTTTCGTGAGATTGAGAGAACTAGGGTTGTGAATGGAAGGAAGGTGGTTCCTGTTTGTATATTCGAAGCAGAAAGGCAACTAAATTGAAGATATACTATACACATTACCGCTTAGACAACCGTTCTTAGACTATCTCCGTCTCCTACACATTTCTATAGAGCTTAGATACGCGAGATACTGAATTAGGGAAGGCTTGATATCGCGTAAAAAGTGTCCCTAGAGAGAGGCAGCACAATAGTTTAAACTCTTGTCGATATAACAAACCCTTACTCAAGACTCACCCTGCATTCTCAACCTCATGCTTCCCTCTCTATGCTAAGTCCACAAAGACTTAGAAACATAGGAGATGCTGGACCTAGAGAGCTTGTAAATATAAATGGTCAAAATCGTACCATTAGAGCTACAAGAACTTACTTCTATAGTCTCCAGTTCCGAGTAGAGTTAAGTGAATAGCTAAGTTAAGGAGCTTTGGCGAGTTCGTTGTGAGTAAGCCGTTTCCCGTTGAGAAGATGGCTAACCAATGCTTAGACCTTTGTTATAATAGGCAAGATTGGACTTAGGGTAGGAGAATAATGAAGATGCTCGGTATTCTCGTAGGTAGTTGTAGTTTGTTACCCATCATTGTCATTGCAGTGCGCTGATATTCCAAGAAGCATGAGTGTAAGAGATCTAAGATAGAAAGATCCCCTAGGCAAAGTTCTTTCTAAATAACAACAGTTCCGTTTGGGCATCAAAGCCATCTATACTGAATATGGGTTTCTTGGTCAGGATTCTCTACTCACCCCACTTACAATTTACAGGAACAGGAACAATGTCAAGTTTATTTACACTGCACTGGTGATTTTGAAATAGAGTCAACAGAATGTTCTAGTATATAGGACAAACGGATTTTCAGTCGTGAGGCAGCTTCAAATTTCATCGCCGAATTCATCCTCTTCGTTCTCATCATCTTCCTCCGCACTTTCTCCATCCTCTTCTCTAATATGCGGAACGAATCTAAAATCGACAAAGCTGACCCCACCACCGTCAATCTCAATCATAAACTGTAAACTTAGAACACCCTGTGCGTCACCTCTGATGCTAACCTTACTTGCCAATCGCATAGCCTCACTGGCTGCTTTGACCATCTCGAACTTATAGCTTTCAGACCACCTTTCTACCACTGAGAAAGTTTCTAGCAATTCACGCCCTTTTGAGAAATCTACACTTGCACTGCCTAATGCACCACTTGCGGATAGACTGAGATATGGAGCAGTAGGAAATGCTGTGATATCAAGGCGACTAGGCGAAGTAGAGGACAATTCAGATATAGCATCGAAGAGCCAGCGTGCTTGCATGATAATCTTGACTTGCACCTCATCTCTTGCAAATGGAATTTCATGTTCCGATTCTGGCTCGTAAGTGTTGAGATTGCATGTCGTAGTGACGCCAGTCTCCTCTAGTATAACGCTGAGTGGCGAGCCAATGCCGGTATATGATAAACGACAGACTCCTGCCATTCCCAGCGCTTGGTTACTGAAAGCATTCGGTCTATCACGCCGTATATTGGTCCCGTAGCCATCATTGTCGGATCTAGAGAATCGAGACGCCATGTCTGCAGCGCCAAATATTTGGAGAGTTTCGAGGAGAGCGGCGAGGGAGATTTGAAAACTGGGAAGGTCCGGCGGAAGAGAATCGGGGTCTGGGGAAGACTCTTGTTCGGGTAATGTGCAAACAAAAGAAGTGAAAAGTGCCTTATCGAGAAAAACGATTCCTAAGAAAATGTTACTACATTGACTACCTCGCTCTCCTGTTTAATGACGACCAACCTTGCATAACTTGTGACTCCTCAACTGCAAAACGTACACCTTCATTGCTGATTTGGACTTGTGCTTTGGCTGCAAAGCGGATGCAGTTGAGAAGTTGGAATAGTTGTCTTGTAGAGCTCGAAACAGATTTGAAGATTGGCGCAGCGTACGCTGCGTCGTTGACAACCGACATGGTGGAAGGGACAGAGGCTAGCGGGACTCTTTGGGATACTTCGAAATTGTGTAGTCCACAATCAATTTTATTTGGTGTTGAAACTCCTTGCTTTTCTTGTCCGTCTATTGTACAGCCTAAAGAGAACGGGTCACGAATCGATGATCCCGGGGTATCTTATACATAAACGCCAACCGCACAGATCATGTACACAGCTCCAAACCTATCGGAAGTTAGCAAATGTTCTGAGAGAGTCTGAATAGCAGACGTACGCAATTGCTGCCGAAGCTGGAAGTCCAATGAGGGGTATGTTGACGAGAGAACGGTCTTGGTAGGGAATTAGTTTTACGCAACACAGTATGGAGGTGAGGGCGTACTGAGTCCAAAGAAACCAGATAGCAATATTCCAACGATCAACAACGACAGACCCGTGAAGAACTGGTAATCCTTGCCGACGGAAGGCGCAAAAGCATTGCCAACGGCACTCTCCCAGACGTTGTGTAATGAAGACTCCATAAGCTTAGTTTATTGTGTATCGAGAATGGGCTTTTGCGCGTGGGGTCAATTCTGGCTGTCAATGGGTTTTGGTATGACTTTCGAGGGCAACTTGAGGAAGTGGTGCAGAGCTGTCCTGAGATGCCATTTGGGAATGCGTGGCCTTGAGCTCGGAGATTCGGCGTGACTTTCTCCGAAGACGCGCGCTAACCCCATACTTTCTGGTGCGACTCCCACATTATTGACGACCTCTCTCCATCATCCCCATTGCCACCCAAGGCAGAAGGCAGAAGGCAGAAGGCAGAAGGCACAAAGACAGCTCCTTCCTCAGAACAACTGAAGGTTGCCGAAATAAGCAAGAGCAGAGCAGTCAGTCTGGGATGTCTTGACTCTCTCTGAAGCGTAAGCAGCATCTTTCATTTTCTTTGCGACGCCAACTCTTCCATGTGCGCGCTGATTCTCATTGCGCGCCACTCTCTTTGAACCCAACACAAGGCCTTATTGAACGAGAAGGGCATTTGGAGAACAAAATGGCTAACCTTAGAAAGGAGTTGAATAATTTGGCAACTTTCGGAGCCGACGTTGCACAGTGGTCCCCGCCCAGTAGTCCCCGTCCCCGTCACAAGAAGAGACCTCCGGAGAGACCTACGGTTGGTTCACGTTCACTCCGCACCATGGGACCAATTCAGGAGAATGGTAAGAGACCCTGTCGTCTACATGCAGTTCTGGTCCGCTTACTATGTGCCAGCTACCAAACGCAAGGCGAGCGAAGATCCCAATACCCCGTCCAGTAACAAGCGATTCAAGGGCTCTCATAGCGAATCTCCCGAGCCTACAAAGTCATTGGAGACAAAGTCACATGTAATACCATTTCCGGAGAAGGTGAGTAAATGGAAACGACTATGGATATCAGATAAGAGGCTTTGGTTGTAATAACAAGATCGCTAACCAGCGCGTAGCCTGCTGTAATCGAAGAGCGCAATGGAGAAATTGAGTTCCGTGTAGTCAATAATGACAACCGCCCAGCAAGTACTATCATCCTGTCAGGTCTAAAATGCATTTTCCAGAAGCAACTCCCCAAAATGCCCAAGGACTACATAGCGCGCCTAGTCTACGATCGAACCCATCTATCAATAGCCATTGTCAAACATCCTCTAGAAGTTGTAGGAGGAATCACGTACCGCCCATTCCACGGAAGGAAATTCGCTGAAATTGTCTTCTGCGCCATCTCCTCGGATCAGCAAGTAAAGGGTTATGGTGCACATCTCATGTCACATCTGAAGGACTACGTGAAGGCCACCTCGGACGTGATGCACTTCTTAACTTACGCCGACAACTACGCCATTGGGTATTTCAAGAAACAGGGCTTCACCAAGGAGATTACATTACCAAGGAGTGTATGGATGGGCTACATTAAAGACTACGAAGGAGGAACAATAATGCAATGTACCATGTTGCCACGTGTACGATATCTCGAAATGGGCCGCATGCTTCTTAAACAAAAAGAAGCCGTACATGCCAAAATCAGAGCTTTTAGCAAAAGCCACCAGGTGCACCAGCCGCCCAAAGCATGGAAAAATGGCCCTTGCAAAATAGACCCAATGTCTATTGAAGCCATCAAGAATACCGGCTGGACCCCAGATATGGACGAACTTGCTCGTCAGCCTCGTCACGGCCCTAACTACAACCAACTTCTCCATTTACTTAACGATATGCAAAACCACGCTTCATCATGGCCCTTCCTCAGCCCCGTGAGTAGAGATGAAGTAGCTGATTACTACGAAGTGATCAAAGAGCCTATGGATCTAGCAACGATGGAAAGTAGATTGGAGGCGGACCAGTATTCCACGCCGGAAGAGTTCGTGCGGGATGCGAAGCTAGTTTTTGACAACTGCCGAAAATACAACAATGAGACGACTCCGTATGCTAAGTCCGCGAATAAGCTTGAGAAGTTTATGTGGTCGCAGATCAAGGCTATTCCGGAGTGGTCACATTTGGAACCTTAAGTCTTAGCAAAAGAATATGCGAAGCTAGGAAAGAGTAGCTGATTTCGGTTATTTCTTCTTTTGTGACTGAGGACTGAGGTAGCAACTGCACACAACGACATTATGGACTGTATAATAAACGTGGCAACCAAACATTTGAGTTCACAGTATTAAAGTACGGGGCCTGTACATTGATGGAGTTTGGTTGGCTACTTGGATGTTTCGAAGTTTCTATTGCCTTTTTGGGTGCCGGAAACATGAGGAATCGGTTGTGAATGCATAATCCAGGCGTTAGGTTAGAAATCCATATGGATGGAAGGGGTTCTGGTCAAGGAGGCGTTCAGCTGGGATTGATCACTGGGCACTGAAGATACCAATACGGATTTGTATAGTTGATTAAAATATTAACTGCCATGGTGAGGTAGTTTTGATGTTAAGCTTCTGAGGCATGTGTACTCCATTGGAGCTTTGCATATGAGAAGAATAAACTAGATGTCTTCTGTAGGATTTGACATCACTACGTGACTCACTTGAGTTAACTCATTTGATTCGAGCAACTCGATCCAATCAGATCAAACCACTTATGAAGTAACATACCGATCAATTATCTATTAATCTCTTGTCTACTACCGGTGCACTCATACCTATTTTAACCCCCCCTGCCCCAGCCATAACATTACCCTTAGAGCACCATGACCATGAAAAGAAGCAGAGCGCGAGAAAAAAAAAAGGCCAAGCAATAAAGCAAAAACAATGCAGATGAAAAGCAAAGCAATTCGCTTTTTTCCTCCCAGAGGGCATGGCAATCTATGCTAATTCAATCGCAATCGATCAATCAATTCGATAACCTCATACATTATACTCCTATCATGTCCATTTGAAATCAATCCATTCCAACCACCCCTTTCCCGTCGTTCGCCATCGTTTGTATGCGATGCATGTATGCTTGGCTTTGCAAATTCCCCAGATCCCCAGATTCCCAATTCCCCTTTCCCCTTTCCGTTCCTTTCCTTTCATTTCCTTCACTCCATCCCAAAGCTAGTCGGTCAAGGAAAAATGCCGCTGTGAAAATGTGAGGTGACAAAAGACAAAGAATCTTGGGGAATAGAGCATCGCTGTTCGTGGGACATAAAAACGCCGTGCTAAAAAGACAAGAAAACAGAACGCTATGTGTATCCTACTTAGAAACCCTAGGTTGAAGAAATAGCAAATGTGTGGAGCCAGTCCTTTCTCGTCCGCCCTTTCACTATTGGCTCACCTCATAGCTTGCTATCTTGAAAACTGAGTGGCGCTATAGTCATCGGACCTCGTTCGCAGGCTCACCATCAACTCTAAAAGCCGGTGCGTAACGCAACATTCGTCGAGCAGGTATGTGTTCTGAAGACATAGTCTCAGGGGACGGTCTATTGATGATCGCTGTAGAGGCTATGTGAGGGCGAGGTGGAGCGGCTGTTGGTGTTTGTGTCTGTGTTTGTAATTGTGATGTGGGTGCAGATGCTGTTCTGGGCGTCGATGTGGAGGAAGAAGTAGAGGTGGATGTATTGAGAGAATTTGCTCCAGGTCGTTGACTGTTAGCCTCCAAATTCTGGCGCACCATATTCTGCAAGAAATCAGGAATTTGATGCCACGCTCCCAATCTTGTTGCATTAAGTGTCTGTGGAGTCCCATTCTGGGTATGATGAGGACCGGGAACATACAGCGTAGAGTGTCGAGTTGAGGATACTGGTCGTGTTCCGGGGATGTCAGTAGACAAGAAGGGCAGCCCGCCTGCATCGATGGCGTCCTTAAGCCATTGTTCCCATTCCTCATCCATTGACACATCAGTATGGCCTGCTTCACGCTGGGCAACAGCCGCACGAATCCGCTCGTTAAGTTCAATTCCTACGCTTTGAATCTCGGTATCGCTTTCTTCTTCATCCTCATCCATCCCCTCTGGTTCCTCGACTTCTCCTTCCTGAATGTCCTCCATATCTGATGTTTGTTGTGTGGATGGAGTGGTCCGACTGGGCCGGAGTTCGGGGTCCACCCAGTCTTTGATATCATCTGATGTTGTATCCCTGATTATAACTCCCTGTTCCCGCTCAAAGCGCTCCTTTGCCCATCTCGTACCCTCCCATTTTGTCAGACTTGCAATCTCGCTCGGTGTCAGGCGAAGAACATCGAAGGCCCGGAATAGTCTTCTATGCCAGGGATATCGAGAGAGTCTGACTCGATGTGGCTGGTAAGAATAGTCGAGTCCAGGGTACTTGGCTTCTTGAGAGGAGAGGTGCCCGTAGAAAGCTTGCGTCTCAAGACGTACTTCGGGTACCAATTGACGTTGCAGGAGGGATTGGAAGCTTTGCGGGTTGTCGGCTTTGGGTTTTGGGAACATGCACTCGTACACGAGTTGGTCGATCGGTCTGCCCTTCATATTGGAGATACGGTGTGGTTTTGCGTGCTTGAATGGTTGATGTGCTTGGAAGTTGCTGGAGGCTCTAGAAAGCTTTGAATACGGTTTCTCAGTCTCGAATAAATGTGACGTTTCGATACTCTCGGAGGCCCACTGCAAAATATGGTCTATTCTCGACTCGTAAACAGAGCCCTGGGCCGTGAATCACTGAATCACTTATGATTCACGGCTTACAGTAAATGCTGTGGCTTGGAAAAGAGCCTTGGGGGAGTGTGCTGTCCGTATTGTGTACCCGTGTCTTCGTGTCTACGATGTGTGAAACGTGATGGTTGTGATCACCGTCTCGAAAGCGGTCTTTTGTTGCTTGTAGCTTTGTTTTCCTGAACAGCAGCCAATAATCCACAATGACGCGTCGAGTGCAGCCTTTCGTTTTCAACTAAGCAGGACGGCGCCAAAGTATATTCTAGTCTGTTCTCAGATCAGACAATAAGTTCCGCGCCGCACAAGCCCGACTATGGTCCAACAAACTCGCGCCGTGCAAGATTACACCAGATGGCGCAGGTATTCTGACAGAAGATATATGGCGAGGAAGCCCAATTGCTGTTTTCGTAAAGGGATCGGGGAGGCGAGGGTGGCAGTGAGTAGTGGCCAGGATTCGAGGATTCGAGGATTCAAAATTCGAGGTCGTTCGAGCGAGGTATCCGCGTGCGGTGAGCGTTTGACAAGTGGGCGAGGGGAACGTGTTTAGATTCTCCAAGGAAAGTCAACATGCAAAGTCAAAGATGTTCGCGGCCAGATTGTCGAGAAGAATGTGCTGCTCCTCCTTCTGTATATTGTGATGAATTGATGGCGAGGAAGTCCTTTCGTAGTGGTCCTTACTTCTGTCGCAGATGGAATGGCCCTAGCCCTGCTTAAAATTGAGGTGTGTCTGTTCGTGAATCGTGATGCGGCTCGAGCAATAAATTTTCAAACCCCCTTGGCGAATCATTCAAGCGGGGATGTTCTGGGTTGGGTTGGGTTGGGTGTACAGTACAGTACAGTACAGTACGAATAAGTAGGAGGATGTGATGGATGGCCTGTTTTCCCTGCCTCCTCTCTCTCAATCAATCAATCAATAATACTGGAAAAGTGAGAGCTGAGATAATCGGAATCGTCAGCAGGATCGCATCGCACAATGCGCACACAGTAGTCATCTCTCATCTTACTGCAGTGGAGGGGGGCTTTGCATTATGTAGTATAGTATGTACATGTCCTCGCACCGCTGCTGCAATCGTCGTTATTACCGTCCAGCAATAGCAGACTGGTGGTATGCAAGCAGCAGCACTTGACACGTCGTGAGGACCGGTGTGAAGGACCACGTCCGTAGTCTCGGCCACGTCTCTGTAGGGACATTCCTTTCATCCCATCCCATCCCTTCCTCGAAAGGTACAAAAGCCAACACAAATCAATCAAAATGCTTCCTGCGACCTCTGCCCTCCAACGCACCCAGGAGCTAAATAGGCCGAGGCGATGTGGGGAGATTTGGGACGTCTCCAACTGGCCTTGCTGCTTGCTGCCATTTCATTCGATCTCCTGCATCCGAATCAACAAATCCATCGACCCGTGGTTAGCCATCCATCCCGCCAATGGGGACAAGAGATACCCTGCAGCGTCTGCTCCCGATCCAAGACTTCCACTGATCCTTGAGGCTGTGGTGTATGCGTGCGGTTCTCTGATTCTGGGGATGCTTGCACCCAATCACTGAGGTGTATGATGTGAGGGCTGAGACCCGGCTGCGGGTATGCACAGTGCACAATTTCAAGAACTCTACACCGAGTCGCCATGTGTCTCCCATTGTTTTCGCTGCAAACTGACGGATATGGCGACGTACCTAATCGTCGGCATTATTATCCTTATTTATTTGTAACGTTCATGTCAAGTGATGTGAAGTATATAGTTTGCAGTTCAGGGAACCAACGCTGCAAGGTTGCGAGATGGAAAGCCTCTTGTTTCTCATCGAAGATCCTCAAGGAACCTGAAGCTTAGCAACCAATAATATGTCTATTTCTTCGTAGTAGTCTTGCTTTAGAGCAAGTCCTCCAGTATTTGAGTCTCCATCACACTTCCCAACACCAAGGCCCGTGGGCCTATATCCTCAATGTTCACCGGTTGCCAATATTCATAGCCATTCGCAAATGTTGCGTATTTATTATATTGCAGGGCTCCAGACATTTTACTGTACCCAACTCCTTGCACGATTTTTTTTTTTGAAAAGAAAACTCTATATGCAACGCCCGGAAAAATAACTGATGGCCAGAACCTTCATATGTACGTACCGCATGTGAGAATCGATGCTCATCTACCTATTTCCCAGCCCTATAGTCATCACCCACATCGCTTGCATTACCATCCCCGTCCTCATCTTGATCCATAACTGCCTTTTCGATCAGAGCCAATGTCTTCCGAATCGGCAGCCCAATAACGTTGTCAGGAGATCCGTCAATCCTCTCTACAAGCAATGCTCCCATGCCCTGAAGTCCATAGCCACCTGCCTTATCTACGCCCTCCCGCGTTTTCACATAAGCCGCAATAAATTCGTCGGTAAGCGTGGTATCGAAGTAGACCTTTGTCTCCTCAACAGCGGTCTCTTCGTTATATCCTGGATGTCTTGCATCTTCTCTTGGAGCCATAACTGAGACGGCCGTGTAGCATCTATGCATTCCTTGATCTCTTAACATCTTCAGCATAGCTAAATGATCGGCCTCACTGCGTGGCTTCTCCAATATCCGTCCAGCCTTGGTCACGATTATGGTGTCGGCTGCAATGACAACTGATGGGTCTGGAATTGATTTCATAGAGTTCTCGAGCGCGGTTGTGTAGACATCTTGACATTTCTGGACGGCTGTTTGGAGGACATATTCGAAGGGAGTTAAGGCTGCTTTGGAGAGATTCTCCGGTTTTGTTGAAGGCAGTATCTCAGGGTTCACAATGCCAATCTATGAGGAAGGTCAGTGCTGTGCATGATTATGGAGTAATTTGGAGGACGGACAGTGGCTAGTAATTGTTTTCTTCGCGGACTTGCTGATGCAAGAATTACTCTCTTGCCTTTCAACAGCTGTAAGATGGGGAGATCGAGGGGAAAGGGGCCGCGAGGCATAGGTTTTCCTGGTGGACCGGTTCTCGCCGGCAAAGCGCCATGCTGAATTGCTACGTCTTCGTAGGGAGGGGGTGATCCCTTCACTGCTGCTATGTCGGACATTTTGTGATATCAGTTGCACTGCAGTTAAATATTTATTTTCCTGGTAGGTATTTCTTTCTTTGCTGCTGACGAAGGCTGGAGTAACAATCACAACCACAATCAGGCTGAGTAGCGCTTGTTCCCAAAGTAGAGTAGTGCTAGTACTAGGTGGATGCCGGGGATGCGGGAGCTAAGGCGAGGCTGGCATCTTGGACGAAATGCATGTGAACCCCTCTTTATCAACAGCAACAACGGCAGTGCACTTCTCAGTTACAACTCTCTTTCCTTCTCCTCTGTCGGCTGTGTCCCCAATACTGTCGCTGTAGCTACACTATCGGTATGCCTGCTTTAAACCTCCCAAGTTAACCCGGTATATCTATCCATCAAGCCATCACTACACCCTCTAGAGTCTGTCTGTCCCAAGACGCCAACAGCCTAATAACTGGCTCTACAGGTGTTGGTCGCTCCTTACCATAAGCCACGACTTTCCAAAACCGACTGCTGGTTAAGACTACCCGAACTGAGCAAGGGCCATAATACTACTTTCATTCATCAAACGCCGATCATGGACGCAAACTTTCCTTTAACACCTGGTCGCAATTCATCTGAAGAGAAACCTCAACTATCCACAAACTACTCTCACCAAACCATGGACGGAAACATATCATCCCCTACAAGTCCTGGGCAAAAATCCTCGGAAGATAAACCTCGCCTCTCGGAGAAACAGAAGAAGGCTAACCACATTGCGTCGGAACAAAAACGACGCCAAGCCATCAGAGAAGGATTCGACCGTCTGACCGAACTAGTGCCTGGACTCGAGGGTCAGGGTAGAAGTGAGAGTGTGGTGCTGAAGAAAACAGTGGACTTCATGAGGGATCAAATCGAAGAGAGGAAAAGGCTGATTGCGAGGATTGAGGAGCTTGGCGGGGAAGTCGATGACTCTAAAAGGATATGAAGGAGTGTGCTGGTGGTCTGCAGAGAGATCAAAAATATGGTTTGGCCGGCGGATAACTTTTGTTTTGGAGTTTGGGAAGGATGGCGGGATATACCATGGCCTGAATGGCCTCGAACAAAATTATGGGAAACAAGGAACCAAGGTACCTTAGGAAATAGGCGGGATAACATCACTACCAAAGTCTGCGAGGAAGTAATGTTTTGTAACACCGTGATTAAGGTACTAATTTTGTTTGAATAGGGTTGAAAGTATTTCTTAGCAGGCCTCTTCCCACCAGCAATGAAGAACACTAGCATATAAGCTTATGATAATTGGATGTTGAAACTTGCATTGCTATGGAATAACTTGACAAGAGCATGGATAGACTCATCCTCTTTTTTAATGGCAAAATGGTGTGCCTAGGCATGTCATTACCTTCCTTCAAAGCCCTCATTTTTCTACAATTTAATCCTAAATATCCTGTTTTCTCCGATGACCAGTAGCTATTCAATCTTTTCGTACAGATTCAAAGCTACGATCTAACGATTGTAGTGCTTCCTTGGTCTCACTTCTCGTACTCTCCTTAATCTCTACCCTACCTTACCCCCTCCCTTGTCGCTAACCTCATCACCCACCGCCAACAACACCATAACAACCCAAACAAGCCCTTCCAACCCATCAAACAGTGAAAACACCAGTATGGTCAAGTGGTAAGCACACTTGAGTTAAATCTGACATTTCAACCTAACAAGTTAAATGTTCCATGCTTAGAAGTGTTAGTAATTGTTTAAAAAATCATTCAACTTCAACTTCGGTTTAGAGATGAAATGGTTTCTTCAGGGTATAAAGTCAGGTAAAGCTTACCCTGACTACTTCTGAAGTTGTGGTATTTTATTTATTATTTTTTTATTTTTTACGTATTTTTTGTTTGGTGTTTTCTTTTTGGATTTTTGGATGGATAGGAGGAGCTGGAGCTGGTTGGTGACTCTCGCTTATTCTTCTTTTCTTGGCGCTGGGAAATAGGAGGTGTTGTATATTTTCACGTGCCTGCCTTACGTTGATCTACTTAGGACACGATTATTAATTAAACCATTATCATTTATACTATGTCATTTCCAAGTTCCTAAAACTGAAGTGCTTTGTGTGAGAATTAAGATGAGAACTGAGAGTACACGTATTAAGCTTATATAACACTACAATCCCTTTTTTCTTCTTCAAGGGATTCAAGGGATGAGAAAAAGTTTCGCTGCGAGGGCGGAGGATTGGATAGTTTAAGCTGTTGGTATAGAGTTTTAAACGGTCTCGTTTTTTTGGGGGGGGGGGGGATAAACGAATACCTCCAGTTCCCGGGTAAGTGCGGTGATTGTGTCAAGAAGGGCAAACCATGTCTTCCTGTACTTTCATATCTCACGACTTAGGAGAAGAAGAGAAATAGCGAGACATTATCCAGTAGTCAAGTCAGGATTCGACGAACTCAAATATTCTCACTTACTAACAGGACACAGAGCCCTTCGTCAGACTCCAATCCTCCAACAAACGACCTACTGGCTTCTCTAACCCTTGTCAAAAATAACTCCGTTGTCACTGAGCCTCTTCTATGTAAGACTCTCAGTATTAATACTCTGAGTGTTCTCTTGGCAACTTCTTGCTGCTACTGTTAGCTATAGGTATTTCCCAGAGTCCAATTCCATACTTGTGGGGGTTAGGCATCCCGGTAGTAGAGTATCTTGTCCGGTGTGTTGATAATCTTGCTGCGAATTTCGGTGGTGGTCATAGTTGCAACATGATCTCTTATACCCGTATAAACTGCTTTACATGGGCAAGCAAGACTTCTGTTTTCAGCCGCGTTACCAAAATCAACTAAATTATCCAGCTCAAGCCAGATACTCAAGTCAAACCAATGACACAAAACCACCAAGTCGTCATCCCACTTCAATCTCTTCCACCTCACCTCACATCCTTGAATATAATTAATCACGTAACAATCAAGACCAAGAATTTCACAAACAATATTCTAGTATCTACGTATGAAAGTACATACAAAAAAAATGAACAACCCTCCGAAACGACCAAAAAAGTAGTGCTTCAGACGCATATTAGGGAACCAAACACCTAAATGCCTTCCCAGGATACAGGGGTATCTTTTGACGAAACGAAAGAAGAAATACCAATAAACAGACGAATGAGAATCCATGTTGAATTCCAACACAGTAACGCCTCGCTTCAAAATCCTCTTAGACAAAACACCACCGCGATACTCCAGCAGGCATATAACTCAACTCATCCGCCGAGATTAGGCTGAAATACTGAGCATATGAGGCTTTTCAGCTTCAGCTTCACCTAAGGTCGGTTCGTCTTGCAGATGATCACCAGCAGCAACTGGGATTCGACAGTGGTGCGGTTAATGAGAGAATGACATCCATTTTCCTCATCACATCTAATGTCGACATCTCTTCCTGCAACGAACTCAGCCGGCCAGTAGAGATGATGATCGAAGAAAAGATGGTCAAGTACCACAGACACGGAAGACCAAACAATTTCCGCCTTCCAACCACAAAACCAGAAAAGGTCATCCTCAGCGCCTTTCAGTCGGCCCAGCTTCAACTTCTCCACCATCCTCAGCAGCAATGACAACCTCCCCATCAACCTTCTTTACCTTCCCAGCATCAACAATTCTCATCCTCATCCTCCTCCATTCCAAATCACGAGCCGCCTGTTTCTGCTCATCCAAATACTCTTTAACGCCTTCAACAAGTTCCGTAAATTTTTCACTACGAATGCGTTGCATTATAGCGTTTTTAACATCCCCGAACTCGTTATTCGCATCGTCACGATCGCGAATGAATCCAGGGATTTTATGATGGAAAGCTCTACGGAGTAGATGTCCCCAGCCGATTGGTGAAGGATGTCTCTCCATATGGAACGCATGTATATTTTCCCGGATGAACATTGGTTTCTGGTAATCTTCAACGAGAGGAACGAGTCTATCGAGACCATGGATTTCAATAGTCTCGAGGACTTTATCGAATTCCTTGGGCCTTAACTTATCCTTAAGTCTCTCAGCTTCCCGCTGTTTAGATTTCATGACTACCATCACTTGAGTGGAGTTGAAAGCAATTTCAAGAATCTTTCCCCAGCTTTTCCATAGTTCCGCGGGCTCGCTATCGGATGAAGGAAGCCTATAATTGAAGAAAGCCTCCATGTGTCGCCGTATGAAGGCAGTATGGGATCCGAGCTTTGCTTGAGGTATAGCAATATGCTCACTGCCTTGTCTCCCATCACTGCTCACATCATGCGCCTTCATCTCCCCACTATACTCGCTCTTCAGACTTCGCCACTTCGACCAGTTCATACTTCTGACCTTGAGGACTCCAATCTCATTCTTCCAAGCCGCAGGCCGCTGTCTTTCCTCAAGGTAGTCATTAAACAGATCAGTGGCATTGCACAAATATCGAAGAGAGTACCACTTTTCAACCTTGTGTTTTGAATTGCGGATATGGCCTTTGAACTCCACCTTGAACTGCTGGTCGCCGTTGGGCCCCTCACGTCTGTCAACGATGCGCTGGAGATCCGCGCGCTGGAGTGGGATCAGGAATTTTCTGCCCCTCATTGCAGGACCACGACGGAAGTCTTGGTACTGTTGGTACATTGTAGAATCAATGCGAGGTGCAGATGCGTTTGGATGATGTCTGTCAGGATTATAATCCTCCTCATCAATACGGCGAACATTGCGTGCTTTGGGAAAGGGAGGGCATTCTTCCACGTCTTCTTCGTCCTCTGGTCTTTGTACCCTGCGGAAAACATTCTCCTGGCCCTCCAAATTCGTGGCTATGATGAGGTGGTTCTTGATACCACCATAACAGTTGGTGACATGGTGATATGATTTATAACTCCGTTTTCTCTCGTTGTCGTCGATCCGTACGAATGTGTCTTGAGTTTCTGGATACTGCAAGATGAACTCCCAATATTTGTTACCGTCTTCGCCAATGACCTCCCTTGGAAATTTTGGACAAATGCTCTTAAGAGGGAGCAACTTTATGATGTACTCGCTCTTTATACCATTGACGAGACGGAAAGAATAATCACTTGTTTCATAGTTTGGCCTGGCATCACTTTTCGAAACTATACTTTTGCCTTTCCCTTCGTAAGGTAAAGAGAGTACACTAGGTGGCTTGTTGAAAGTAAATTCAGTTTCCTGTTCAAGGATGTGTGAATTACTCTGTCGACTCGGTTTTGGGACTGGCGCCAAAGGAACCACCTTGCGTTTGGTGAGCTGAGAGGGCAAGATAGGAAAGTCCAGATGCGTCCTCGTCTCATTTAACTCTTCTCGGTACTCGTTATCTGTGCGCTCTTGACGAAAATGACGAAGAGAGTGCCACAACTTTCGCTGCTTCGACCATTCTTGTCGCATTGCCTCCCTATTCATGAAAGCAGTGTTCTTTTCTATCTGGGCATCTCGCCTCTTCATCGCTTTGCGGATTGAATCACGCAAGGAGAAATCCATGATGAAATAATCAATCATGTTCACATCGTCCGGAAGAGACGGACCATTCCTGGTTCTATTAGTGGCTTCGGCCTCGGCCTTCCTACACCTCATAAGTTTGTCGCCCAAATCATTTTTCAGACCGTCTGCTATCTCGAAGTCGAAAGACCTATGGCCTTTACAAAATTCTTCCAACGGAGCACATTCCTGGGCATCGAAGTACCTCTCGCGAGCCCCCCGCAATACTGCAGTTCTACGAACATTGATGTCTCTGTTGCCATCAACAAGCCATGTCATTCTCCCAGATATAATATGCTGCTGCAGCATATCAACTTCATTGTTAACCAAAATAGCAGAGCCGTCAAGACTCGGAAGAGCACTCAGAGCTTTGAAGTTGCGTAGGATAGGATGTTCGTCAGGTAACGACAACGTAGACTTTGACAACAGAGCTTGAGCTGTCTCAGAGCGTATTAACACCCCTTCATTGGCATTGTTGCTGGAGTGCACATGCGTAGCTGTCACGATAGCCTCCGGGAATTCGAGGCGTGGCCCTTCACCACCAATGATGACATTTAGACCAGGGAGCTTGTCCTTCTGTGTCTCAGTTGGGATTGTAGTGGTCACATTGGGGCCCCATTTTTCGATAATGCGCTTTGCTTCCCTTTCAGAAGAGGTGAGAGGTTTCTCGACAATGACATATTCCCCGGCAGATTCTGCTGCTGGAAGAGCAGCAGCAGATATATTATCCTCATCCGAGTGACGATCCTCTGACTTTGTCTCCAATTCCGACGACACCGGTCCCTGTACAGAATCCACACGAGTACGAGAGAAATCGTTCTCATCGTCTGACGAGCTTGGCTGACTGCTTATCTCTGCCATCTCTGTATTCTTTTTGGGCTGCAAAGCAGCGAGGAGCTTCCCAGTTTTCCGTCTCTTTGCCTTCAACTCCTCTTCTCTCTTAGCAATGAACTTCTCTTGGCTTCTCTTTGCTGCTGTAGCATCTGCCTTCAAACGCTTTATCTCTTCGTTGCTGGGAGCCCTCTCGACAACCATTGTCTTTTGCAAGGCGTCAACCACACCGCTCAGTTGGCCAGAGGAATTTTTACCGAGGAAAGTCATCTTTCCATCCGACTCCTGACTAATGAAAGAAATGGGAATAGATATGCATGGGAGAACAGCACGTTGTCGGTATTTATGTCGAGCGATGTTGATTGTGAAAGGATAAGCGGGTCTGTTTCCGGGCTGAATGTATGCTGGTAGTGGCACATATTCCCCCGCGGTATGCTCTGTGCTGGCCTCATCTGGTATTCTGGCCTCTTCTTCCTGGGCAGTTGGCTTGGAGCTCAGTGCCAGTACAACATCCTGAGATTGCCCAGAAGACGCAATTAGACACCCATCCTGTTCCAGCTCGGTCCCGCTACTCATACTTATCGATCGAACTCCAGTTGGAGCTGGGGTGGCAGGCAAAGAAAGCGTAGGCGAGGGAGATTGTATATGTGGCGACCACTTGACTGTGAATTCATCCTGGTTACCTTCATCGTACTCCACCTTGACAGCCACCTTGACAGCATTTCCTCTATCAACCCATCCACGGTTATTCATAAGCTCTACCCCTCTAAGAGTCCTATATGGTAGTGGCGTGAAGCTCACAGTAGGAATCATGTCCTTCGCGCACCATCTTCCATTCTTGACGGATCCTCTCTTTTGTTCTTTCTTCGGATGAGGCCCAAGACTGCTTTTTGGCGCTTCGGGTATAGAGAAGTGAAGAAATTGACCAACTTTCTCAGAGACCTCATTAAAGAACCTCACTCGTTTCTGGTCCGTAGGAGTAGCAGGGAGCAAGTCCTTCTGCTTCTCGTCATCTTCTAATTCTTGCTGTTGCCCAAGAGGCTCCTTGTCTTCGCTAGTGTCGCTAATTTGTTGCTGTGGCATCAACTGTTGTATCTTTTTGTCAATCTCTTCCTGAGTTGCTATTTCAATCCAGTCATAGGAGGGTTTTCGAACGTCACTAGGGTCCATATCCGAGCTCATGCGGCGTAGTCGTTCGAGACTAAGGGGAGATGGCGGGGCATACAATGATGGCGGTCTGCTGTTGTCGCTGCTATTTCTTCGCATTTTCTTATTAGAAATCCCAGGGCCCGTGTATCCGTCTCTAGCTACTGATACTGGTGATATGTTCTCTTTGGATTTATCGACACACAGACTGATCTGCGAAATTGAAGAGTCAATAGGAGCAGCAGACAAGTTGACAAATTGGGAGCCATCACTAGTAGTGATAACGCGCTGCACCGAGGAGGCAAAAGATATACTGCTCTGTAGCAAGCTATCTGAAAAAGGAGATAAGGATAACCTCTGCCTTGGATTTTTGGTATCATTGTTGCCGTCGTTGTGGCCGACAGTCATGCAACTCTCCCGCGTCTGTTGCAATAGTGGCATTGAACGATTAGCCATGACGTGCATTGAATTAGGCCGGACCTTTTCACTGCCCCAGCGCGACCCTCTTACTTGTTGAGCATGCCGATATAAATTATCTCCTTCTGAGCAAATTCGCCGAAGTCTGGGTTGACGTCTTGATGTAGAGGACAATGTAGATGGGTCCCTATGGAAGATTTTGTCTGGTAAAGGGTTAATATGTTGGGGTGGCTCTGGAG
Source organism: Pezicula radicicola (assembly GCA_003008705.1). Lineage (NCBI taxonomy): Eukaryota > Fungi > Ascomycota > Leotiomycetes > Helotiales > Dermateaceae > Pezicula > Pezicula radicicola. The sequence continues at coordinate 271,430 of PDUO01000046.1, read as the reverse complement.
GTGGTGATGGGGAGGTGGAGGTGGCGGATTGTTTGGAATTGGAGGGCGAGAAAAGATTCTTCAACTTCTTTATTTTCCCCTCCTTTGGTGCCATTTTGAGGATCGTGTGGGTGATGTTCTCGATGGTTGAAAAGGATTGATTGTACACAGTATGAGAAGCTGCCCTCGTCCACGGGTGGAGTGTGGAAGAATGAGGATGCACGTACGACTTCCGAAAAAATCAGCGAAAGAGACTCCAAGGAAGCAGAGAGCCAGGGCAAGCAAGTCCTCGAAGATCGAACTTCCTGATTGACTGACAGGAAGAGGAGAATCGATTGATCGAATGAGAATCTTGAGGTGCTGGTAGGGAGTTGGCTAATAAGCTGCGTCGACCGGACTGAGAGTCGCGGGACTTGAGGGCAGTGACGAGAGAATAGCCTTTCTCCATCGGTGATGCACCGATAGAGGACTTCTGGGAAAGAGCACCGGTGGTAGCTCTGTTCTGTTACGCAAATGGATACGTGGAAGAAGGTGCAAAAGAAGATATTGTGCAGGTGGAAGGTGGAAGTGCAGAGGTGTGATTTTCAAATGTGTGGAAGTTAGGGAAAAGACACGTTGTATTCATGGGGTATCAAACTAAGAAAGAAAGTACAAGGTCCCTCGTTAGCAAGCACCGACTTTGCTGGCAAAAGTCTGATGACTTGTATCCAACGCCGCATAACTCCAGTCATGGTACTAACCATGGTGATCTGCCCTAACTCCAACCTTAACACACCAAAGCAGCACTAACCAATTGTGAACCAAAAGTCAATGACTCCCGAAGCCAGAACTCGCTTCGTTAAAGGGGCTCGCTTCGCATCGAGCCGCACATCCCCAAGGCCTTCTATGACGAACTAGTCCCAATTAGAGTCCCCTCCAACTGTCCTCTCTCTAAGGTCTGGCGTATCTGATCATTCTCCAGCTTCCGGGCATTTGACCTTGTCTCCTCTAACCGCTCTACACCTTTCTGAATATTCTCAATATGCACACTAAGTGGAATATGAATGCGATCTCTTAACAATTCTGGACTCCCCACTCTTTCCCTTAAGTCTTCTAGACCGGCACCTATAGCTTGGAGACGTATGATAGTTCCACTAACATGTGCGTAGGCTGTTTTCCGGTAGATGGATACTTGTTGGAGGAGTGCTAGTTGTCGGTCCATTTTATTTACTTTACCCCGGTTGCCTCCAACCATAGTCCAGAGCTCGGAGAGGATGTCTTCCTTCAATTTCTTGGTATGGATGTCGTCACGCATTGCAATATTACTAATAACCTCGAGTCTGTCCTCTAAGCTATTCAGCACCATGAGCATGGCCTGGGCTTCAGAAATCAGCTTGTTGATTTCCTCTTCGACAATATGTGTGTGTTGAATGTATTGGTCCAGGAGAATCCCTTCCGTGAATTTAATTGGTTGAAAAGGCGCAAGTAATTTGTCGTTTATAAAACTGCTAATGGATCCACGACCGGCGTCTCGCTCTTGGATCCCGTCGAGCACTCGGGTAGTCCATTTTGTGGTTGCAATGACGCTGTCGACTGCTCTGCCCACGTGACTATTAAACTTCTGAAGGTCATAACTAGCAATGCGGGCAGTTTCAATGAAACCGTCAAACTCAAGGACTAGCTCGTTCCTGCTAAAGTATCAGTCTTGCCATGGTAGAGACCAGAGGTACAATGAACAATGCAACTATAAACTTGAAGAATGCGAATTGTAATAGCTTACTTCGATTGCAACTGGCTATATCTCACGAGCTGGCGCAGGTCTCTGATAGATGCCTCTCCGCGTTTCATATCCAATGGTAGTGATACCCCGCCAGCGCTTTCTTCCAAGACCTCCTCAAAATGAGCTTGCACTTTCATCAGCTGGTCAAATTCTACCGGCGGCGGGGGGCCATTAGCATTATCCACGCTGTGTACAGGACAAAAAGGTAGGTTAAGATAATATGCGCCTGGGACGCGGCATATCGGGGACAATGATGCATAGACGGAGCTGGTGACGAGGTTATGGACCATAATGATAAGGCCAAATAGGAGCCATACTGCAAGAAGATAAGATAACGGTGTCTTGAGGATTCGAAGTGCGCCGCCGAGAATGTCTATTATCCACGATAACATTGGGGCCCCGTGCTCGACAGTGACGTCTACAATATCTTGAACAACGCTAGGTTCTCTCTGATACGAAGGTGTACTTTTTGAAGATGGTGCTAGATATGCAGACGTGATGGTAGAGGAGGGCCTATAGGTATCTTTTGTCTTTGTCCTTGGCCGTTTTTCCGGACTTCCACTGCTGCCCGTATGCCTGGAGCTCCTTCTTCGCGATTCCAGACCCTGCTCACTTGGCCGCCTGTCTCTTCGAAATCTTGTACTTCGGCTCGTGGAATCTGCCCACGAAGCTTCTAGTGTATCGGCATCTAGTGGCGGCATCACAAATTCGGGTGCGGGGGACCTGTTGCTGGATCTCGTGGGTCTTCCAGGAGTCAGCCTTGGTGGCGGGGAGTCGTCTTCCACTTCACGCTCGTGCCTTGGAGATCCCTCTGAACTCTCATCTTCTCCTTCCACCACCCAAGAATCCCCCAAGTGTTCTCGCGCCTTCCGTGAAGGCATCGCCGGCCTCAAGCGTTGTCGGTGGCAATACAAGAGGTTGGGCGCGTATGGTTTGTTGATTGTTGGCCGCAGGACTTGATGCAAGGCAATGGGAAATAGATGGAAGCAATAGCAACGGTACAAAATACCAAGGAATCAAGTAGCAGACAGAGAGATGGATAATATGCAGGTACTAGGTGTACATAAGAGCCAAAATAGAGGCAGAACGACAGGAGAGATATAATAATTTGAGACAACTACCTGTTCTATGGTGCCTTGCTCATGACGTTGCGCTGTAAGGTGTCATGCAGGTGATCTCGTCGCCTGCGGGCTGTTGCAGGGATTCAGGGATTCACGGCTTCACGTTGCAGCGTGACGCGCCAACTGCTTTGGGGGGACCTGGAACCATCGCAACTGCAGCACATCACTGCTAATTCCTCGTGATGCGCTCTTTAAGAGCTGTGCGCCTGTTGCAAAACAGTGCCCGACCTTCTCTAGCTATCTCTTCGCCGACGTTGAGATGCCAGGTCATCCGCAAGGGATACTGTGAAAGATGTGAGCCCGCATCAACTCCAACATCACCGCCAGCGAGCACGAGCAGCAGCAGCAACGACAACCTCGACTCCACCAAGAATCCTCCCACCCCATCAGCTGACCATCGCCAGCTAGGAATCGACCAAGAACTCTTCATTACCTCCATATACAGTCCGGGCTCACCTATATTCCTCCCCAATGGCGCACGAATATTTAACAAGCTCGTCGCCTTCCTCCGCTCCCAATACACACGGTTCGGCTTCGAAGAAGTTATCACACCCACGATATACAAAAAGTCACTGTGGGAGAAATCAGGGCATTGGGAGAATTATGCAGAGGACATGTACTCGGTGACGGGACGGGGCGCGACGGGCAAACAAATCGATCACCAACCAGGAGAGGATGAAGAATATGGCCTTAAACCGATGAATTGCCCTGGTCACTGCTTGATATTTGCATCAAGACCGCGCAGCTACAGGGAATTGCCTATTCGCTATGCGGATTTTAGCCCATTGCATCGAAACGAAATTTCAGGTGCTCTGACAGGGTTGACGAGGGTGCGCAGATTCCATCAGGATGATGGACACATCTTCTGTCGGCCATCACAGATCAGGGAGGAGATTTCCAAAACGTTAGAGTTTGTGAGGATGGCATACCAGGTGTTGGGTTTGGGACCTTACCGCTTAGCTCTGTCTACGAGGCCAAAGGACTCATATATTGGAACTGTGGAGGAGTGGGACAATGCTGAGGCAGCACTCAAGGAGTCACTTGATGCAAGCGGCACGGTATGGGAACTTAACGAAGGAGACGGAGCATTCTACGGACCAAAGATTGACATTATCTTGAAAGACAAAGACGGCAAAGAGCATCAAACGGCTACCATCCAGCTTGATTTCCAACTTCCAAAACGGTTTGAGCTAGAATATCAAGCACCTGCACCTGAACTCGAACAAAAAGGCCAGACAACCACTGATGCTGACCTTCTTGCGGAACAAGGGCCAGTAACACCTGTGCTTATCCACCGTGCCATTCTCGGCTCCGTCGAACGTATAATGGCACTCCTGATTGAACACCACAACGGACGCTGGCCATTGTGGCTCTCGCCTCGCCAAGTGTGCGTCATCACGGTGAACGACGAACCCTCCATTGTTGCCATGGCGAATGAAGTCAAAGCAGCCTTTCAACCAGAAGGAGAAGCTCGTGGTAATTGGATCATTGAGCCAGCAAAGAAAGAAGTTGTAACACCCATTTCAACTCCTGACGGTAAGGACTGGGCTGCGAGGGATAGGCCTTTTACCAATCACCTCTCAGTCGACATTGATGCTACTCCACGATCTGTGAAGAAAAAAATTTCGGAAGCAAAGCGCAAACGATACAGCGTCATCATTGTAATAGGCAATGACAATGTCGAGAGCGGTCGAATAAATGTAGACCTGACAGGAATTCCCGATCCGCTTGGAGTCTACCGGTCTAGTCACTATGTTTCTTCAACATTGGCTTCCATGGCTCATGCTTCCAGAAATGCCAGAAATGGTGCGAAAGGGAAGAATATTTGGCAAGGAGTCAACCCTGGATTGAACCAATATACAATGAATCGGGTTAGTCCATCTATGCAGACGAAGGATGAAGTAAAAGGCTTCAGTCGTCCACTTGGGGAACTCACATCTGAACCCCTTGTTGCAACTACCAAAGAGTTGCAGAACTTGGTCATGACCCCAAATCTACTGCGTGCTTTCCTGTTAAACGCCATCAGAGTTTACCAATAAAACGATAGCTATGCAATGATATGTAGAATAGTAGTTCAACCAAAGATTCTTGATGTTGCTCATCTCGTATAGGTGGGTTACGAAACGAAAATGTATATATATAGAAGTATACACCCAATATTATGTATTATGTATCTTGAGGTGTCCTTTGTATTTGTACAAATGGCTATGTAGTTCTTAGTAATACGGAAGTAACTTTACTAAGAAGCCTCAGGAATACCTACATCTATAGAAACTAGAAACTAGAAAATTTCTGGGGAATGCAAGTACTGCTACGTTGATTATAACCACTCAGTTATTTGTATATAGTGGTATCACTTACTTAAATTTAGTAACTGACTTAGCTAGATTAACTCACTTCATTTCGGTATCCAGCTTAAAGCATATTGTTAATGAGATAGATACAGTAAGAAGTGGCAACTCCAACAGTTGTCAGTACTTATATTATAGCATCAAAGCACTAGACGAAATAAGTGTACAACTTACACCCCTTTCTACTTTATAGTAATATAAGACATCAAGCTTCTAACAGTCTAAAGACAAGAACTGATTTGCCTCATTAACCACCTAAACTGACTTTATCAATGCAAGCTACTATTTCTTAAAATCTGACACTGACAACACGAATTCTAATTTTACAAGTCAAGACAATGACAACGGTGATTGGTTAAGAACCACCTCATAGGCTAAAAAGAAGTAAAAGTTCAAATGTGATTGGAAAGTGCTGCTGTTCAAGTGGTAGGCATTATCATAGTATCCAGCTCACTCCTAAAAGTAGATATCTGTATAAGACCGACTCACTTGAATAATACGAAAGGTAGAATATTCATACTTCTCAATTCTCTATTGAGTAGCAAGCTGCCAGTAAAATAAGCCATACCTATGCGCCAGTGCCTGCAAATGCCTTGGGGTATCATATCATATCGTCCGTCAACCGTCTAAAGGCAACGCCCCCAACGAATGTGCCAAAAGCCCCATGACGCCAGCAAATACTGCCATCTATAACTCCATTTCCACATGTGTATGATTGTTTCCTGTAGAAACCAAAATGATATTGTGCCACTCATCATCATTCACCGCCTGGAACGCCTCCCTTACTCTCCCCTCAGAGACCTCAGAGACCTCAGAGATCTGTGAGACCTGGGAATCCTCCTGTGATTGAGAGAGGATGATTTCAGTGACGACCGGATCCAGAACTTGAGGATTAACGAGGGTCGTGTCGTCTTCATCGCCCTCCTCTTCCGAGCTGTTGTAGTCTGATCCCAAGACATCCCGCTTGAAATCCTTGTAATCAGCCTGCAGATCTTCATGATTGGCTAGTAGTGTGCTATGCTCTGTTACCTACTCAGAAATTTGGAGTTAGTATAGTCAATCTAGAAATCTCGGGAGTACTGTGCGAATTGGTTTATAATATATCATTTTGATTAGGGCAAGTAAGTTACCCAAATCAAGTGAGTTACTCAAATCAAAATGATCTCTTGTAAACCACTTCGTACATTAACTTGAGCGTGATTCAAGAACAATGAGTAATTGGACAATTGAGTACGTACAAGAGTGCTAAGTGCTGCGGAGATGGTCTTGAATTTTTCTTTGTAGTCCGTCTCCCCATCGCTTGAGCTATTTTCGTCGCTGGAGGAGCTGTCTGGCTCGTCGCCTTGGACAGAAGCATCGTCAATAAAACTGTTGATTTCATACTCTTCTAGCACGTCGTTCGAATCCTGGGAATCGTATGCTGAAGACTGGTAATCGAGATATTCATACTTGAGCATGTATTCTGTTCTAGCGTTGGCCGGATCTTCTCCAAAATCGGAATCAAAGCTGTTTGGGACGACGTCAACTTTCTTGGGCCAAGCTTCTGCTTCATCGACCTCATCGCCGATATGAATACGCTCGAGATAAGTAGGTTCAGTATCGTTAAAATCACAGCCTGTACAAGTACATGAACCGAAAATAGACCACTTCTCATGACCACACTTCTTACAGCGAAAAATATTATCTTTGTCGTCGAAGAATTGGCCAGAATCCACGAGTTGGTCGTACTCATCAGATGGAGCTTCAGATGGAGCATGTGGTTCAGAGCTGTCTCGAGGGTCCGTCATGGGCCAAGATCCAGGAGCCGGTTGGTTTTCTTCTGAACCGCCAAAGCGTGGACGCTTCACGCTTGATTGTTCAAGGCCATCCATGATGATTTTCCGCCGACGATTTTGAGATGCTGAACCTGGGGACACCGCGATGATATCCATCGAAATTCCTTTTCCATTTTGACCAGAAGCACGAGGGGTTTGAGGGTTGCTTGCTCCATCAGGTATGTTGGAGGGTGGCATTGACTGTGAGCGCTCAGAGTATGTGGTCGCCTGCGTTTGTTGAACTTGTGAGACCTGGCTGGAATTACCAGGCTTAGATTGTGCTGCGCTGTATGGATGCTCCATCTTCATATCATGGCGAAAGACAGTGGCAGTACATTCACGCCCAAATAGTGTCGTCATACTAATTCCTATGCACTAGTCAGGATGAGTAATTGCAATAGATAATATACTGTACGAATCGCTTTGTAAGAGATCATTTTGATTAGGCCTGTATTGAGATCTGGGTAATCCACTTGATCTGAGTAACCCACCTGATCTGAATAACCCACTTGGTGTAATAAACCACTTGATCTGAGTGACTTACTTACCCAGACCAAGTGAGTTACTGATCCTAGTGAGATATTCAAGTCTATCTCTTATATCTCAATAGAAAGCTCTTCAAAACGATCTCTTCCAATGCGACTAATACGGTACCTGATGGAGAATAAGTTCTCAGGGCATAGGAATCACGTACCTGGATGCCAATTTTCTTCATCGACTGTGCAAGGATATACGTCCTTAGGATTGAGAACATTTACAAGATGACAGAGCTCTTCATAAGACGAGTGCCGGGAGTACGGGAAGGTAATCAGTCTAGGTAAGGTCTTCTCTTGCGCGCTCCCATCAATGACAACATCCTCGCTGACGTTCTCTTCGTGCTTCTTTGTGGCTGCACGCGCGAAAGCTTTCATCAATTCTGTCAAACTTATTTCATCGTCGAATTTGAATCCCATATCATCCAGTGACACAGACTTGTCTTTGGAACGCAGTCCCGTAAGGAGCTTCTCTTTGACTTCAGCATGGGTAACTTCGTCTCCGCTTTCGAATCCGCCCATTTCTTAGCAAATGATCCGCAAGCATTCCAAGTGAAGCGGAACTTACAGAGCCATCATGATATCCAATAATTCTTCGACCATAAACACGTTATCAATCTCCAGTTCAGATCTTTGATTGAGGTCACCCCACCCACCACCAATTCCGACCTCAGCTATTTCAGCTCCAGACTTGGTTCTTGTGATAATTGGTTGAATCCAGACAACATTCGGATTCTCTGTGACGGTGGAGCACATCATACCTTTCTCGCAGCTATGGATCCGGACGCCTTTGTCACGGGTAAGACACCCAGGTTGTGGAGTATTACCGCACATGAACCCCGAAAGAGCTGGCCCTTCAACCGCCAAATGTCCGGTTGCGGAATTTGGATCTCCTCGAAGTGATTTGTATAAGTTGAACTTGTAATCATCAACATGGATCTGTTGTATATCAGTACTTGACTATTGTAGGTGCCAAAAGAAATGGACAGATAGGCAAAGATTATACCGGAGATTTTAATGCTCGAGAAAGAGCCACGTAGACCTCTTCGTATCCGAATGTCCATGCTGAAAAATGGAAGATGGTGTCCGGCGGATATGCGGCGACCTTTGTCAAAAGCTCCTTCAGACCTTCGGCTTTTGTGGGAAACGGAATGGCATTGACGTTACTAGTATCCAAGTAGATACAATCGAGTCTCTTGAGCCCGGTAGAATACTCGATTATGTGTGGATTTCGTGTCAGGCTATTTACAAACCAAGGCTCTGATCTGATGTCCCCGGTATAAAGTACTGCCTTGCCTCTGCCTTCGATCACTTTTTGGTAATGATAAGCATCTGTAAGGGCGTTGCATGAAGGTGAAAACTTACGAAACATGACCGCTCCGGTGCAATGGTTGGCATCGAAGAGGGTGACCTGGATCTCATTTCTAGGCTCAAGTTCGATCCGAGTGGGTGTCTCCAGAGGAATTGGTTTCTGATATTGCGCATTATCAGAAAAATGAATAAGTGTCAAGTCACGAGAAGCCATACCAAGAGGTTCTTGAGATGTTTGTACTGCTGCTTTTGTGCTTCCAGGACACCGGCAGCGAAGTTGAGCCTATGGTAGTACTTCTCAAGCCGAAGAAGGAGCTCCTTGGTAGCTGGAGAACAGTACACACTATGATATTATAAGCCAGCGTTTTTCGCATATGAGATGCAGCTTACAAAAGAGCTTTGAGAGATTCAAGGCCGGTAAGGTGGTCACTGTGTATATGGCTCAGAAAGCAAGCAAGTGGTGGCCGAAGCAGCTTTATCTGACGGAAATAATCGACTGTGATTGTCAGGAAGTACCCAAACGATCCGGCTTAGAGTTAGTTTCTTACCTCGAATATCCGGGAACTCATCCATTACCCCTCCGAAAGTTGACATGTTTACGATGGGCCAATGGCTGGCGATCAGATCGGGTTCATTGGTTCTATGGGGTGGGGATGGCCCAGGATGATAAGGGCGTTGAGAGGATGAGTTCTGGTAGAGAGTTCTCGAAGGTTGGAGGAGGGAGATAAGCCGAAGACGCGGGGGAAATCACGAATGCAGCGCGCTTTCACGTGATAGTTATATTGAATGCTTAGGTAATAATACCATTGGCAACGTGAATTCTGCCGGAGACTCAGCTGAGTAACCCACTTGATTTAAGTAGCTTACCATGTACTAATTTTGAACTTAAGTAACTCACTTAGTCTGAGTAACTTACTTAGTTTCAACTTGAGTAACTCACTTGGTTTGAGTAACTTCCTTATTTTGAACTTGAATAATTTAATTCACTTGATTTGCGTTCGGAGAAATATACAAAGCGGTGAGCTCAAAGAGGCAGGTGCAGGCTTACATGTTACATCGTCTCCGCCAAATAATCAACCATAGCACCTCCTGAAAGGGTGCGAAGGGATTCAGGGATTCATCACATTCCTTAGCCCTTTCGCCCTCTGAGCTACGAGTACATCTGCCCTCTTTCGCCCTGTTCAAGATCCTTTGGCTAGCAGCATGTAATAAATGGACAACCTGCTGTTAGTTCATAGGTAAGCCATTTATTTCATATCTTCACGACCCAACCATTTCTGCGTGTTGCTGTACAATTCAGCTAGATGCCGTCAAGAGAACCCTCCTTGGAAGATGATGCATTAAGAGAACCATCCGACGGTATGGAAGTTGCGCAAGATGAGGCCATGTTTACACTGTTCCAATTCCTCCCAAAAGAGCTCCGTCTTTGTATTTGGGACCACGCATTGATTCCTCGCCTCATCTCTCTTTATCGGAGAGAAGACTCGACTACTTCAATAGAACTGGCGTACCTTTCTCAAGCGTCAAGCGAACCTATAGTAATTTGGATCGCGCTAGCCTGCGCAGAGGTACATCCCATACCCTTCAATCCTGAGATTGCGCGCCTCCTGACCTCTTCAGTCCTTCCGATTTGTTCAAAAACACTACCACGAATGGGAACTCTGGGACTTCCGCCGCGATATCTCGAACTCTCTGTACTCTCCAGGTCACGACGTCGTCTATTTCCCCTATGAATTCCACGTTCCTACACTTCTTGACCTTCCACTGAAGTATCCGGACCAGACCAATAGACTTCGTACACTGGCCCTGCCGAGTACATGCCAAACAATTGGTGCTAAGCTGGAGAGTGATGCTATGCAGGTACTGGAGGCTTTACATGGGTTTGGGGGCTTGAGAGAGCTTGTTATTGTGAATACTGGCAAGGAAACAGACAAGCGGTGGATGGAGGGACAACAGGTTTGGAAGCTGCCAGAGGACATAGAGAGGGGTTTAAAGAAGCTAAAGCTGGAGAAATGGCCCGAGTGGAAAATCCCCATGGTGAGGGTTGTCGATTCAGAAGAGAGCATTTTGCAATGCTGAGCCTACGTGGAGAGTTTGACTGGCTAGCAGTTGCGACTGGATAGACAAGTGGATAGTTCCACTTCGTGATTGCAATGTCTCAAGCAACTTGAAAAACTCAGGTCAGAATAGCTGTGGTAGCCTTGATTAGTAAGTATATCTATTAAAACTCAAGACTTGTCACTTCGCAGGCGTAAACGTTTGTAGAAAGCTGTCGAGAAATTGATCAATGCCCGGCTATCTTTAAGTAAATGTAGCTGTTAATGGGTCTTAAGGGATCTATGTATGCACAAGTCTCCCATGAAACAAGTAGCTGGAAGTAGTAATGAAAGCCGGCAGCACTAGTAATATAGGAAATGTCATAGAAGACACAGCATTGCTAGTTTGCATGGGTAGTTGCAGGCGTAGTCAGGAGAATACCAGATAACTCTTTGTGTAAGGTATCAAGCAGTCGATTAATTAGACAAAGACGTTGGATGTGCACAGTACAAAACATGGAAGGATGTCTCAGGAAAGGAAGGTCTACATCTTTTCATAATGTTGTTGTACTGCAATGCGTACACATAAATCATCAGTCAAAATCTTTTAGTATTTTAAAGTCCTTGAAGTAAGTTGCACAAGGAAACCTTACATAAATGAGGGTTCAGCACTCTACTAGGTTATACAAGGATATTAAGTGCTGCACAGAGAAGTGAAAGTTCATCCCTTGAATTCCATTGTACACAAAGACTAAATAACATTGGAAGGTCTACTGCATGAATTTCTGTTGTCTTCCACCGGTTGATAACGTGGCAATGCATGCACATATGAAAAGGTGGTAACAAGAAGTAGTTCTTCATCCCCTTATCTTAATCAACTGAAATGGCGCCAACACGAATAGTTCAACCAGCTTAGTGATTCAGGAAGTCAAGTGGCCCAAAGGGCCTGCCGCTGTTTTAAACGCTTTTGTAAAGGCGGTGATCTAGTCTGATCTGTGAAAGTTGGTGGTTTAGTCAACCAGAAAGGAAGGAAGTCTCTATCTAGCGTTATTTACTTCGCTTGAGCATTCGCCCTCTTCAAAGGATCTTGAACACTCACAACACTCTCCCCCCGACCCAACACCACCGTCCTCCGTCCTCCACCATCCATCCACAAAATGAACTCCAATCCCAAGGATGTGTTGCAGAAGCATCTTGCATCGCATGGAATCTCGACCAACCCATATCAGCAACCTCTCATACCCAGACCTACACTTCCCGTCGCGAACACCCCATACCAAGAACCTAGCAGACCTGCAATTCACAGTGCAAGCACCGCATACCAGGGGTTTCATAGACCTACGCCTCCCGGCTTGAACACGCCATATCAAGAACCTGGCAGATATGTACTTCCTAGCGCGAGCATCCCATGCCAGGGGCCTCCCAGACCTTCACTTGCTAGCGCGAACACCCCATACCAGGCACCTCATAGACCTACACCTCCTAGCGCGAATGCCCCATCTACACCTTCTACCACAACCATTGTCCTAGACAAGTTTGTCTCCATGGAATCACGAATGGAGAAGATGGCTATGAAGATTAACAAGAGGAAGGAGTTCTTCCAGTCTCTACAGAAGAGAAGAGATGAAGCCAATCGCAAGTTTTTTGACTGTACCGCCGATTATCGGCAATGGTACGCACAGTCGCTTGTCTGGCACCAATGGTGTAAGTTATCTCTGTCCCACCTCTCATTTCCCGACTGCGGTCTTCAAGATAGCTTGCTTAATGACTCTCATAGTCTCCCCTGCTCCTTTCCCAGGTCAAAAGTGCCTACCGTATTACCGAACCTTTGGTGATGTTGAGAAGCGAAAGGCCATTGCCGCCGTGGATCGTGCTTCACCACCAAGAGATTTGAGTGGCCTTGGAAGAAGCCGCAGTAGTAGCCACAGCTCTTCTGCGGCTGTTCCAGCAGTCCTTCCTGCCAATCACGGCGCCAATAGCAGTCTTTCTAGACCTTCAAGCTCCCATAGTGGACAGTGAGTTTAGCATCTAAATCCTCACGATGGTTTAGGTAACTAACTATTCTTTCTACATAGTGGACGCCGTGAAAAGGAGGAAGTAGATCTCAAGGCCCTCAAGGCACGCTTTGAAGAATCTCAGCAGCGAGGAGCTGAGCTTGAGCGCCGTCTGAACGAGCTAGAGCGTTGTGCAAAGGTGGTGAAGGGCTTATATCAATTTGGAGACCAGGACACCGGTAGACCTAGGCATCGTGACACATACTCCCCAAGCTATTCACCAAGCCGCCAAGAGGCGAACCACGCCAGAATAGACCATTACGAACCGTCCACTGCTCATACTGCTCAGAAGGGTGACTATTATCGACCGGAGGACAAGGAGAAAGTCGGCGCGTCTAAACCGAAGTCGAGGACTCTTTCATCCACCACCGAACCAAGAAGCAGTCTCTCTAGCGAAAGCGTCAAGACTAACAAAGCTAGTAAGAGCTCTTATCCTTATGGCAGATCTTACTATAAGGATAAAGATGAGCCTTCCAAGGATGTTGATCATGGCAAGCTAAGTTACTCAGATGGAGTTTCACCAGCCAAGGCCAGCAAGACGAACCAGACCAATAGCACACCATCTTCGCAGGGCTGTGCGTATGGCAGGCTGAGTCCCATCGATCCCAAAGAGTTTGAGGATGTTTCTAAGATTAATTCCAGTAAGCTACCCATCTTCCAAACTGACTGTATCATCGAATTTAGGTTGAGTAACTCAAATTAACTATTTTTTTAATAGCAAACTCAAACCCAAAGCCAAAGCCAGAACTGAAACCAACGTCTCCTCAGGTAGCTGTCGAAGGCTGGTCTGTTTACACTCGTAATGAGGCACAAATGAAAACCCTGTTCCAAAAGTTCAAGGATGAATACGAATTACCTGCGGTCAAAGATGCCCTACAGTGTAATCTCTTCTGGCAAAACTTGGAAAACGGTGACCTTAGATTTGGAGCAATTCCTTATTTGGTGGACGACCTTGCTACGACCGAGAATGCGGAACGTTTTTTGGACGGCTGGATTATAGCCGCTGAGAATGGCTGCACCATGGTCCAATATATCAATAACCAGAAGGTTTCTGCTCGCCCTTCTTCGTTTGAAGATGATCTTGCGGGCCTTATTGCAGAGGAGTCAGCTAATGTGAGTAATTGTCTCATTGACTTTACTTGTGTACTGAAAAGCTTACCACATTTAGGCCAAGAAACGCAAGTATGAGGAGGGGGAGTGTGAGGAAGAATCGGAGCATATGGAGAAGAAGGCTCGAGCTGATTAAGCACGTGAAGAATATCGTTTGACGTATTTTATGGTTTTTGTAAGATTAGATAACTCAAACTTGCTCCCTGCTACATACGTATGTAGGAGGAAATATGTTTCCCTTGGCCAGAGATGGTCATATATAGAAACAAGAATATCTTCCTTAGAACTCAGTTGCCAGGTGATGTGAGCAAATTAATCTATAAACACTAGAACATCTTCGTTGGAACTCGAAACTGCTCTATGGATAGGGTTAAAGTAGCAAGGAGGAATAGAGGGACGGACGGACCAGGGTAGAAATAGGAATAGTGGATTGTAAGGACCTAGTGCTGTGGTGAAAACTAGGCACTGAAAGAAACAAGGTGTTAAGGGAGATGGCATTGTTCTAACTTTTTAAATATGCTGAGAGAGTCAAAGTAACAGACAGCTGATCAACATTGAATTCTGACATATTTCCTTCGACTGGAGATAACACCATTTCGTAGCTGCAGTGCTAGAACTTAGAAGAATTGACATGCACAAAGATCACAGGTAGAAAAGAAGATGCAGCTTAGTTAAATATTTCCAAAAAGAAAAATCCATTTTATTTTGCTTGATACACTTACATGTATGCAAGCAGTACAAGTTTTGGTATCAATTGATGTGTAATAGCACTATGCTCTACCTTCCAACAACGCCCCATGATGACGTTTCCCTGTTCCTTTGAGAGTGCCTTGTACATAAACACCGACCCGTGAACACATATTCACACGACAAACGCCCCATGGTCGGTAGGTATCCCAGTTCTCTTATCATATGCTCCATAAGCATTACCTCCCCTATACGCCAATGCCACCTTATGGCTACACACATGTATATAGATAGAAACGCCTCTATCTCAGTTATAAGTAACATCAGGACGTAACTCTAACCCTCATCATCAGCCTCTTCATCCCAATTTTCTTTTTCCTTCCTAACAAACTCTGCAAGGTCCTCTGGCTTGAAGATCGAACTACCAGCAACCGAAGCCTTGGGGACTTTGCCAATGTCCTTATCATCATCGAAGATTATGCTGATACTATCGATCCAGCGCTTTCGTCTTTCCATGATCGCCTTGGTCTGGTCGCCAATTCCAGGTCTCGCTAAGCCGCCGTTTACCCCTGATGCGTGACTGCCACCGCCTGCTCCGCCAGGTCTCTTTGCTTTCTTGCTCTTGCCCATGGTACGAGTGCGTTTCAAATATGCAGTCTGTACCTGGCCGTCAAGATCTTCGAGGATGGTGTTATATTCTTGGTGAGCGAGGTGATTGTTGGTGAGCTCTTGGAGACGGGCTTTGCGTGCACCGTTGATTATAGATTGTTCTTTAAGCTGTGCCTGGAGAAGTCGAAGGCGAGCAGCAATCTCATCGTCAAAATGTGCATCGTAGTCTGGCTCGGTATCTGGAGGTAGGAAACCAATATGACGGAGCTCTTGCTTGATTCTTTCATCCATATGCGCGTATTCTAGCTTTGGATGATTGGCTTTCTTCCAGGCTTCGGAGCTCGAATCCTTCATAAATGTTGCGGGTGGCAAAGGAGACGGAGGCGCCGGGGCATCAAAGAATGCATCCAAGTCAGCATTAGAATCACCGTTCATGCTCACTTCACCATTGGCACCATTTATGGCTGGTTCGGAAACAGGCGCTCGTGATTCAGGTCGCATGGTTGCCAGGAGTCTCGACAAGAGAGGACCAGCTGATATTTGATCTGTCTCTGCAACTGCATCATCCATGTTCTCAATATCTCCGCGTGGCTGGTTTGGGGGTAATTTGTCTCGGTCTTGCTTGGGAATGTCCATTGAGAGAGCGCCATCTTCCTCAGCCCATACTTCATGGTAATGTTTCTTGCCACGACGAGGTATAACAAATGCATTTACGCGATCTCCTCTATCTCGTAGGAAAGCAAGATCTTCTTCGGTATAGGGCCGGAAATATGGTTCCAGGTATGTCGCAAACGTGTTGGCCTGCACTTGATTCAAGGGTTTCGGGTTGGAGTAATCTGCATCTTCGGGAATTCCGGGGATGAGATCTAGTAGGTCGTAATGCGGATATTCTGCGACGGAGTAGATCTCCTTCTTCTCTTTCTCGCTCATACCTTCGTGTACTGGTCGAATCTCGTAGATGGTAGGGTCTGGGAATGTTGAGGGATCGTCGCCAAACGTTTGGAGTTTAGCAATGGCGGGTGCAGGAGGGGGTTGACGTTCGTCAGAGTCTGAATCATCTTCAGCTCTTTGGCCATCTTTCATATATAGATCCATGCCTGTAGCTGTGGGCGTTGCTTGTGCGACGGGCGAAAGCGAAGAGCTGGCAGAATCGTTGTCTCTCGACGGTTGCTTGCGGACGTGGCCTTGCTTTCGTGCGGTTGGGTCACGTACGGGGGAAGAGTGCTCTATTTTTTGGGATTTCAGGTTAGCGATGAAAGTTCGCACGCCTGGGACTCAATTCACCAAAAGGAAAACTCACCAAGCTGGGTTCCGTCTTGGGGCGCAAGGCCATGTGCACCATGTGTTAATGGTCTTTCTTCTCGCGGAGGTCTGCTAGAGTCCTTCTTCTTTTTCAATTTGCCCGCCATCTTCTCTTTCCTGCCCCGCTCCTCGTCTTCTTCGTCGCGCTTCAGAATTGATTTAAGCTCTGCGGCTCTTTTTTCTTCCTCGACCTCTTTTTCCCTCCGGTTGCGCCAGTTGACAACCAGTCGCAATCCTTTGTCGCAGACCTGGCTCCGAGTATCTACGACTTCAGCAAGTTTCGCTACTCTGTCCAACAATCCTTCGAGATCTTTTGAGGATGGTATCGTTGAGACATGCTGCTCCACAAGATCTTCTGAAGTAAAGGTCCGAAAAGAAGCAACTGGGAGTTCCAGCAGCGCTGTTTCCGCCGAGCTGCTAACAGGTTGTATCGTCGTTGCGCCAGCACTTAGGCTAGGGGTCGTATTGCGACTGCGTGACTGACGTGCAGCATTGCTGCCCTTCTTGCCTTTCTGTCCTGGGGGAGGCATGACAGCTAGTGCTTTATTCACATCTAGGAACTCGTTCTCAGCACGAGTAAGGAGTAATCGTGAGGGCCGAAATCTGGGGAACTTGTCCTTGGATGGTCGTCGCGAACACGATCCACTGTTCTGTGTCGGCCCGACTCCATGCCGTGCTGATGTCACTCTTTTCGTGCCCTCACCTGGCTCAACAGTCCTTCCCAAGAGTCTACCCCAAGAGTCTACCTAGTCCAGGTAGTTTCCTCATTATCGATGCCGTCAGGACAGAAACTTCCTTAGCAGAGCTTAAGGTACCTACATGCCTTGAGCCTTTGCTACTAATGGGACGTACAGTACGTAGGTCCACAGCGATGCAAACAATGGAAGTCGCATTTCAATTCCAGCCCACGAATGGGTCAATCTGCATGTTCTGTGCGAAAGCACAAGTGCGGATAATATTAAAAGGATTGCACCCAAGAGTGGTTACTCCAGGAATCAGAGGAACAGCAATTCGAAAGGCCCTGGTGTACAGCGCTTGGGAGGAAAAGCGACTTTGCTGTAGCAGAGTAAAATACCTGGAAGGTTTGTTTGGAATGATGAGTTGCCTAAATTATACAAACCTTTTGATATTACTTCTACGAATGGCTTCAAAGTTCTGAAAGCTAGTACTAGGTAGTATGCCCAGTGAAATTGATGGTACGTATGTTGAATAAGTACCAGTGTGCTTTGTTCTTTTCTCAATTACATCTTCACTTCATCTTCTTTGTGGCGCACCCACTGCTGCTCTCTCCAAAACTTACAGGGCAAGCAATATCACGTATTTGGCGGGAAGCAAAAAGTTATGCGTCAAGAGATGGCATGTTTCTAGATTCTGGAGAGGGTCTGGAGACTAGACTACCCGGTTTTCTACTATCCCGTTCTCCGTTCTTGAGTGCTAGGAGAGAAGATAGAAACATCAGGCACGTAGGTATGGCACACCAAAGTGGACACCGCTTTCCCCGATTCGCACCTGTTCCTCGTGCCGTGCTTCCCAAACCAACGCTGACGCGTAATAGTCTAGAGAATGACGGCACGACCATCGAGTTTTGAATACCGGTATTGAGTCCTATGAGCACACTATCTCGGATCTTGATCTACGCCAAGGCCAAGATGCTGGTGGCTTTCAGATGTGCTTATATAATCCTGGGGAGTCGGACTGGTCGGAACCGGAAGTTATGTTTGATTATTTTTGGTTGTGGTTTTGATTAGCGAGAAGAAGTTTCCCAGATGCCAAATGAAATGGCTGCATCTCCGGGCCAGAATAAGCCACCGTCTCTCCCAGGCCAATGGTCATCCCGTATGCTCACTATGCTCTCCCCAATCAAACCCAGCGAGACGACGACGAGACTACACAGCCAGACAAGCTTTCCCTGCAGTCCAATGGCCCTCCCTGTCTGCCCCGCTTGCTCTCGTGTCACCAGTCCCTGGGCTCCCTGCCTGAGACTGCCACTAACTTCGTCGCCTTAAATTGCTCAAGCGAGGGCTAAGCTTTGCGGGAAGCGTTCTTCCTTGGCAAACATCTTCTCCAACCTCAGCAGACGACAATACACTTTCGACTTCTCAACATGAGAGTCCTCGACTAGATCCCGTACACATGTTCACCCAGCATCGTCCTCCAGTTTACGCCTTTTGGCCAGGTGCCAGAGACTCGTGCGCGTCTGTCCAGCTATGGGTACGTCGCAATCTCCAATTCCACCTCCCATTAATGCCCAGATCTAGGCGTGCTTGGCTGTCTCTTGGCTGTCATCATAGCGTTCCTTCGGGATGTATATATGCTGATAATGGTGTCTGTAGCCGCAAACGAGATAAGTAACGTCGTGTATGTTCCACTACTCCCTTTGTCGAACCCAGAGGTCTATTGTTTGTGGTCGACGTCGTGGTCGTGAAGTGTCGTCGTGATCGATGCCTCGGAAGCCCGGGACGTCGGCCATCACCGCATCAAGACTCTGTACAAGCAATAGCAGTCATTGCTGTTGACGACAGATGCGATTAGGGATCCATTTCTAACGTCTCTTCCTCTATAGTTTGCTGTTTCCGAACATCGAATGGCCTGCGAGTGACACCGACTCCGACCTGTTCAGGTCGGTCGCCCAACTACGGGTATGAGCTCCCTCCATCTTTAAGCACCCCAGGGACTAACCAACCTATAGCCAAACATTTCGTATGCAGAAGACATCACCGACAACATCCAAACACTCTCAAGTCACAACTCGCCTTCCAGCGGCCTCATACAAGGCTTTCTCTATGTACCAGACCTCCTTGCGAGTGACCCATGCGTCAACATATCGAAACAATATATCCCAACCAACGTAACCAGACAAGCCAATCTACCCCCAACAGACTTTACTTTAGTAGCATTAGCTCCTTGGATCAATGCAGAATGTACGAAATCATATCTTACTGCAGCACGACTGGACCCGATGCGAGCCTTCATATTCTACCTTCCTGATAATAGTACTGAAGCTCCTCCTTTGCCTCACGACGAAGTATGGGGATTACACGACGGAGGACGGTGGAAATCAGCAAACCCATACCCAGTGTATGCAGTGCCTGGAGCGACAGGTGCTCGCATGATGGAAGAGCTGAGCCTTTACTCCGGAAACATGACAAACGTCCCATTCGGTAATCAAATAGCAGAGCTACCAGACATAGACATCCGGGATTATGTCCGCATCTTCTCACAAATATCCGTTTCGTCATCATCAAGCTTGTCAGGAGTGTGGCTATTTGTCCTTATCATTGTTGCGGTCCTCGCAATTATGCTGGCTTTTACATCAGCTACCATGCACCTTGTCCAAATGCAACGCAGAAAGTCCCTGCATCGACGTGTATTAAGCGGCGAAGTAGATCTGGAGGCGCTTGGAATCAAACGCTTGACCGTTCCAGATGAAATTATACGCAGGATGCCATTATTCACATATCATTGCGAGGACGATCAACCTGAGAAACACCAAGGCACAACTCTGTCAGCGGATGCTGCTCCTACCATCGAGCAGCACAGTTCAGATGAAGTGCTACCTGCCATCGAAGAGGTAACCAGAACAAACCATGAGAGACAAGAGAAACAAATTACAGCAGACGACATTGTCCTTCCGCTTAAGGACAACAGCACATCTGAACAGCAATCTACTTTTGCTCACAAATTCCTCCCATATTCTCAACCAACCTGTCCGATATGTCTCGATGACTTCGAGTCAGGAGTCACAACAATCCGAGAGCTCCCCTGCGGCCATATCTACCATCCGGAGTGTATTGATACGTTTTTAAGCGATAACAGCTCGCTTTGCCCAATGTGTAAGAAGACTGTCCTCCCAGCCGGGTACTGTGGGGTCAAGATTACAAACAATATGGTTCGCCGGGAGAGAAACATGAGACGCCTTCGGGCCAGAGTCACTGTCAATGACAATACCACTGATGTCGAATCTGGCAATGGCTTGAACCGAATCCAAGATTGGGGATCTTCTTTTGGGAGAATTATCCGCAGGTCATCGGCATATACAAGGGGCGGTGCAGAGATACCAAGCCCTATATCACTGCAAACTCAGGAACCTACCGTGACTACTGCAATGTCTGCAGAACCTCGTGACTCTGTATTGGGAAACCGAATTCCACAACCATTATCTCCCGGACTGTCTAGGCAGGAGATCGCGCAACGACGAATTCAGGAGTTGGCGACAGCTTCTGCGCCTCTTGATGATCCTGACGTGGTCAGTGAGAGGCGACGTCCAAAATGTAAGTTTAACATGACTATACTTATGTTCAAGGCTTACCAAAATCTAGGGCGTCGAAGTCTTGCTGCGGTCTTTCCAGGCTTCTCATAATGAGGTGGTGCTTGGTTTTTGCTTTGATTTTGCGGTTAGCGTTGCATATTGGGATTACGGCGTCATTATATTATATTGCACCCTGGATAGGGTTGGGACTGGCAGGCAAACCTTCATCTGGGAAAAGGCGTTTTGCTTATGGGGCCCTTGGGAAAGTCATGATATCCGGTTTGTTGTATGAGGAGGTACGGAAGCCGGCAATAGGTAGAATACAGTGGGGTGATGCACATATTAGACCAGACATGCATATAAATAGGCTATTATTATGTAAATAAAGAAACTTAGCAAGATAGCAAGATCCTACAGTATTGTATGTTCAAATACCATTCACTCAATTGACTTCGTCCGAAGTCTGGCAAAGTTTCTTTCTACTGTAGGAAAGCTTCTGGATGCCAAGCATGTACCTGGGCGGCCGGCTACAAATCAGCATCTCAATTCTTATCGCGACAATTTCTCAAGGGCGGGGTATGCTCAGCAGCAGAACATCTTGACTAAAAGCTGTCCTGCGAAGCTCCTCACAAAGCCCAGACAGCTCAGGACTATTGCAGTACAGTCAAGATGCATCTCATCCCCAAAGAAGTCTGTATCTATCCTGTGATGCGTCCCCTCAAAGCTTGGCTAACGCGCTGCGCAGGTCGACAAACTTGTCATCTCGCAGCTTGGCCTCCTCGCTCAGAGACGCCTTGCTCGAGGGGTGAAGCTAAACCATTCCGAGGCAGTTGTATGTTGCTGCAAACTTCGAACCCCAGAAATATCTAACCATAAACACAGGCATTGATCTCAAACAACCTCCAAGAAGTAGGTGTTATGCTAAACCCTATATATTATAATCTCAGGCTGATCGTTTCAAGCTCATTCGCGATGGAAATTACAATGTTGCGGATCTTATGTCAATTGGAGCAACAATGCTCGGTCGCCGGCATGTCCTTGCTTCTGTTTGCACGACCCTTACCGAAATAATGGTCGAGGGAACATTTCCTGTCGGCACATACCTCGTTACTGTACACCATCCCATAAGCAGCGATGATGGAGACCTGGCGAAGGCATTGTACGGAAGCTTCCTCCCGATTCCAAGTCAGGATATGTTCCCATTGCCCAAGGAGGAGGAATATGAAGCTACGAAACAACCGGGTGCTGTTGTTACTGTGAAAGGCAAGGTCATATTGAATGAGGGGAGGAAGAGGATCAAATTGAAGGTTACTAGCAAGGGTGATAGGCCAATACAAGTCAGTTTGCCGGCGCCAATACGGGGTAGAGTTGCTAATTGCGATAGATTGGTTCGCATTACCACTTCATTGAGACCAATCCTCAACTAGAATTCGATCGTATCAAGGCTTACGGATATCGACTGGATATTGCTGCCGGCACGTCTGTTCGTTTCGAGCCTGGAGATACAAAGACGGTGACTCTGGTAGAGATTGGAGGAAAGAAAACCATCCGAGGCGGTAATCATTTGGCCACTGGAGTCGTTGATCTTTCTCGTACAGATGAAATTATTTCCAAGCTTCAGGCTGGAGGATTTGCTCACACGCCTGAGCCAGCTGGTGATGCCGCGCATATCGACATGTTTGAGATGGACAGGGCAGCCTATGCGACAATGTTTGGACCAACGGTTGGCGACTCTGTCAAGTTGGGATTTACTGACCTATGGATTAAGGTTGAGAAAGATCTGACTTCCTATGGAGATGAGTGTAAATTTGGGGGCGGAAAGACTCTAAGAGAAGGGATGGGTCAAGCTTCTGGTGTATCTGACGAGATTTCGCTGGACTTGGCCATTGTCAATGCTTTGATTGTTGACTGGACTGGGATCTACAAGGCAGATATTGGTGTCAAGAACGGTCTGATTGTTGGCATTGGAAAGGCTGGTAATCCGGATGTGATGGAAGGTGTAACCCCAAACATGATCGTTGGATCTTGCACGGATATTATCGCCGGCGAGGGTAAGATTATCACTGCTGGTGGTTTTGATACACATATCCACTTCATTTGCCCCCAACAAGTTTATGAGGCCGTTTCTTCTGGTATCACTACCATGCTCGGAGGTGGCACTGGTCCTAGGTATGATTTTCTTTACTCACAGCCATACTTAGCTAACGGTTAAAAGCGCTGGTACAAGTGCAACAACCTGCACTCCGGGCAAGAATTACATGCGGGAAATGCTCCAGGCCTGTGATACGCTGCCTATCAACTTTGGTATCACTGGCAAAGGAAACGACAGCAATCCACTAGCACTCCGTGAGCAAGTGAACGCAGGAGCATGTGGTCTTAAGCTCCACGAGGATTGGGGAAGCACGCCCTCCGCCATCGATTCGTGTCTCACAGTTTGTGATGAGCTCGATGTCCAATGTCTTATCCACACTGATACATTAAATGAGTCTGGATTCGTCGAGTCTACAATCGCAGCTTTTAAAGACCGTACAATTCATACCTACCATACCGAAGGTGCCGGTGGTGGCCATGCTCCTGATATCATTAGCGTAGTTGAGCACGCCAACGTCATTCCCTCATCTACGAACCCAACAAGACCCTTCACTCAAAACACCCTCGATGAACATCTTGACATGCTCATGGTATGTCACCACCTCTCCAAGAACATCCCCGAAGATGTTGCTTTTGCAGAATCTCGTATCCGCGCCGAGACTATCGCTGCCGAGGACGTACTTCATGATATTGGCGCCATTAGCATGATGTCTTCTGATTCGCAGGCGATGGGTCGCTGCGGCGAGGTGATTCTACGGACGTGGAACACGGCGCACAAAAATAAAGTGCAACGAGGAACGTTGAAGGAAGATGAAGGTACGGGAGCGGATAATTTCCGGGTCAAGAGATATGTCAGCAAGTACACGATTAACCCTGCTATTGCGCAAGGAATGGGTCATGCCATTGGAAGTGTAGAGATAGGCAAGGTGGCAGACCTTGTGGTCTGGGATCCAGCTTGGTTTGGCACAAAACCCATGACTGTCATCAAGAGCGGCATGATCTCCTACGCACAAATGGTAAGTTCCCCGGTCTTTCCCTTTCATCCAAGTTCAGAAGCTAACACAAAAACAGGGTGATCCAAATGCCTCTATCCCAACTGTCCAACCCATTATCTCCCGCCCTATGTTTGCACCCCTCGTCCCGCAAACTTCTATTCTCTTTGTCTCCAAGTCCTCAATCAGCAATGGTAATATTGAAAGCTATGGGCTGAAGAGCCGAGTCGAGGCTGTACGTAACTGCAGGAACATTGGGAAGCAGGATATGAAGTTCAATGATGCGCGACCCAAGATGAGTGTCGACCCAGAGAACTACCGTGTTGAGGCTGATGGCGTACATATGGTTTGTGAAGCTGCAACAAGCTTGCCATTGACACAAGCGGCTTTTGTTTACTAATAGGTGGAGTCGGCGGGCGTGTAAAAACCTGGGATGGCTTTCCTAACAATCGCTTCCGAAGATGACTGAATGAATATAATACCTTTCCATGATCAACTCATGCTGGCGTCTTAAGTGACTTTCATCTGAATATATTGTTCTAGTAAGTGAATAACGAACACCTCTACCCTTTCTCAACCCCTTCCTACCAACAGCTTTTTTCAAGAACTCATTTCAAAAGTTTGACGAACTAGTCAATATTTTCCTGCCAAGAGCATATACTAAACTACCTACACTATACTTACCCAATCCCAAAAATCAACTACAGCGCAATCGATATACGAAATATTCTTACAAAGGCAACACATATACCTTCGCAGACACCTAGAGATCACAATTTTTCTGACCCCCTTTCTTGAACACATAATTATACTTCATAAAGTTTTACGGCATGCATGTTACGCCTTTTAAGTCCGCATTATTTTATCTACTTCACTACTCTAGTTCAATAATCTTCAAGTTCTGCCATTAAATTACCATTCACCTAAAATCTACTGTAACCAATGATAGTTCTCTCTAAGCGACCCGCCCCCTAGTGTTCACCTGATACAGAGCCACACAAACTAAGCGAGATGCATATATACTATAGTCCTAATGATTGGATTAAGACTTGATTTGGAATTGTGAATTGAGTTTGAATGGCGAATTAACTCGGAACCGTGCATTAATTCGGAATGGTAAATTAATTCGGAACTATGAATTAATTCGGAATTGTATCGGAATGGTAAATTAATTTACCTTATTATATGGAGTACTAGGAGTGGCTTATAGTGCATATTACTATGCATTACTTCGACTAGCTTGGTTCACATTTGAAGGGATGATACAGTCTATGTTTATAATTAGTTTGTTTGAGGTTCTGCTGTTACAGTATGTGAAGGGTCATTTGGGTATTAATGCTTTATTAAAGTGGTTAGGATTATTGTTATGTAGTAAAAGCAGGTTATTTTTCTTGCTGTAGTAATCAAGGAAAGGAAGTTAGTAAGTATAAGGCTGCATTTAATTGATTTTTAATTATTTCATAGGATTGCGAGGCTAGTCGGTTTAGGAAGGAAACCTGTTAGAAGGAATAGAATGGCTTATTAGAGGTAGAATAAAACTTTGTTAATGGCATTTATTGTAGTGAAATTACAGTAGCTTTGCGGTTTCCCTTGCGGTTTCCAGTTACAATACGCTATCCATAATGGTGATTTTCGCCATCTTTTTGTTCTCTTCCTTTGTCGAAGAGACGAGTTGCATTTTTTAACTACGTGTTACTGCTTTTCACATTTTTTTATATAAATAAAGGCCAACTCCCCTTGAAAGCCAAAAGCTAGTCTCCTGTGAACGGTAATTTGTAAGGCAAGAGTGTCCATGGGCCTATGATGCCAGACCGTGACGAGTCTCAGACCTTGGAGTTCGGAGAGCATTGATTGAGATAAGTGCACACCCCCAGAATGATCAACCATTATCGACAACTATCGTATGGGGGTACGATGTCATGGATTCCGTGAGATTATCCATTCCGAGGGCTAGAAAATTCCAGCACCTATGAAGTCTCGGAACGACGTCTAAGGGAGGGTATATTGATTTCGAAAGAGGTAGAAGTTGTTGTTCTACCCGAAGACACGGTGGATTTGATGGAAAATGGTCTAATCTGGGACCAATTGGCGTCGATGTAAAAGAAGAGGCTTCTCGGTCGAGAGTGCTCTGCTCAACTTGTTGCTGAAGCTGTTCCTGGTCAGCAGGCGATATTTTAGAGCTGATGGGTGATGATGAACTTTACTCATGCAGGTTCAGCGTACGCTAATCGTTTGTCGCCATTAATTGGCATCAGGTAGATCAGTGTAAAGTCTGATATAGCTGGAGAAGCTTCCGTGGAGGAAGTTTTCTTGAAAAGCTAAAGAACTCGTAATGTTCCCCGGGTAGATGACCAGTGACTGCTGCAGCTTGTAGAGCAGCTAGCATTCAACCATAGATATATCCCAGATCATCCTTCATGGTGAATGTAAGCAAGAACCTGCTTTACCAGGTCAAGAAGTCCTGTTGTCGACCCGAGTTATCGCTATGTATCTGTTGAAGATTAGCAAATTTTATGATATATCCAACGAGAAAGTACGAACAAAATCAATCCATGGAACATTCGTCTTGTCATTCTGCGGTCTCAAAGCTCTACCAGCCCAAACCCTCTTCAAAATATCATGAGTCCCATTTTGATGATTGGTGCCCTGCTGAATGTGTTCCAACCGCATGAGAATATAATGACGTTGATATGAAGATAATGAATCTGCGCCAGCCATGAACAGAGGCAATGTCAATCCATTCATGAATGGTGAAGTCTCCGGTACTCCAGATGCTGCATCCAGGATAGCTTCCACGGAATGTTGTATCTCAGGCGAGCCTGCGGGCCTCTCAGACCAATCTGGAAATCGCAAAAGTCGCAGGATCAAGGCGTGACGAAATGCGTTGGCTAAATGACGCCACTGTGGATCGTCTGTGGGATAGGAGTATTTGTTCTCGTCCCATGCGCGTAGGTATTTCTCGCTGTTTAGAAGCGAGGCTCTGAACTGGCCTTCTGACAACTGGCCAGAGTAGTATCTTTTTCCTTCTGATATTACCTCGCCTATTGCAAGAAATATGTCTCTCGGGCACCCAGCCATAATCGCAAAATCATTCCCGCTTGCGGCAACTATCTTTCGCCGACTATCCTGAGAGAATGCTAGTTTTCGCGGTTCGCTAAATCCGCGCATAAGGTCCATCCTGTACTACTAGTTAACAGATGTCCTAACCTTGCACTGCAAGCTAGATCGGGAATATACCAAGCCAAATAACTTAGAAGATAAAGTGTCCGCTTTCGCAACACTAGTCCATCATTGGCCATCAGCCGTTCACACATATAAGTGGCGCCTGTTAAGTGTGCACCGTGGCTAGAGATTCCTGACTCGGCAAGCTGAGAACCCCATCTTGTTAGCGTGAACTGTACCGATTCATAAATGTGGAGCAAAAGCTGGGGAATTACTGACATCGTGCAGAACAAGGATGTTGATGATGGCTAGCAGCGCATCCTGTTCCGCTGGACGTATATGTCTCTCCCTTTCTCTCTCTAGTAATTTGCTTAACGAGAGAATTGCCTGTAGCCGGTGTTCCAAAGCTTCGGCTTCAAGTTTCCCCAGTGTCCCTCTTGCAATATCTCTATGACTAGCAGAAACACCAAGAACAGCATGCAGTACGCCGACATGTTCATATGCTAAAGGAAGCTGTGGTTCTTGTTAGGTAAGACGAATACTATATGCAAATGGGCTTACAGACAAAATAGTCCCGAAAAGGATTTCCAAACTTGTCACGGCCGACGATCTCATGGGGACAGATTTCCAGGTCAACTGTAGAATTTTCGTTAAATGCGAATTTGATAGATTTAGCGTTCGACTCACAATAAACAAGGAGCTCAGCTGAATACGGGGCCATGAGTAGCTCCTCGAGTTCGCGGTTTACTTCTGGCGAGGTTACACTTCCGTTGTCAGTCGACTTAGTCCTACTCTTTTCGAGTCTTAATTCTGCTTCACTAGGAACACTGATACCAGAGTCTGTCGAGTACGATCTGAAGGAAACCGTAGTCGTTGGTGTGGCTGACGTGTACGTCGTAAGACGAGGACTTGCTTGCGGACTGCCATTACCATTCGACTGACGATTTACGAGAGAGGTCGGACTGGAGACGGAGAAGGGATTGTCTCCTTTGTGTTTCCCTCGACTGGCAACACCACAGAAGCGAAACTTGTCCGGATAACCACCACATTCTAAGCCTTTGTCTATGCAGCGCTGGCAAATAGGCCTGGCTCGGTCACATTTTCGACACTGGCACAAGTCAGTACCATCGTATAGCAACAAGAATAAGCCTTCCGTCGCTCTCTTTGACGGGTTCATGGGATGAAGAGCCCACGAGTCATTTGGAATGTGGAGAATGGAGGAATGGGGAAACGAAAGCTGTTGGCCCGCCTTACCTTTTTCCGGCACGTTGCGCAGGCAGGCCCGAGGGCAGCTAGAGGACATCAACATGTATCGAAAATGGAGAAGAGAATGACAATCTGATGCTCACCAATATTCGCCATAGATTTGTGAAGCTGAAGAGCCTCTTTCTTGAATTACAGCAGCAAGATGTGCTCTTGAAGGATCATGATGATTGTCGTCTCTTTTGAGTTTAAGTTGGTTGGGCTTTGACGGCCCTTTAGATAAGATTTTCGGCACTTTAGCACGTGCAAGCCCCCAGCAGCAAGGACTGCAGCAGCAGCCCCGGGGATTTTTAAGCGACGAAATCTCCGTTGTAAAGCACACTGTACTGTTACTGTACTGTACCGTACGGACTAGCCGCTGCAATGATCATCATTCATTCATTCCATGAGAGCCAGGATTTGCTACCGGTAGTTTTACAGTTCACAGTTCACAATATCACAAATCACAAATCACAAATCAAATCACAAATCATAAATCACAATGCCATGCACTTATTATCATCACGGCTTTTCTGGACACTACAGTACCTATTGAACGAAAGGAACATACTTTTTTTTCCTTCTGCAACGTGGTCGCCAATGACGAATCTGAACCCTGAAATTCTTAGCCCGCCGACTGCGAGGGTTTGAAGAGGGTTCAGCTTACAAGGTCCTCCCTGACATTTATGTAAAAAGGTTTCGAATCGAGCTCTGGCGGCTTTGCCTTGCACCACTCGAAACAGGGGGGGAGCCTAGTAAGTGAGGCGGACCCTAATATCTCCAACGTCCTTGACAAGTTCACACTCGTGCGCTTAGTATTACGGTTTTCGTAGTCCTGTACTCCGTATATAGTGTCAACGAGAGAACGAAACTCAAATGCTCCTCCAAACTGCTTATAAACCCTTCTTGGCCATGTTCTAGGCCTTTGGGCAGCTATCTCCTATCCGCTTCCGCCGACAGAACGTTGCGTGGCATAGACCGATACCGTCGCTCATGTCAACGTCTCAGAACAAACTCTTTTACGCCGTTTATCCCGCACCCTCGAGCCTTGCAACTCCCCCAGATTGCAGGAAAGGCCCGAAAGCCTTATTGGAGAAACAATAACCTTTTCGCCTTGGTGCTGTACTGCTTTTCCTACCTACTTCGTACATAAACCGAGAGCTATGCGGTGCCCCAGGTGTGCCGCAGCGCTAGACATTTAAGCTTTCGGGGATCGCAGCTTGAGGAAGGACGCAGATCATTACGGTATCTCCTAAGGCCCGAAGGCAGTGCCAGGCAATGCTGCGGGAAAATAACATTCATGGGTTGAGAGTTACAGTACCGACAGCATTCATGCTTCACCGCTGGCATGAAGAAGTGCCTCAAACAATTCAAACAACTCTCAATTTCCTTTGCAAGTGTCCACTGTGGCAACGGCTCTTCGTAGTCATGGTTGTGCAAGTAAGTGCCTTGGCGTCGGAATTGGAGAATTGTTCGTCATCGCAATTTTTAGTCTAATAATTGATTTGTAAGAATCCAAGCTATCTGATTCTCTAGTTGTTTTCATAGCCCTTCGACGTATAGGATTTATTATTTCTTCGTCTTCGTACTGTAGTATTGTTGTCAAGGATCTCTAAGTTGCATGCGAGCCCAACGTTCTTTCCTGATATTATCATGGTTTGGTAGACTATACTCTGTAAAACGAAAATCTGTCGATCATCCGCAGATTCCATGCCCGATCCATAGGAAGGATACAAAAAATGAGGCTACGGTACCGTCTGTCTGCATATAGCATGAAGGCACAAGAGCAAAGTCGCCGATGAAGCAATCTTGAATCATCTGCAGTGAGCCAGTTAGGACATAACACCGCACTTCCCCAATATACAAAGCAAGGTCCCATCTTGCAAAGTGCTAGAAATGGTCTTTCCAGCTGCACCCGATGTACTCCTTAAACATGTTGATTAGCAAGAATAACGCTTTCGTCATAACCTGCGCATCAAACTTGCAGATGCAGCTTACGTTTTTTATTCCGACAAGGTCTCGCTATCCTGTGAGAGTTTAGACTTAATAGAAGAATATGCGATATGCGCAGCCAAAGTAGCTGGCATCCTCGAAATATCGTACGACGTAAACAAAATAGTTCTATGCCATAGCGCTAGAAGAGGCTTCTTTGGCTTCGCACTCCTCTGTACTCTATTGGACGTGTTCGAATCGAGATAGCATTGTGGTGCCTTGGCCAAACCCCCTAGTTCCTGTACCTATCCATTCGGCGTTTGTTTATTGTTTATTTTGCTAGGGGAGATGCAAACAGGGGGCCACTTCTAGTCACAAAATAGAATAGCAACCAGTCAAAGCCCAGGGCTCTTCCCTATCTAAATGACTAAAAGCGCCCCTAGGGTATTCCAGCACATATCCAGGCGTTCTCTTTGAAGAGGAACCATCCCTGAGAGAGTGCGCCAAAATACTCGCTCCTCCTAGGTATGATACTTTGACGGGCGAGAAACAAGCCTTAGAAATAAGAAGGAAGAGAATCGATCCGATCCATTCCGTCAAAGTTTCCCTACTACGTAAATCCTCTAAGCGCCTTATTTTCCTCCAAATACCTCTATAACCAATGATTACTCACGTTAAGAGCTCATAGGCTGCCTTAGCTTAAAGATGCTAGTATTAGCGTCTGCTGATCATGGAAATGCTCTCAGCTTTTTGGCTTCGCGCTTCTGTACATTAGCACTTTGGTGCCTTGGCAAAATCCTTCAACTTACCCATTACGGGATTAGAAAGTTAGGAAAAGAGCATTCAGATAATAACATGTGACTGCTTATCATATACAGCTTTCTTGCAAACTTCTAGTTGGGTTTGGAATCAAGACTCTTACAATCACAAGATGGGACTGGGATTCATAATAAAAACATATCACAAATGCTGTCTTCGCAAGCCTCGCCTTTTTCGGTGCTGGCAGGCATCAAGCCTCCTTAGAGTTTATTTCACTACGTAATGTTTATTGGGTGTAATGTCAAGTAAAAATTGTAAGCAAAGAGCTTTGTCCTTTCGTACTCGGTAAGGAACAGGATAGGCCAATTTGTAGTAAGGGGGGACTGTCATGTGACATGACTTATAATACAACATTTCAGTGTTCAAAATTTACAATCGAACAGGCCTTGCTTGCTATTCTGCCGATGAATTAAAAATTTAACGCTTGTTTATAGATAGAAGTCGACAATTAACTAACAACAAGTTTTGTAAATTACATGCTGGGTTCTTGTCCAACTTCATTAAAGTTAATGATCAGCATCTGCAGACTTTCAAGCCCAATCCTTCTCAGCCCTATCTCCAAGATTTAATCAAAGCCACCCCAGAATTCGAGCTAGCAATAAACAACTCACAAACCTCGACCTTGTTCTCATCATAGTCTGTGAGCACTATGATACAAAATTGGCGGAATTATTAACATCTGTCACGCACTTCAAAACAACCGTTACAAGATCCAAGTCTCAGTGAGTCTATCACTACTCTGATATCCATACCTCTGTATATCTAGGTACTAGGGTAGCCGTTATTAACTGTAGCTCTTATGCAGTATGGTGAGGATCTGGAGCTTAGCAGCCAGCGGTGTGAACAATTCGATTGCCAGCTTCTATGTTATACACACTAGGATGTAATGTATGAGAACGATATTCACTGGGTGTTGTGGGTATTCGTTACATCAAGCATAGGTAAAATATTCTGTACATATTCGGACCAAGTTTCTCTTGCGCCTTTTCGTACTACTGCTTTATCACAAAAGCTTAGCAGTGCTACTGCACCAACTTAAATATTAATTAGTATCAACGGTGTGTACGCTATCAATAAACTGCATGCTTTTATACGTCGAGCGGCTCACTCTGCACAAGATTACGCAACGTGGTTCTTCTCCTGGATTTTGTACTCTCTGCTAAATCAAGGCTAAACTTAAAAACATCGGCAGCCGTTACAGTACACAGCCTTGAAATTTATTCGGCCGTACTTGAATGCTAGAATACTGCAGTGTGTTTATCTTCGTCTGTATTTAGGTATAATATGATGTTTGAAGGAATCGTTTCGTTTTGTTTGATTTGGATGTTTTAATAATGTTAAGGTTCGAAAATCTCTAGTCTATTTTTATATGTTTGAGCTCGATTCAATATGTGAAGGGGAGTTTCTAGAAGGGCCGTTTACTAATCTGTGGGAAGTGCAAACAAGTTAAATGATTTTGGTGGAGAGTAATTAAGTTAGAATAACTATAGCTAATCCACCCTTTACCTTGCTCCTAACTATATAGTGAATAAATAATCTTTAAGCGATTTTAAAGCATTGAAATGTCACCTCCCCTATTCTCTGTACTGGGTTATTTTGGATGAGGTTAGTTATGCTCGCTTTTGAGGACATTTTTTTTATATGTTATTATGCCTAAAGATAAGATTTAGAGTCTTTAAACACTAATTAATTGCAAAAGGTTAGTAATTTTCAATTGATTCGGTTCATGGTAATATACTAAGACGCTAAAATTCAATCTAAAATCTCAAACTAGTAAAAACACAACTTCTTCCAGACATCCATAATAGTTGCTGCGAGACACCTGCGACTCCCGTATAAAGCTTATTTAATCAAGTGATAAGATACCAAATTTATCCTTAATATTAATATAGTACACGTACTAGGTGATGGGTTGACTACCGGCAATAGGTTGACTACCGGCAATAGGTTGACTGACGGTGATAGGTTGCCTCACGGTAATAGGTTTTATAATGGTTTCAGGCTGGTACCGAAGGTACTTGAAAAAGGGGCTCGCTTATTTGGCTACAATTGGACTTTAAGCAAAAACTCCAGAATCTCAAACCCTTTATCTCCTATGTGGTTTGGGTCCAGCTTAGGGGTGTAGTGGAACGTGTGTATCACGAACCGACTTTACTTGCTACTGACACGTGTAGTATACATAGAAGTACACGCGATTTGTATGGGATATGTACTCTATATCTATGTATATTTCTATATCTATAGAACACAAATTGCCCTCTGTATTCTACGTAAAGTAATATAAAATTTTAAGGACATAAATCAAATTAATTTGCCTGTGCGCACGCGTAAAGTAGCTGTACGTGGTAGGAGCTTAATGTTTAAAGGAAGCTTATATCACATCCATGTAGAATGTGAATATATTCCACATAGGAGATATAAAAATTAAATTATGTAGCACGCTACCTAGAGCTCAATTGGTTAGATTCTCAAATAACGCGTGTTTAACTGAAACCTGAAACTTGGCTCAAAAAGCTTCGTAGAGACGAAATAGGTGACTGCGGGAATGACCTTATTCATGTATTTGCATCGAAATTTCAGAACTCCTAGTCGGGTAGTATATAACTCCATAACAAGATTCACACTGACGAGTAGAGTCTGTTATTAAATTACTTATTTACACTAATTTTCTACCTTGAAAAGCCGTTTTATTGTAAATAAATAAATAAATATTGAGTTTAAAGAGAGTAGGAGGAGCTTTTATATAACAAGTGTATTACTCAAACACTCATCATCATCCTCCTACTCTATACCATAATATAAGCCATAGTAATCTTAAAATCTTCAATAGTCTCCTCTAGCAGAAGATAACTTTGCCGTATTAATCTCCGAAAACTATGAATCTCTAACTCCCAACCCTATTAATATTCAATCCATTCATCACCAACCCTCGGATAACATTTTCCAGTCCACTCCACTCACAAAGCCACCTATTCAAAACTTCCACATACTCACTCTATCCTTGCCCTACTAACCTTCTATTTCCCCATCCCCTAAACATAAATCTCATCTCAATAACCCAAAGCATCCACATCTACCACCCCAACATCACTCCATTCAAAAAAACCAAAACTCGATCCTAATACTCCTCATCTCAAAATCATAATCCTTCGTAACAACAACTCCTCTATTATCACATAATTCTGTAAAAAGATAGGATTAGTCGTAAAATACATTCTACTACTCGAGGTGATTCGTTACAGGCTTTTAGTAATAGATGTAGCTTTAAGCTTGGGGTTATTTGGACATAGAAGTGTGTGGATTTTAGGTGGTAATGTAGTTGTATTAGACACTTTATTGGATTTAGTTGAAAAGCTATCTTTTGTGAGGTTTTGATTTGGCAGGGTACGATTCGTGGGTTAATGTGGAATTTTCTGTAGGTTGTGGGTCGTAAGCTACATTCCAGATCATTTCACGGATCTCTGCTGGAGGATTGGGGAAGCGGTGAAACTGCGTTAATGATTCCCATTGTTCTGGTTTAAAGTTGTCTTTGCTCTGCTTATGGAGTTGATCCTATCGTTGGTGTCCTGTCTTATTTGTTGCGGTCAGTGCTGGATTGAAGTTATATACTGGTTGTAATGGGGTAAAACTGTTTCCTGGCCAATTCGGAAGTCCGGGTAAGCCTGTGGAACGTATTCGTAAATCGGGTTGAAATTCTGACATGGTGTGCGAGGGAGTTCTGTTTTCTGCTGTATCTGGCCATTTTGTTTCTGTTGCTAATGGGTTAGAGTTGGGTTGATACTGAGATTGAATGACGCTACAGTTAGAATCGTGGTCAGATCCTATGAACCATTTCAGGAGCTGAAAGCTGTAGATTTAAGACTATGGGAAGAGCTGTATATATAGTCAGATGGGAGGGTTAGGCTGACAGATCCAGAGTCAGAGTCAAATTCCACTCCACTGCCATAGTCTTTTCCTTACATTGTCCAGAACATCCCTGAGATTATCGATTATCTCATTACCAATGGATCCCTGCTCTATAGATTGAGCCACATCCTGCTCCTCTTCATACTCTGAGTCATTTTCATTATTGGGTTTTGTCTTGTAATCGAATAATTCCTTGTCAAGTAAGTCTGCCGGACAGCATCGTCGGTGATGATTAAAGTTGTCTGAAATAGGTCTACGATCAGGCGATGGATTTCGTGAAGAGGTAGTCTGAAGCGCCAAGTTTAGCTCCTCCGTATGGCTTTGCCCCTTATGTTGTAGTCGTTGCAATGAGTTAAAGAATGGGCTTACAGACCTCTGTCTTGCATTTACAGAAGCTTCATTCCCAATTGCGGATCTTGGATGAAAGCAAAACTGTTCTTCGAATTGGCAGGTGTCTCTGCCTCTGAGTTATTGGCAAGATTGTTAGCGGTGGGGTCCTGAAACTCATCACTGGGTCCGGTCTTGAATGAGTGCTGGTCGACAGTTGCGTTGAAGTTTTAATGTCTCTTCCAGTCGTCTTTGAAACTCCAGTTGGGCCGGATCTCCTAAGATGAGTTTGATTGCGCGCCATTTTGAATGTTCGGGAAATAGTTGTTGCAACTGTTAGTCCTCGGAGGACAAAGTTTTCGAAGAGTAAGTGATGGTTGGTAATCTACGAAGTGTGTGTCTTGAATATAGTAAATTAATACGCGAGCAATGTGTTTAAGCTAATGATTAGTTTCTATGATTCAATACTTCAATACTTCGTACTAGGATGGACTTCAAATATCTGCAACGTAGCCTGGCTAGATCTATTAAAATGTATAATGTTAAAGTCACGGTTCAACTTGACTTGAACCCTTTAGTGTTGCCAACCGAACCAACTGAGGGTCATAGATTGAACTCGTCCGGATATGGTAGTTGACGACATAGCCCTAAGTGAGTAACCAGAACACGAGAAAATTAACTAGAACATCGACCCATTAATATTGATAAGTTTGCTTAGGTAGGATACAATTATTATCGAACCACTAAGTGGGCCTAATATATGGGATGTCAAAATATGGTATAAAAGGCACTGGATTGGAAGTGATTGCCCTCCCCATTGTGGGAGGGCTTGTAGCCTCTATATACAATAGAAAGAGGATTCGAAAGGCCTCAATTTGTGTCCCCTCCCTCGTATATTGGCCATGTGGGCAAGGATTAGACACTTTGCTCGTCTACAATCGCTTAACGCGTCTCAGAGGCAAGTATAGGAAGTTTATTGGCTAGAACTACTCTATTTGATCGATACCTTATCGCACGTCCCTGTGGCCTAAGCGTTGGCCAATATACGAGGGAGGGGATAGGTATTGGTCCTTTCAGAACGCCTTTGGTTTCATGAAAAATCCTACAAATCCTATACGAATGACGGATGAAAATGGGCAAAATACGACACTTACGAACATGCTATATAACTAATGCTATAGAACCATTCTACACGTGATTTGCGGCTGACAATTATTGCTCTAAGGGGAGAAAGTGGCTTTAAAATAAAGAACCAAGAGATACCTGTCCTTGTTCGCAAAACTCTATTACCTTAAATTAGGCCCTCTTTGAGAGTAATCAATAACCTCGAATTTCCGTCAGTATACTTAGTATACTGCAATGAAATAATTCAAGCTAGAAATTGTGTGCCTGCCCTACTCATCTCTAGTTTATAGTAGATAAATCACCCTAGAGTTGAATTACATAGACATAGGTATTGCTTCACCTTAGGCACAGATGAGCCCTGTTGAGGTAATTCTTGTAGTAGTAAAACCAAGGATTTGCTTTTCGCTTGTGTTTACTTTAGATATTAGTTCCATCACTTGTAACCTCCTCGTTTAACCAAGGAACAACAACTGCTCGCTTAACAAAAAGGAATTCAAAATTCGTTAGTTAGGTAATCCTATTCTGTTCCAAGGCACCCACACAGCACAACTAAGTTTTTA
The DNA here is from genome assembly GCA_003008705.1 of Pezicula radicicola. Classification (NCBI taxonomy): domain Eukaryota; kingdom Fungi; phylum Ascomycota; class Leotiomycetes; order Helotiales; family Dermateaceae; genus Pezicula; species Pezicula radicicola. The sequence continues at coordinate 234,359 of PDUO01000046.1, read as the reverse complement.
AAATTATTATACCACTGAAAATAGCACAATTTATTTTCGTAATAAGACAGAAAGTCTTTTCCTTTGTCCATTATACAGCTAGTGGCTGTGCTCGGGCATAAGTAATCTTACAATAAAATTTAACGTGCACTTTAGAGATCGGTACCAGCCACTAGCTGTATAATACATGAATAGATAGATAACTATTAGTAAAAACATTGATTCCAAGCGGAAAAAAAAAGAAGAGTCCCAAATTTCAGATGCTCGCTTAAATATAAGTGAACTTTTGTGCGCAGCAATTACTCCTAATTCACACAATGAGACTCGCTCGCTTAATTTCCTTTGAATGAATTTCTGTTCTGTAGCTCTACTTCATGATGTAGAACTTGTGCTATACACGCTGCTACGAATTGGAATTTCGAATGGATGCATAATATTATCAAAGCTACTGAAATTTAAGGCCTTTTGGTTAAGGAGAGTATACTTAAGCAATAAAGGGTGGACAACTGTATAGAAGTCCCTCAGTACAAGGCCCACCAAGGACACATAAATAATCGGAGTAAAATGTGCAATTGAGAGTTCCCACACACCCAAACAAGATCACATAACCGCCCCAACTATGAGCACCCTTAGATAATATCATAATTGTAATAACTAGCTAAACGCGTTCGGTCATGAAACTATCACCTTAATTCTATACCTAGACCGCTAACTTCTTTTAGCCATCCACGAGGTTCATCACATCCCACTACCATCCATTGAGTCATCATCATACAAAAGAGAAACCAAGCAAAACGAAACAAAGAAAGGGCAAAACGCAATGCGCCATCCTGGTCCGCATCCTGGTACCAACAAGCAAGCTCCTTGAAAATGTGCAGAACTAACTATAGAAAACAAAGAAGGAAGGGTATGTTGTAAGCTAGGTATCTAAACAAGAATTCTCCATAGCATAAGCAGAAAGGACAGGGAGGACAAAAACAACAAGCTTAGGCGTCGGCCTTGGCCTTCTTCTTTCTTGGTTTTGCGGTCTTCTTTTCCGGTACTGGCGTTGGCTCTGGAGCAGCTTCCTCCTCCTCATCTGCTTCAACTTCCTTGGAGGCGGCTTTGGCAGCAGAGGCTCTCTTCCGCTTTTTGTCTGTTGTTGCTACTGCTGGTGTGGCTGTCTTGGTTGTGCTTGGTGGAGGGATGATGCTCTCGCTGTAGTCTCTGTTAGTGCAGTCACATCAATGTCGGCCATTGGGAATACATACGTAGGCTTTGCAACTTCTGGCTCATCTTCCTCTTCAGGTTCGGGATCAGCCTTCTTAGAGGCTCTTCCCTTTCGTCCGGCCTTGGGTTTTGGTGTCTTAGGAGGAGTAGGGACCTCTTCCTCACCCTCAGCATCCAGGTCCTCGACGATAACTGGAGCTTCTTGTAGTAGTTCGGCAGATGCATCAACAGTATGCGGGATTTGGATGTTATGAGTGTTTGCGTAGGCGAGGGCTACTTCATCAGACATGTCTTTAGCGTCGACGTTACCCGCCTTGTAAGAGTGAATGCGAGCATTATATAGGCGAAGGTTGTCCTTGTATGCGTTGGTCCAAAGCTGCATACTGTTAGGACGCATACATGATGAAAAGAGGAGAACGGACTCACGGTTCTGTCATGTTCAGTCATCACCTTCCATCTCCTGGTTCCTTCAGCGCTAACAGCACCCTTTGCAGCATCAGGACCAAGGTCGGTGGTAATGATGGGGCGCGCAGTCTGCATGTACAGGAAAAATGGTGTCAAAGGTCTCTTTGGCGCATTGGGGTCATGTTGACGCTTCTTGCGCTCCTTCTTCTCCTCTGGTACCTCCGTCTTGGGTGGGGAGGGTCCGCGATTCAAAATTCCTCCCAGCAGAGGGTTTTCTCCGAGTTTCGAAAGCGCTGAGTCTATGCCTTGCTCAAGACCAGCGCCATGTTCGCCGAGGACTGCATTGGTGTGCTTGATGTAGGCAGTGGAGAGGGTTTGAATGGCGTCTTGGAGCGTGGCAAGGCCAGTGACGACCTGGGAGTTTATTAGTGTTTCCGTGGAAAAGTAGTTTTGGTCAAGTAAGAGCCTTTGGTGCTTGCGCGACGGCACCATCGGCAGTGGAGGACGCGATGGAGGCGCGTTGTAAACAATGCGCGCGTACGTGCAGCGAGGGCAAAAGTCGAGACGGCGATGAATGAGGCTCGCGGAATGGATCGCGTAGATGAGGACAGGCAGAATAGGAAATGCTAGGGAGAAAGGAGGGTTGGGGGTGGGTGAGGATGTGTGGGAGTGTGGTTAGGTGTTGGCGATGGAGAACTTCTCATCATAGCATAGCTTGTATGCGCCGAAGGAATTTGAGGCAATAGAAAAAGGTCTCATACCGAATCTCTGGTGCGCACAAAGGAATCGACGTCGATTTGGAGAGTGGCGCCTTCGACTTTGTTGTCCTCGACAGCCGGCGCAGCTTTCTTAGAAGTCTTCTTGGAGGAAGACATGGCAGCGAAGGTATGTTCAGTGGGTAGTAGGCGTAGATAGGGACGCGATACTGGTGCTGGTGGGTGATATAGTGGGTGATGGGTTGACGGACGGTGATGGGTTTTGTGGTGGTTTCAGCGGGTGGAGCGCTGAAATGTGCTGGAGGTTATGCACGAAAATTCTGCTCTAGGGCCCGCTTACTGAATTTCGAGAGGCTGGGCTTGGGAGGGTTGCTTGCTGACACAGGCTACAGGCTACGGTAAAGTAGGTCAGGCTATCGGCACTGTGACCGCGATACCACCCGAGTACTCCGTAGGTACAGTATGTACCTACACACCAGGAGGAGACTGGTCATAATTATTCCCGCTGAGAGCAAAGGTCGCTTTGGCAGTAGATACTGTGTCATCGTAGAGTAGGTAGGTAGCTAGATATCTAGATAGCTATCTAAATTTCATCATAATCAATTACCTAACTACCTCATGCAGCCTCAAGACGTGACCTCTTGGAGTCTATCGCTACGTTCTACTACTACTACTTACTTGGCTGGTGGTGGCCTCTGCTGCTGTGTGGTGTGCGACAGGAAGTGCAGAAATCATCACCCACTGCTTTCCGTAAGCCTGTTTGATCCCCTGCTTCCACACCTAAAACAACACACGTTCACGGGCGACCCCTCCATCATTTAGCGCGCTAGACTGCTGTCAATAACCTCAAACGGGGGGCCAGTGGCAGTGCGGTCCTTCTTTTCAGCTGTTCATCAGTCCATCAGCTATCAGCATCAGTACTGGATCCTCTCGAGACGCGCCAAGAGTAACCAAGAGCGGAGCTCTGACGATTACAGTATTCACCCCTCATGGGCTACTTGGCATGCCACACCCACATTGCTTGCTATAAACACTGACAATTCTCCCCACTAAACTTTCTTTCTGCTTTACACACAGGATCGGGCTCCTTCAAGCTCATTATCATCCCCTTCTACTGACATAGAAAGCATCAAAAGTTTCATCATACAATATGCCGTCGTTCAGTACTTCCACAGTAGTGTTGACACTGGCTGTCCTCCTGCTCCTTGCCCGCCCCGCACATGCCTTCGGTGCTGGTAATATTGCCTCTGTTGCCAAAGTCGAGGGAGTCAACTGTGAGTGTCTTCTTTCTGCGCAAGAGATATATAGGTCATTTTTGCTAACGAAAAGCTCCAGGGCGCCATGGTGATATTGAAGATACCCTCCTTACCCTTGTTATGTCGAGAGCTGCTGGCGGAAAGAAATTCGACAAGATGAATGTGGCCAGGGTTTACTTTGGAAATTGGCTTAGAGATTACTGTGAGTTGACAACCTGCATATGGAGAAATGAGATCGGGCTAGGAGAGTAGCTACCTATAGCTCTACTCCTCATCCGCGAGCTCCTGTCGTGAGAAACAATACGCTTGGCAGACGAAGAGTTCATCCCAACATTCCGCAGAGTTTCAGCTGACGTCTCTTTCTCCTAACAGCTCAAGCAATCGATGTTGGTACAGTCAAATATGTCTCTGCCGAAGCTATCCGTATTCTCCTCTGGGTCTTGGGCTTCATGACCTTTGGATATGGCACAAAGGAATTCGAAGTCACTACAGACCGCCTCGGCTGCTACCGTCCTGAAGATCATATTGACAATCCAAAAGACTATGCAGACAACCTCGATGCCACACAATATGATACCAGACTCCGTGGCCCTGTCGATGAGCGTGTGGAGTTGGCCATTGATCCCAAGAGCGGCTTGAAGAACTACATTGCAAATGAAGAGGCTGGAATCATGACATCTGCTCTTCACATTAGAAAGCTTTTCAGCAAGAGCATTCAACTTGGTAGATCATTCGCTCGCAGCGGAAACAAGGCTGAGCTTCACGAAGCACTCCGTCTATTGGGTACTGGACTCCATTGCTTAGAAGGTAATGCCTCATAGAGTCCAATGTCTCTGCATAAACTAAAAGATGCTAGATTTCTCTGCTCACAGTAACTATACCGAACTCGCTCTTATCGAGATGGGAGAGAGAGATGTATTCCCTCACGTGGGTCGCCGTACTCAAGTCCGTCTTCAGGGCGCTCAGCATGAAGTGTACCCCGTCATTACCGGAACTTTCGGTGGAGTTGACTTCTTGCACTCCGTCATGGGAGAGTTCGACGACAAGGCTACACAGAGTGAGATCCAGGAATTGGAAGGCAGTATGCAACAGGGAAGCAAAAGTGACAGCAGCCTGCTGAAGGACCTGCTGGACAAGATCCCTAAGGGCTTGTTTGGTGACAAGGACCAAGCAGGTAAGGCAGACGAACTTCAAGAGAATGCCACCGCTGCCCAGATGTCCCAAGTCCGTGTCTCGCCACGAGAGCCTGAAGAATTCACTCTCCAGATGAAGGAAGTTGCTACCCAGATCCATCCTATTATTGAGTGGCACGACGAAGTAATGCAATCAATCACTGAAGCTATTGAGAAGATCCCAGTTCTTCCTGAGCTTATCGAGCAGCTTGAGGAACAACTAAACGTATTTGTGTTCTCTCTGCTTGCCCCATTCGTTGTCCCAATTATCGATCAAATCAAGAACGAGTTGAACACGGGCTCCTCAGAGATCATCCAAAGTTCCAAGGAGAAGCAGTTGATTGTTTTTAACGATGACAACTCTTCTGACCCTACACATTCTATGCTCTCTAAGGATCATTTCTCTAATGTTCTCAATGAGCCCGCTGGAAAGATCGCCTCTCAAGTCCTCAAATGGGTTGTCCCTCAATTGATTCAATGTTGGGATAATGATAGCATCGATGTTGACCGCACAATCAATCGCATCATTAACGGTGTCTTCCACCACCCGGCTGTTCGCAATCAGGGCCAAGATGGAGCTTCTGATGGTAGACGCCTTATGTTTGGTGTTGTCGAACAGTGGTGGAACTCCAAAGATGAGTCTGAAAAGCAGAGTCTCCGACGACAGCTGAGCCGAGAGGGTGTCGAGAATGGCGAGAATCACAAGGAAGGTGTACAAGATACTGGACATGGTTGCTGCAAGCCACTGGGCATGGCCAAGTCTTCTGGTGGTGCTTCTAACACTGCTGCTGGAGCTTTGATGGGCAGCCTTGGCTCTGCTCTTGGACAAGCATCTGGAGGTGGATATGGAGCTTCATCGGGAGGTGGATTTGGTGGTCAGAGTAACAATGCTATTGAAAGTTTTGCCTCCGAAGCGGTTGGAGGTGGTGCCTTGGGTGGTATCTTGGGGGCTGTTGCAGGTGGCATCGGTGGGAATCTACTTGGCGAACTTACTGGCTCCAGATCAAAGACCGAGACTTACAGTTCTCAAGGTTACACTTCCGGCGGCGGCTACCAACAAAGTGTCACCCAGGAAGCCTACGGTGGCAACCAGACTGCTCAAGCCCAATACTCGCAGACTCAATATCCAGGTGGTGCCCAAAGAACTGACTATCAACGCTATGAGCAGTCCGGTAACCAAGGTTCGGGCTTCGAGCAAGTTTCCGAAACTCGTCCCACGTATGGTGGAGGTTATGAACAGACCAACGAACGTAGATTCCAACGTCCAGATGGAGAGATTGATACAGAAACATGGCATGAAGGTCGCACTTCCGATGGTCGCCACTACCATGAATCCAAGCCCGAGTGGAATCAGGAGCGTCGTGGATCCAATGATAGCGAGAAGCACGGCAAGAACCACCACAAGAAACACCACAGTGGCTCTGAGAATAGCTTTGGAGGCGACCGACCACAGCAATACCAGCCACCTGGAGGTTACGGTGGCTCTGGCGAATTTGGCAGAGGCGAGCATGGTTTCGAGGAACGGGGTCAGAACCAACGATTCGAGGAAGTCCGTGAGAACTTTGAAGAGCGCTTTGACGAGCCGAGACGTCAGGAGTATGGTGGTGGTGGTGGATTCGGCGAGGAGCGTCGTGGTGGAGGATTTGGTGGCGGCTATGGAGGCGAGGAACGCCGCGGTGAAGGCTTTGGAGGCGATGAACGTCGTGGCGGTGGATTTGGTGAAGAACGTGGTCCTCCTGGTGGCTTTGGTGATGATGGGCGACGTCGTGATGAGTATGGCGAGAATAGACGCGAGAGACGCGAGGAAGGCGGTGGTGGATGGTTCAACTAGATATGTGCAGGTGCGAATGGGCGAAAATGGAGATTGGAGGGGTGGAGTGATGTTGGGATGGGTTGCGATGAGACATGGTATGGGGATGTTTACTGACTTGACGAGAAAAAAGATACTTCATGCGATGAATGATAGGTTGGAGAAAGATTACGGATAAGCTACAGAAGTAGATTGCAATGACATCAAAGGTCTCTCCTACTTCCTGTCTTCTTACTCTACTTCCGTGTAGGTTTTGATTATCTTGCAACAAGTGGGGATGCGTGTGAGTTACTGCGAGTATGAATACATTGGCAGTGATTACTCTTGACAGGAAGTTATGAGCAGTCACTTTGACTACCTATCTGACTACCTACCTACCTAACACATTGAAACAAGGAAAAAAAAGCAGTCATTTATTATAGGCAAGCATAACCTGAGTAGAGGGACCTAGAAAAAACGAAGAGGTGGGAGATTGAAAAGATGACCTGACAGGGTTTTTAGGAGGTGGGTAGTGGGTGGATTGGAAGATTGTTGAAATGTGGTAGGAGGTAGTATGTAGTGTGGTGGGGATAGTTAGGGATTCTGGTTTGGAGGTGGGGGGCATATTGTATGTTATTAGGTAGGTAATTTAGATGGTATGACTTAGTCCTTGTAATAAATGGATAAATGTTTAGCATGCGTGTGTAAGGTAGTACGGTAGGTAGTTGACTAGTCATTATCGCTAAGCTATGGAACATTTCTTACCTATTACTTAGTGAGAGTTTAGATCAATCACCAATGTAGGAATTTAACATAGAAAGCGAAAGAGAAGGTAATAATTACTTTGTGCATTCATTCACAGGGGTATCTATATTTTCGGACCATTTACAAAAACCCAGTAATCCAACGCCAGTGTGTATGTGTGTATCCCTAATGTACTGAATAATCTCTTCTCTTCAACGATACATAATCTCCAAGTCTCCCTTAGGCCATTTCCTCAAGTGGTCTATGATCTTGGCATCCGCCATGTTTTTATCTGTGATTATTTGATCGAAGGGATGACAGCCGTCAGTGTATTTGTAAAAGGAATTTCCACGTCTTCCAGCGGATGCACTTTGTTCATTTGAGCCATTTGAGGAAGTAGCCTTTGAAGCAATATGATCGTGTGAGACTGCGTATTTATGGATGCGATAGATGAGTCCCTTCACGAGACCATAGTGGATGAATCGGCGTACATCGACAAATCGCAGGATCTGGAAGCCTTGGTCGAGGTGCATCTTAATCCATTCTTTGAGTGTACGACCAGTAACCAGCGAAGTGAACAGGCGACAGAGATAGAAGTTTGAGATTCGAGGGCCGTTGATGAGAACGTAGTTAGCGCATTCAAGTTGCATGTCATCTTTGTTGAGGATGAAATCATGGAGTTCTGCCGTAGGCTGGTAGATGTTGCTGAATAGGAACATGTCGAGCAGGATAATTGTTTCGTAGTAAGCTAGGTGTCGTAATGCAATTTTGGTTAGATTGAGAGCGACGTCTGCATCTCGAGAAATGCGCCGAACATCTTTGATACCATCGACTTGCTTGATGACTTTCATCATGGAGAGGTCCCAGGTGTCGTCTACAATCTCGTTAAACTTGATCTGGCTGATTGGAACATGCCATCCTTTGATATGAGGCGGAGTGGCGTGTATCTTGAAGAGCTTCATGTTGATTGTATTGGCGTCATCTGCCATTGGTTAGCATCTTTGCTATCAATCAAAAACAGAGCACGTGACGGCATACCAATGGGAACATTGCATTCGTTGTAATTGTTCAAGTCCTCCTTCACAATCTCAATCAATGGTCCAATAGCTCGAAGATCTTGAGTATTTGAGTCGTCAATCTGACTTAGGTACTGATTCTGAACCTCCATCTCTGTAAAGGTGCCGGCTAGACGAACAACAGCTGCCGTATACGGACCCGGACGAACATCAATCTTGGTAACAATGCAGAAGTTGAACATGAACTCGTTTCGTTCATACTTCGGATCCTTGATGCAAACCGGGTGTCCAATGATGTGATACTTGTGGTCTGGATCACAGATTGTGACAATTCGGTTGCAGAAGGCTTGACGTGGGATAACGTATTCAGCTACCGTCTCGAAGTCAAAGAGACGGGGCTTGTGAACGTCTGGCTCTGGTGCAACACATCCCCGTGGACTCTGGTATACTACCCTTGTTCCTACACAAAGAGTCAGAATTCCCAAATGTTGGATTGGAATGTGAAGTCTATCACGAACCTTCCTGTGGTAGAAATCTGGCGAAGAAGATGCCCTCAATCATGTTCTTGTTGGATGCTGCAATATGAAACAGCCCGCCTCTCTCATTTCTCCAACGCTCTGACTATTAAAGATGTTAGGATGTCATTTAGTGTTATATATATGTGTATATGTATATGCATTCCAAAATGGAAGAAATTGCTTTGTGGTTAAGGGGCCAATACAATAATGTGAAGATTATCAAGATTTTGAAGCAGAGACGACTGACTGAGGTGTGGAGATCAAAAGATCAGGGCGTGTGAGAGGGCCGTGCATAGCGCTACGGGGCGGGGAAAAAGAGATCTTGCGCGACTAACCGAGGGCCAGGCCTGGATGTATTTTTCTTCGTAGTAGCGTCGATACCACGCTGCAAAAGTTGGTGCTTGCATTTTCACGCCCAACGGTGGTGATCTTCGAAATTTGGTTGTTGTGGTCGGTGAGTTGCAGCTGCTTCGTTTGAGTCTCGCCCGAAATAGTGATTTGTTCGAGTCGAGAATGCTGTGCTAGCTCGGTTGAGTTGAGTGACTCAAAGTCACTGAGCGCCAAAAAAAAAAAAAAAACACAAAAAAACGCACATGCTGTTTGAGGTCGACAGACCATTTAATTTAACCTCACCTTTGCGCTCTTTCCTTCAAAGCTGGTTATCATACGGTAGTCTGTGTCCAATCAGGCCCAGCAAAAGTCTCGGACAGCACTCCAATGGGCTCCATAGAGGAAACGATGCTCATTGAGCCTTTGAACGGTAGGTCGACTACTGCTGGACAAACTTGTTACAACCATTGACAAGTTTACCAGTCCTCGACCTACCAAAAATCTACGAAAAGCCAACCTATGAGGCGCTCCTGGGTGTGCTCGAACGCCTCAAAGTCAAACCCTCATCCTGGAATGGCCAAGCACAAGCCGAATCACCTGACGACGTCAAAGCCATTTCCGGTTACTTGTCAACAATCATCTCAAGCGCACTAAAGTGGTTCTCAAAGGATGTAGACGAACAAACTGCCATGGAAAGACGAGAAAAGATCTGGGATGACGCCAGCAAGAGGATTGCAGAGCGTTGCGGCCGATCAGGTAGGTACCTCCTGATCATACACCGCGATTGCGTCTGACTCCTTCGGCTGTAGCCATGCCAGAAATGACACGTCTCTGGACCATTCCAGCATCTACCAACTGTCCCGAGTTGCAGCTCAAGATCCGTGAGCCACCACTAACGGGCGACAATCTGGGTCACAAAACCTGGGGAACCGCATTCACTATGGCTAAACAACTTGACTGGCTGGGATCCACTCATCTGAGTGACGTACCGAGTGGAGGCAAAGTATTAGAACTTGGTTCTGGGACTGGCCTTGTCGGTCTTGCGGCCGCTGCTATCTGGCGCTGCGCTGTGACTCTCACTGATCTTCCGGAAATCTGTTCCAATCTGGAGGCCAACATTGAGGAGAACAAATCCTTAATCTGGAGTCGAAGTGGACATGCACAGCATGAAGAGCTAGATTGGAAGAAGATGCAATCAGGTCTCGTACGATACGAGGTAAGATATCTGCCATTTCATTCTGGCCTCGACCTACTGTTCATTCTCTTCATTTCTGTTTCTCATTAACGCTACTTAGATTGTTATCGCGGCGGACTCTCTGTACGATGATGAACATCCACAACTCGTCGCCAACATGATAGCGCACTACCAAAAATGTAACACGACATCCCGTGCTATAGTCGCTGTTCCCCTTCGAGATGAGCACACAGAGAGACTCACAAAGAAACTACAAGCCGCTTTAGAAGCCTACGACTTTGACCTTGTTGTCGATGGTGAATGGACCTGCTACGACGATTGGCAGGATCAAGGTCAGGCCGAAGGCGTTAGGTGTTGGTGGGCTGTCTTCAGTAGGAGCCGCTGCCGCACTTTGGACGTTTGCGCGGCTTGTGAGCTTTATGCTAGGATTGGTGAGCTCTGAATTATAGATTTTTGGGGGGGGGAATGTGAGATACGATCATGAGAGCATGATAGAGGAATAGACTTAGAAAGACTTAGAAGAGGAATTGGGGAGAAAGAGAGAAAGAGCTTCACAGCGTTGCTTTTAGATCATAGATAGACAATTCCACCACTTAGATTATGACCCGTTCTATTCGCTCAGTCACCACCATGACACTCTTCTGCTATTAAGCAGCAGTGTATTCTCACAATTATAACGGAAAGATGTTACTTGCTTTTAGAAATACATTAGAATCTTAAAAAGAGTCCGCAGGGAAAATAAGGCAGGTGATATAGCACATTTACTACTGACTGTAATGTTGTGCAGGGGTGCCCTGTCTAGCGTCTTTCCCCAGCATCCAAGTCGTAAATCTTGCACTTTCTTTCAACGACATCTCACTTTCCAATGTCCAACAATCAAGTCAGCCTTGTCTGCTTCTGGAAAAACAAGGTATGTGATGGTCTTTATGGATACCTTCCTGCATTTACATATCCCTGTCGACCGAAATCCAGCGCTCGACCGGCCCTCATCTGATGCAGTGATGAGTGATAGCCATGGACTCATCACCCTTTCCCTATCTCATGGAGAAGCCCTTCCATTTCATTTATACATGTGATCCTATCTATGAGGATTCATGTATGATAGTGGTTCTTGACATCAAAATGTCGGCGATGATGGACGCGCTCTTTGTAGTTCGAGATACATAGTCGATTTGTTCCCATCATTCTACCTCTGTGGTCAGCGCAAGTTTCTTCGATACCAAACGCAATGCTTCTGTACATCATAATGCACTTCTGCCTGTCAGTCTTCTGGTAAGTGCCACGAGTCCTGAACAGGGAGAATCCATCTTTGCGCTACACAGTCACAGTCACGTGTTCTGAGTAGTGAGGTCTTGAGCACAACTGTCCCGAGAAATATCACAACCCCCTGAATTGTCGTTGCAAGGTCTACATGCCCCAGAAGGAAGAGAGCGATATAGGGGCTTTCTCAGCTTGTTATTAGTTTCGAGAAGGGTCATAAAGAGATCCTAACTGAGACAGTTCCGAGACCCATCTCATCCCTTACTTTTCTTGTCGGATCCCTTTGACTCGTTTCCTCGATAACATATAGCATTCCAAGGTAGTAAAAGGATTGATGGCCATGCATGGGGATGTACATGGCTTTTATAGCTCAGCAAAGCCGGCTATATCAAAGACATTCGTACCGGACTTGGTCCATGTTTCGGGTAGGCTAGAGCGCTCTTCAGCTTGAGCATATCCCTTTTTACTGTTCAAATTTTTGCCAGATAGCCACATTCCTTTGATTCTCCGTATTTTTCTATTCCTATATCATCTTGTAGTAAACCTCAGCATCAAAGTTCAAGGCTGTGTACACATTAAAACCTACGCCTAAACACCACTGGCAATGTTATCAGAGCTTTAATAGCACGAGCGGAAGTCCCTTCGTTCCTTGGGTTTGTTCACAATGATTATCGCGCCAGTTAATAGAACGTCTTCTCTCCCTCGACAATCACGCATATTACTCAGCTTAATAACCCTCGCTTTCGTAATTGCCTTCCTGTACAGTACCCGCGAGATCATCTACGAGGCACCACCGGAACTGGTCGAGCAGCACATCATCAAACAGTCTAGCGGACTCTATCGAATCCCGGATGGCAAACCACCAAGCGTAAATCTGGTCGTAGCCGCCACGCAAAATGAAGATATAAGCTGGATCCAAGAGCTTAAGGTCCCTGGGATGGAGATAATACCCTATGTGAGCAAGAACTAGCATCTTTCTCTCCCTCCCCGTACTTAATTACTGATTCAAATAAACATTTTCTAGATTGCTGATGATCTAACTGCACCACACCATGCAGTACAAAACAAAGGCCACGAAGCAATGATGTATCACCAATACTTTTACGACTACTACGACAACCTGCCCGACATTTCCATCCTGATTCATTCCCAACAACTGTCTTGGCATGTGGAACAACTCCTCGATCAAAGCATGCTCTTTTCGCTCAACCATATGGATATGCGCGAAGTGCAGCGTCGCCAATTCCTCAACTTGCGTGTGACCTGGGGAATAGGTTGCTCATCCGGGTCAATAAACACAACTCGAGTCAACGAAGAATCTGGCAATGCGCCTGAGCAAAAAGAAATGCAAGACGCATTCCGCGCCAACTTTAACATCTATGACATTCCCGAACTCCTCGCCACCCCCTGCTGTTCACAAATTGCTGTTGTCAAAGAACTAATTCGCAAGAATCCGAGGGAGCAATATAAACATCATATCCAATGGCTCCTCGATACCAAACTCCCTGATAACATCTCCGGCAGGACCTGGGAACACATGTGGCAGTATTTGTTCCTGGAGAAATCAATCGATTGTCCAATCGAGCATAAAGCCTATTGTCGCCTCTACCACATCTGTTTCGGGGGCCGCGAACAGTACGATGAATGGATCGAACTAATGCAAGGACGCGACAAACTGCACGAAGAACTCCGCAGAATAGCAGGCAGAAAAACAGAACTCGCTCATAAACTTCGAGAAAAAGGAGAACAAGAAGACACACCGGAATTCAAAGCGCGATTCGACGGGAAGAGTGAAGAGGAAGTGAAGAAGATGAAGGAATTAGAAGAGAAGAATCGGAAACAGGAGGAGGAGAAGAGGAAGATTGAGGAGAATGCTGAGAAGAAGAAAAAGAATTGGTTGAAGGAGGAATTGGCTACTGTTGAGGAGGCTATTAGGGTTAGGAAGGAGGTTGCTATTGTTAGGGGTTCTGTTGAGGCTAATCGTATTGCTGAGGGTGAGGATATTTATGGCGATGAGATTGAGCCTGGTATTGAGCCGCTTTTGGGCATTGTTACGAGTTCTTCTGCTGGTGTTGCTGTTGGGCCGGGTGCTACTGGTGTGAGGTAATAGATTGGACCGGGTTAGGTGGTGTGAGGGTTGCGGGGGTGTTAGGTTTTTTTTGGTGTACTTTACTATGGGATTTTGGAAGCTTTAGTTATTAATGATTAATATAGCAGGTATTTCTATTTAGGTGGTCTCATAATAGTCAATTAATAAGAGGCGAGAATAATCTTCTGCAAATGGAGGTAGGGACAAGAGTACTACAAGTAATATATATGTAGTACAGGGACTCACTAAGTAGTTCCGGCACAGATAACAAATTCCTACCACTTGCAAGAATCATGCTTAAAACTCTCCATGCTGGTGGTGAAGGCGGGTATATGTAGAGCGCGGAATGGGTGCCCATGGGGCATCTACGGTAGTGCCAAGGGCCTAATAGGTACCCATAAGCTGATCTGAAGACCCATGGGTCCGGGTACCCATTCCGACCTCTAGGTATATCATTCTTGATTACAACTTATGCTATTAACTAGAAGTATTAGGGATATTGGTTTGAATCTAGCAGAATGTGCGAGGTTTTAGAAGGTGTATATACTATAGTTGGAGTTGGAGAGCTGATGTCCCAACTGCATTCAACAGAGGTTACAGAGGATAATTAGTTGGTGGCAGGGATTACTCGTTGGAAATGTTAGTAATATGTCAGGTAAACCGTAGATACAAATAAGGCATAATATTATTGTCTTGAGCTGTTCTAATAAATCTCTATAAATATTTACGGTTCTAGTTGACAGGGATATTTTGGTTAACAACAAATTCAACACCCTTTCAACTCACATATGCATCTACTAAACCCGGTCGATGCTTTCTGCAGTCTATTCGTCTTGCCACTGTAACGACATAGGTATTCCAACCTAAATGTTCCATAATATAATCTAGTCTTGCCATCTTTATGGTAAAATTTCCGATAGTAAGCTTTCTGAGGGACAAGGATGCCGTACTGATACTACCATGGTTAGATGTATTTGTATAGTTTCTGAATGGTAGGAAACACAGCTCCCTAAAAACACCTTCAGAGAGGAGGAATTCAGTTTATCTTCAAACAGCTCTCCTACTACCCGTTTTTACTCTTTAAGAAATCTTTACCTCGAATATTCTTAAACTAGTTCACAAATAGCACAAGTCACGGAAGGGATCTGAGTGTTTGCCGTTGCAGCAAATCCCTTTAAGCCTTGTTGTTCCTGATTTCAAGGGTGCCGATCTTTCTTAAGAAGTATTTTTTTAATAGATGATCTTCAGGATCTAAGAGACGAAATTATGAATTTTTGCTTTTGGTTCGAGATTTTTCTGCTGGTTAAATCTTGGATAGGATAGGATTGGGTTTTAGTTACAGTTTTACAAGAAATCTCTTTCATAATAACACACCATATATATAGCTTCTTTCTCGGGGTATTTATTAAGGAGATCTAGCTTAAATATCAACAAAAATTCCTCGTCTGTACACAGATATAAAACGCCTAAAGCAGGTACAGAAAAATCAGAAACTCCTAAGAACAAAACCGCCAACTAAGTACTTGGACATTTTTTAAATAACAAAATTTTAGATTTGCTATGAATCTGTATCACACAGTACTTTCACTATCCTTTCTAAAAATAAGAACCATGCAATTCCCTCTCCAGACCAGCAGTTGGCTCCCTTAGGAAAGGCTGGATTCCCTCAGGTTGCTTAAGAGTAAGCGTAGAGGCAGGTGTCAAACCATGGCTGATAGAAGGGCTGTTTTGGTGGCTATCATCCAAAGGCAAACTATTGAAAGGAAGATCGACTTTCATCCCAGCAAGATGTAGATACCGATAAGCAATACCCATAAACAAACCACCACCAACTATGTTTCCAAGTCGTTGGTGGCTTGAAACACAACCAGGTCTGTTCGCTAAAGCATTGACTTTGATAGCTATTTTGAGACTTTCTAGTATCGTATTTGATAAGTCCGGTTCTACTCCGTGCGGGATTGTATTGAATGTGACCACCTCCGTATGTCTCCGTTTGGAGAAATAAAACAATCCTGGTCATGAAACCAAAGTGAATTGTGACAATGTAGCTATAGTGACTTACGAAGGTAACTAAAGAATTTGGCAAATAGCAAACTAATGGAATGTTACGCATACTACAGTAATTCTAGCATGGTCGATCAGATATTTAACATCACTTTTTACTGAAGTTAGTAAATCTTCCCATTTAAACAAGAAGAAGCTTCTTTCAATAAGCTTTATGTATTTCTAGTCTACAGCACACTTTATCTTAAAGTTGGAGCCAAGAAATGGCGTTTTCCCCCGCTTATCTTGGTCACTGGTGCATTAGTGTGTATCGCAAACATCTCACCATGAGGGGTTCCACAGATCAAATAAACTTTGATTTCGTCATTTTAGAGTTTGATCAGTACCGGATGGAGATTAGGTAGGAAATAGAAGGCTTGTCACCACGTCGCTGTCCCGTAGGTCGGTGTGGATTTCATTATTCAGCTATATACACACCATAAGCCCGACCACGGAACTGATGGTAGACTAGGAACTCTCTGTTGCTGATAAGTCGAGGCGTTTAATCATACTATTAGCCACCCCACTTCCACACTATTCATTAACAATTGAGAAATTATTTCCTACGACTTCACTCAAACATTACACTCAAATCTCAGAAAGCTAGATTTACCTCTCATACCTAAGCGAGTCAAGTTTCGAGTTGTACTTGCTAAACAATTATCGGTGTTCTAAAGCAACCCATCTAGTGACTGAAAAACATCAGAACGAATAGAAAGTCAGCAAAGACAGATAATTGAGTTTACGACGAGAAAGCCCGGAAGATATCCATATTGAGGAAGATGAAATTCGACCCTTGAAATAGACTTTTACATTATCTAGTCTGACATATATAGTGACATACCGCTATGGCCGCCAAATCGCTGGGCAGTTTAGCCGGTGCCAGCGGTGAATGCACTTCCATTTCTACATGATATCACTGTTTGACTTCATGATGAAACACAACTAAACGGTAATGACTACTTTCTTTCATTTTAGCCAATAAAACATCGAGTGCTTCAGCAAGCCATCACTGAGGCGTGCTATAAAAGCAAACCCACCAGGAGCCCCAACAGGAACCAGGTGACCGACCGAGAGCGCTTCCATTTGGTGGTTAACATCTTAACGACTTGTTTACTCCCAAAGTCCATTTTAGCCCCAAGAAGTGTATTTTTATTTTCTTAAAGAAGAACAATGAGATATCGCGCCCCATGAGTACTGCCGAGAGGCTCCAACAGAAAGACAGGAAACGTATCGACCGAAGATCTGATGGCCGATTTGACGCCTCTTTGTTGATGAACCTGGCTCTTCAACGCCTTCGACTCAGTTCAGTGAGGCTCAAAGATTGCAGGATATACCGCCTTACACTCGACTCGCCACAACGGGTGCACATTTTCAAAACCTCCAAAGGTTCGATGTGGAGGAAAATCCTACGCCGTCTTTTGATCAGGAAGAGAAGGAAAGGGATAACAAGGGACTCAAGACCGATGATATAGCCTCTGTGATGGCTACTAAGTAATACACAATCTCGTACCTCATTATTTTCGCGATACTAGGGACTTTAACTCGCCTTGGACTACAGGCAGTAATATTCTTCCCCGGAGCACCTATCGTATTCTCAGAGTTCTGGGCCAACTTTGCCGGCACAATCATCATGGGTTTCTTAGTAGAAGATCGTATGCTTCTCAAAGAAGAATGGGGTACACCAAACTACGATTTCGAAATCCAGAGAGTGAAGAAATCATTCAGACGATAGCCAAGCTATCGACTTAGCAGCAGCCAAGAAAACAATACCACTCTACATTGGACTCACAACAGTATTATGTGGTTCTTTTACTTCCTTCTCCTTTATACGAGATGCATTTCTAGCACTCTCCAACAATCTACCTACACCTCTCGACCACCCAAGTGACTTCGATCCAACCGGCAATAGCCTAACATCCATAACAACAACCGTACCACGGAACACAGGATTTTCCATCCTCGCAGTCCTCGCCGTAATAACCATAACTCTCAGTCTCTGCATCCGAGGACTCTATCTAGGCTACAACATTGCCGAATTCCCTCGAATCATACATACCAACCATCCCCTTCTCATTCACCCGAAACTTCCTAGATCGATGATCCGCCGTAATCCTAGCTTTAGGATTCTGGATAACAGTCACAATCCTAGCAATCTTCTCACCGAATCTAGATTGGCGTGGAGTCGCACTCTTCGCATTAGTCTTCGCACCACTCGGTTGTCTAATCTGATTTTAGGCTTCGATGTATCTCAATAGGTATTTCCCTCGATTCCCTTTAGGATCATTCTTGGTCCATATTTTAGGAACCGCGATCTTGGGAATGATGTTTAATTTCCAAGATTCTGAGAAGGCTTCGGTTATTAGTTGTCAGGGTTTTCAGGGCGTGATGGATGGATTTTGTGGTGGTTCTTACTACGATTAGTACTTGGATTGTTGAGTTGACTACATTGAAGAGAAGTGCGGCTTATTTATATGGGGTGCTAAGTATTATTCTTGCTTTGAGTCTCTTGATTGCTATCATGGGAACTTTTGCTTGGACTGTTGGATTTGCGGAACTTAAGTGTATTCATTAAAAAATGTGGCTTGTTCTGTAGAATTATAGGGATCGGGGTTTGGGTTTTATTAAGTGTACTTTGAAATTACTCTAAGTTGTAGACTTGAGCTATTTGTATGCTCTTGTATATTATTGTGTAAGATACCCAAGACTCTCGCTTCTGGCACAACTCTAAAATAGGTAATCTGCTGTAACTTGCTGAGAATTCTTTTTTACAAAGCTTTCTTAGCCTGATCTTCTCTTTCAGCATGCAATCGGCTTGACCATACCAAAATAATCCATGCTATGTCATCAAACAAATCAAATAAGGAGAACTGGAGCAGTGGTAGCTCGTTCCTCTCGCACCGCAGCATAATGTGGATGCCATATTGGGAAGGTCATGAGTTCGAATCTCATGTTCTCTACTAACATATCTGTTTAGAACCTTCGAGGAGTTTGAAATTAAATTAGACTAGCCTATTACTGCTTCATTTTGTTGTTGTTGTGCATTTGTCCTTTATGACCCCTCGAGCACAATAATGGTGATTTGAGTGAGAGTCTGAATTGTCTGATCCATCAAAATAAGTAGGAGGCAGTAGGCCTTTATATACAAGAGCTGAGCATCAATTGGAGCCTGATTTCCATACAAAATAAGGCATTCCGGATGCTACGGCATTGCGCGTAGAGCGCTATAATAGAAAACAGGGATGTTGAGCAAAAAGTCCGAAAAAGAAGAAGCAGTTATGGCTAGAATGAGGATATACTGACAAGTGACAAAAATGGGCCACAATGGCTGACCCCTTTTTTAAGATAGCGGATTTTGCTTGTTGAGCTATCAATAAGGTGCGGGGTGAACGAAGGTGACCTTGTTGCTTTTTGACTTAATAAAGACACAGTAATTAGTCAATTCCCCCTTTTTGTATTTAAAGTCAAAAACACTATATACTTCTGTTAGGAGCAGGCTTTACAGACTTTGTCTATATATAATCGAGTAAAGTATGATCAATTCAAGCTCTACAGTAATCGAGGTATGTGACTACTCCGTCAACCAAACTCACACCCCAACAGCAGCAGGACCAATATCCTCTTTTGTACAAATGCGTACGACCACTCAAGATCAATCATGTGTTTTCGTGTTCACCGCGCGCTTCAAGAAAGTAAGGAGGCCGGTTGTTGCCTGGATTTTGTGCATTTTGTGCATTTTGTGTAGCTTGAACGCGGTCACTCGATGCTCCGTAGAATTGCTTTTTAAATGACTTAATTGGCATCTGAAAGATCAGTTCTCTATAAGAGCTGTCCCGAAATTCACGAAATAATGGCTTGAATCACTTCACTTCAATTCAACTTTCTCTAATTTCTCTGCTCGAATTCGGATCTTAAGTATTCTGCATTCCCTTCCCAAGATTTTCAAAATGGGGTACTTACTCTTTCTTCTCCCTCAGCCTTGAAACCAATTCCTGTTTAACAATTTTTCTTCTTCTTATAGATATACACATTACTGGACCATCAAAGACACAGTTCGCTGGGAAGCCATCTGGGCTCAATTAGTAACCGATACACAATTTATAATCTCCCGTACCTCAGTCCCACTAGTCTTCAACGACGAAGATGAGATTCCCGAGGAAGAAGAAGAAAACAAACCCAAAGGCTCTCCAGATTTCAAATATAAGATTGTGATAAATGATGGGTTGGTCCCTCTATCTCATCTCCCCTTGTCCCCTCACGAGAAGAATTTCTTTTCAATCGCCAAGATCGCACCCTCATCCTGAGAAAATATTGACAATTCTTCCATATTAAAACGGGGAACAAATCACTAATACTCCGAGTTTTAGGTGCTCGCCCCACGAAACCTTCATCCTATCCCAAACAACCAAACTCAACAAATTCGAATTCTGCAAAACAAATCGAAAGCCTTACGATCTGGTTGTATGTACGATCCTGATAAGAGCAAGGATGTTAGCAGGAAAAGCATTTTCGCTTCATTCGGATGGGGATTGGGATAATGAGTATGATGGTTGGGTACGAGCAAGAGCTTTGTATGAGGTGTTGTGGCCTGGGGAAGAATTAGGGAAGGAGGTTTTTGAAGTGGACGATTGAGTTATTGAGTTATTCCATCCAAACTTCGACTATCAAATAAGGAGGGAAAAGAATAGAGATCAATTTAATCAAGAAACAGTTATAAATATAGTAAGTAATCTGAAAAAGATTTCAGAAAACGTCTTACAGTACTCACAAAACCACCATTCCCAAAATCCTCTTCAATTCATCCACACCACTCCTCATCCACCCTCTGGCACTTTCCCGTTTCCCATTCCCATTCCCATTCCCATCCCTACTCTCCATCTCCCCATCCCCCTCACTCTTCTCATCCTTCTCATCCTTCCCACCAACCAACCCCACCAACCTAACCTTCCCAACGCCCCCTCTCCGAGGAACAATCCTCTGCCTACAAACCGGACACAACCGATCCGAATAACACATATCAACAATACACCCACGACAATAAACATGTTTACAAGTAGTAACAACCGGATCAATCAATTCCCTAGTCCAACAAATAGGACAATGATGTTGCGCTTCCAGAAACGCCTGGATCACATCCTGATCCTTTTGTTTCCGGAGTGGTATCTCCTTTGCAGGTTTTACTTTTATGGCTTTGGAGTTTGTGGTTTGTGTTTTGGAGGTAGAAGCAGATTTTGAGATTTCGGAAGGATCCATTTTCGTTTTTGCTTTTGTCTTGGTGGAGGTTTTGGAACTGGTTTTGGTATCCTTGTTTTTCATGGGTTGCTTGTTGGGGTCGCTCTTTCTAGGTGTAGTAAAAGGTTTCTTGTAGCTATGGCTTGAGGGAAAGGCTATAACGATAGGCATCTACTAGGAGGGTTGGGTGTCAGTATGGCTATATATAAGGTAGAAGAAGCTTTTAGGTAGGTACACAAACGTTGTCAATATTTTTAGGACACGTTCATACGCAAGATAGGGATGCTTAGATGCGTAGATACTTTGGGAATTCGAAACTTGCTTTGTCTGAAGGCTTGTTCTGATTAGAAATATATCCAGTGAAGTATTGCTGGACTGAGAATAAGATTAGGAAAACAGTCGAACTGTTTTGAGTGAACAACCTAGATATGGTAATAGAAAAGTTGCTGAAACGAAAGTGTGAAGACAATGGTCACTTAGAAGACTAGTAGAGAACGGCGGGTACTTTGCATCACTTAAAAGTCCTGGCGCATTGCAGAAGATTCTAGTTTGATACTAGGGTGTTAATTATGACACCGTCGTACACTGGAAGAACATGTATGAGCCGCTTCATACTTCTAGCTCAAAGTAGTTTTGAAAAACCTCATCAAATTGGGCTCTATCACACCTGAATTCTTTTTGACGTAACCCAAATGGATAGCTTCCTGCCTACAGCTTCCACCACCGCCTAGATAGAACCGAATTATTTGATCAAAAAGAGCTCATCACGAACCTTATCGCTGCACGTCGTCGCGATATATCTTACATATTGATCGTCAACCGCTCCTGAATAGCGCTCCACCGTATTCAGCTTTTTTATAAATGTATCGTTCCAGTCATCGTTGCTTAAGAGATCCAGACGGCTGAAATTGGTGAGGTGGATAACTAGGTAGTTGTTGTTCTCATCCACGACAACGTACAGTCTCGCAGCCAAAAATAACTCATCTTGCCGCATGCTCATCTTCGGCGAAAGAAAATGAGTAACACTCTCCGCTGGGATACTCTGGGAAACAGACCGCGATGGGATCCAGTTTTGACACAAACCCCTATTGAGCCATCTGGCTCCATACTCTGCCATACCCATAGATATTTCACCACTCATGCGAATAAACAGCACATCAGTGCAAGGGTTCATATACACATGGAAATTCAGCCCAGTCCCTTCATCGACAGCATTGAAACAAGTCGTGTATAGCCTTGAGGCTTCGTGTCGAGATTCGCGGTTGACTTGTAAGACCGCAGGATTGGTAGTATTGATACGGAATCCGAGCTTGTTATTTACTTCGCTTCCTGTACCACTGTGAAGGTTGCCAATCTCGGAGTCGTCACTCCTTTCATCGCCGTCCGTGACGTTGCTTGTATTACTCCCCGAATTCTCATCCTCCGTAACCTCATCTTGTTGTTCTTCGATCTCGACTACCTCAATCAAAATATCTCTTGGATAGTTTTGACATGCAAATCCCCAGATCTTGAGGCGTCTGGAATAATTTTAGCCTTCTGCATTCTCTAAGCATTACTAGGACTTACATTTCCGGAGGAAGCTTTGGGAAGGGCGTGAAGGTGAGCACGTTGTCGGACATGGCTGATGCTCTTTCTGGCGTTGTAGAATTGGAAGGCAATCGAGCGATGAGATAAGGCGTTTTTGTGTGTGGTTTGGTGAATTGGTGAAAAGACCTGGGTTTGCGCTTACGGAAGTACGACGAAGCTGCTACCTGACTTTCGCCGCGAGTCTTGCAGATGATGAAAATGAAAATATCGCGCGTGAGGCTGAGTGGCTCTTGGATACTTGTCCAGTACGTGTAGATACAGAGGAGCTTAGGAGGGCAGAGGAAGATGCGGTAAACAAACCTTCAGTGTGTGCAGAAGACAGAAGACCGTAAAAGATGCAATAGAATGGATACAGACTTGCGCTCTGTCTGCAAATGGGCCCTCGATGAACTCAGCTCTCAAACTTGTATTGGTAGAAGTGCGGAGGTAAGTTGACCATGGCCTTCCTTTCGGAGAGAGTGTGATGTTGATTGCAAGAAGTTGCCAGCCTTGTAGATTCTTTTAATGAACAAGGCTGTGACGTCAGCACGTGATGACAAACTGTAAACACGTGAATTTACAATAAGCCAATAAACCCTTTCAGCGCTTTCTGCCCACGCCGTTCTAACTGAACTTCTTCTTATTCTATTATTTATGGGGCGACTTAGACATACTTGTCTACCTATAAACTAGAATACTTTCCGTGCAAGTCAATACCATCACGTGACTTACTTCATATTCAGTTGACTTGATTTGAGTAAGTAATTCCGCTAATTCGAGTAACTTACATGGCTTGACTAGTAAGTCACTCAGTTGGAAATGATGCTCCTGACAGCACTTCGCATCCCACTTCGTACTAGAGCTTGTTTCTCAAAAAAGAAAAAAAATGCAACGTAGAGAAGAGAGAGATAAAGATACGCATTCCACCTCAAGAATTGCCTGGATAAAAGATGAATAAATACTGCATTGTTTGTGCAACATCAGCTGGTAAGACCAGCCAATGAATGGCCAGTTGTTGAAGGGAAGGCCACAGCCGGTGTTATGATTGGATACTCGAGTTAACGAGCGCCGCCAAGAAGTTGACGTCGCAGCAAGTGTCCAGAGCCTCTGAACGCGAATAACCTCACCCACATGCCTCGTCCATCTCCCAAACTTCCAATCATCAACAGCTGCGACTCTCAATGCTCAGCACTGCGCCTGCGTATGATCGTCGAATTGATGGCTTGATGCCGCTGAGACGTGTGCTGTTCGATATGAAGCCCGGCGCCCCACGCAACTGATGACCAAAATGACTCGCTGTTGTCCTTGTTGTCTTCTCAGTTTCCATTCGCGTGCGTCCTTGAAGTTATCGTGAGAATAGGGCCGGGGGATCTTGAACCTAAATATGTGGTAGCCATCGCCTAGCGCGCTACCGCCACTCCACGAACCTGTCAGTGCCGTACAGGACCCTGAAGTACCCTGAATGAGCGGCCAGACATGTGCTGTTACCATTGGCCCAAACGAGATATCTTTCAGACAACACGTTGAATATTCGAGGGGCGCCTTATGGTGGGGGAGGGCAGGTCTGCAGACGACCTATGAATATATTCTGGCTGAAGGTAGCTCTTTTCTCTCTTTTTCCCTTTCTTCCTCATCCAATTGCTTTCTCAGTCTTTACGAGTATCAACTACTTCATATTTTCCGAACTTCTATTCGGTCAGAAATGAGAGAGTACCATGGCTTCTCTTATCCCTAGTATCCTTGTAAAGGATCCCCACACCCAGATTTTTATTGTTGGAGCAACTTTAGTTGTCCTAATTGGCGTTATATTCGCTACTACTATTCGTGCTGCAAAACAGGACGATGAAAACCCAGGCACCGTTACAGCCTTCCTGCGGTTTTGCTATGCTTGTTTCCTCAAGCCACACTCAGGCGATGGTACAGGAAACGGTCAGCAAGATGCTCTCGAGAGCTTCTACAAGGCACAGGCTGGTGTCTATGATGCAACCAGGAAGAGGCTGCTCAGAGGTCGTGAAGATATGCTTGCATTAGTTGCAGCCCAATTGGTCCACAAGGCTGCGATTGAGCGCACACATGACACCAGACGCATCTGGGTTGATGTAGGTTTGGTTCTACAACATTGACGATCAGTTACTAATCACATCATGCAGATTGGGGGTGGTACAGGATGGAATATCGAAGCCATGTCTGAGTTCGTCTCGGTTCCTGAGTTTTTCTCTAGCGTCTACCTTGTCGACTTCTCTCCTTCTCTTTGTGAAGTTGCGCGAAAGCGATTCGCACGCCTTGGCTGGGATAACGTAAAAGTTGTTTGCCAAGATGCGAGGACATTTCGCCTCGAAGATCATGAGCCCAGTGTTGCTGGCGAAATTGGGCCTGTTGGGTTTACACGCTCGCCCACAGCGAGCTATTTCGCAGACAACAGCGACAAAGTCGGCGGTGCTGATTTGATTACGTTATCTTATAGCTTGTCTATGATTGTGGGTATTACCAGAGTTACGCTCTCGCAGCTTCGCTAATTTTCAATAGCCTGACTTCTACTCTGTCATCGATTCTCTTACTTCCTTGCTTGCACCCTCTGGCGTTATGGGAGTTGTAGATTTCTACGTCCAGTCAATTGTTGATTTAAATTTTAGAAACTACACTGGTGGGGTTATCAACCGCCACGTCAATTGGTTTGGAAGACTGTTCTGGCGAGCATGGTTTGATGTGGATCGTGTTGGCCTTGAGGCTGGTCGTAGAGACTACCTCGAGTATCGATTTGGTACAGTTCTGAGCGCTGATTCCCGCAACAAACTTCTTGGCTCAATTCCTTACTACGTCTGGCTTGGATGCCCAAAGAAGCCCGCATCCTCACTTAGCAGCACCCCGAACTACCCGCATGAGATTGTCGAACGCTTGGATGCAGCTGTAACTGAATCCCCATACTTATCTCCGATCAACCACCAGAACGCACTCTCACGCACTGTTGAAAAGGCAACTCCCCCGGAACTTCGATCCAAGGCTTTTGATGCTGCAATTATCAACCTCACTGCCAACCTACCACTTCCCTCGTTCTTCTACCAGAACCACCATTGGCGAATCCATTACGATGACCAGCTAAAGAAGCACACTCAATTCAACAATGAGTACATCTATGCGTTTACCTGGGAAGATTCACGTGTCGATCAACGCCTCCTCAAGCTCACTTCCGACGACGTTGTCTTGGCCATCACTAGTGCAGGTGACAATATTCTTTCCTACGCCCTGAGCAGCCCAGCCCGTATCCACGCAGTCGATCTGAACCCATCTCAGAATCATCTTTTGGAACTGAAGGTTGCAGCCTATAGCGCACTCCCATACGCTGACTTCTGGAAGCTCTTTGGTGAAGGCAAGCATCCTAACTTCAGATCCCTGCTCATCTCTCGTCTATCACCCCACCTCTCCAGCCGTGCATTCCAGTACTGGTTGAACAACACTCAAATTTTCACCTCCAAGAGCGGCAAAGGACTATACGAGACTGGCGGTTCTCGCCACGCTATCCGCGTTGTCCGTCTCCTCACCACGGTCTTAGGCTTCCGTACCGAAGTCAAAAATCTCATCGAATCTAAGACCCTAAATGAGCAAAAGGAAGTCTGGAACAAGAAGATTCGCCCCCTCATCATGTCCCGCCTCCTCTCCTACTTCGTTGTTAGCCAAGAAAAGTTCCTTTGGGCTGCATTGGGAGTTCCTCAAAATCAACTCGCAATGCTTGTCTCTGATGAAGAATCAGGAAATCGCGGTCAAGCTGTCTGGCAATATATGGTGTCAACCCTCGATCCCGTCATCAACGAAACACTTATCGGTGAAGATAACCCATACTACCTCGTCTGCCTCCAAGGTTCTTTCTCTCAGCGTTGCCACCCGGATTACCTCAAGCCCAAGTCTCATCAGAAGCTTTCCAGGGCTGGTGCCTTCAACGGGCTGAGAATCCACACCGATGAGATCAATGAAGTTGTCACCCGCCTGACGCCTGGGACTTTGACGGTTGCTGTTGTAATGGATAGTATGGACTGGTTCGATCCTGGATCCGCAGCGGCAGGCCAACAGATAGAGAAGCTTAACCGTGCCTTAAAACTGGGTGGTCGTGTTCTTCTTCGCTCTGCCGCCCTCACTCCTTGGTACATCCAGACCTTTGAATCTCTCGGATTTCAAGGCAAGAGGGTTGGAGTTCGTATTGGCGGTGCTTGCATTGATCGGTATGTCCCTCATCATTCCCCGTAAACAAACATTGCCACTAACGCTCAAATTAGTGTTAACATGTACGCATCCTGTTACATTCTCACTAAAATCGAAAATCTGGCTCCTACTACTCCCAAAGCCTCCTCACGGTCCGGCTCGGTCGAGCTCGAGAAATTAGAGATCTGACTACGGGAAGCTGTAAGAAACCAATCGTTTAGTAGAGGGCATGTGAGAGGAGCTGTCAGCTTGGGTGGTGCGGTTGGTTCTGAAGTGAGATTTCGAACGGATGAGCGAGCCAGAGAAGGGGAGAGATTGAGGGATCTAGATAAGACTCCTACCCAGGAAGATATTTCTAACCCTATTGCTTCGGACACGTCCTTTCTTGGACGTTCTTCGTTGGAAGATGTATGGCAGGAGAGTGAATTTGTTCGCTTCAGGAGGTTAATTAGGAGGAGAGGAAAGAGTTTTTGATTCCCAATTTCCCACGTAATTTAGCTAAATCGTGAATTTTCTTTCCTTCCTATTTAGTAAGTTATTAAATTTCTGTGTCAGAATGATCGCATAATGAATTATGTCTCGCTTAATGTTGCACTAGTCCCCCCTTTTTCTAAAATGACTACAGTACCTCGCTAATATTCATATGGGCCAATATGGCGTCGAATTGGCCAATGTGTTAAGTTGTCTGGGCATATGCTAGACCATCGATTTCTATACAAATTATAGGTCAATTCGATGTTCCTAAATGATTTAAGCTGCTTTTTTTTACTTTAATAACCTTACAAATGTATAAGAAGTAGGATTTATATAACACATAGAGGTGTTTCTAATAATTCAACGTCGAGCCTTAAATTAAGCCTATATCGAATTGACTTTGAATTGACTTTAATTTAAAGTTAAATCCGCCTTGATGTTATTTTCAACTTGATCTGAGGCTATTTAGGCTTTATAATATATAGGTTTCAAGTAAATCTAACACGCTTATTCGCCTTCTTCGTTATCTTAGCCTTCTTTGCCGGAGGCCTGCTAGCACTTTCTAGAGGTCTATTTGAAGCCGAATGGCTATTCCTAGTTACATAGTTAATTTCAGTATATTGTGCTTATTAACTTCTATATACAGCTCTAGTAGGGGGTTAAGAAACAGGTCATATTATTGGCTACTGTGTCGTCATATTGGCCAAATGTGGCTATTGCCTACTGCGTCGGAACAAACTAGAAGTTGTACTAGACAAAAACTGTCCCGACTTTGCTTTATTATTATATTAGTCATTTACTAAACAAGCTTTAGATCAAATGCCGATATCAAGTTAAACACTCAAAACCAAAATAAGTCAGTTTCTCAATTAGATAAATGAGTAGCTATGGCCATGTTGCAGTTTCTGATTCCATAGAAAGTTTTCCAGTTCTATAGATAAACTTTAAGAACATTCTAATCGCTTAAACTACACAGGATTACATGTAACTAAAATATAGAGCTCTAGGCTCACTTTATGGAATATGAAACAGGTATCCACTGATATCCACACTGGTATATATAGCCGGGCAAAACACGCTTGGGGGAAGAACTTTGTAAGCATCCGAATAATATTATTTAGGTATTATGTTAAATTTCTTGTCTTCGTCAGATTCCTTCAGCGCCACCAACAGAGACTAGCCATATCCCACGAGAAATACTCTTAGCTGCATGATTAAACCTAGCAATACTATGTCACAAAGGACAAACGCATTACTCCACTGTGGCAGGAGAATGCTCCGTCTGCTCAGAAATAGGCTGCTTCTCTGTCCCAAAGTCCTCAGCCTGTAACCCAGCCAACCCCAATTCCTCCTCAATCCTCCTCATCCTCTCACGATCCTTCAAAGCAACACTAGTCTCATCACCACCAAAATAAACATCCAACTCCTCCAACGTCTTATTCTTAGTTTCCGGCACCAAAAAGTAAACAAAAACACCACCCATTCCACAAAAAGCCGCAAAGAAGATATAAGTTCCATATTTCATACTGGCTAACATATCACGCGTTGTTAATCCGATGATGAAATTGAACATCCAGTTTGTACTTGCTACGATTGAAACTCCTCGTGATCGCATTGAGTTGGGGAAGATTTCTTGGGTTAGGACCCAGGCTACGGGCCCCCAGGAGTAGGCGAAGTTTACTGCGAAGAGCCAAATGAATGCTATGGAGGCCCAACCGGCTGAGGTGTGTGTTGGCCAGGAATCCTCGAAGGAACCATCGATTGCTGCGACGATTACGTGGCACACACACATGCCGATTGCCCCGACGATTAAGAAGGTTTTACGACCGAAGTTATCGAGGAAGAGGACTGCTGGGAGGGTAAAGATGATCTGAAAGTTGTTAGTAAGTTGATTCATATAAACTATTAAGGTTCATAAACTCAAGATAACACATACCTGCAAAATGCCCGTCACACCAGTAGCAAGTAACTCGGTAGTAACAGAAGTAAAACCAAAGCCAGCAAAGATCTGAGGAGCATAATACAGAACAGCATTAATACCAGTAAACTGCTGAAAGATCATAATCCAACAACCGATACCAAGTCTCCTCAACATATTCGGAACAAAAAGAGCCTTCCAAGCTCCAAATTTATTATTCGCGTTATATTCGGCTTCGGTTTCTTCGTCGAACATTACTGCTGCTTTGATCTCGAGGTATTCGGCTCGGAGGAGGTTGTTCTCTGAAGGGAGTTTTCGGAGTTTGGAGAGTGATGATATGGCTTCTTCGTCGCGATGTTTCATCATGAGCCAGCGGGGTGAGAAGGGGAGGAAGAACATCCCGAAGAATAGGATCCAGGCTGGTATTAATTGGAGTGCTAGTGGGATTCGCCAGGAGACTGCTTTTTCACCGAGACATGTGTGGCCGTGTGCGAGGTTATAATCGAAGGTACCAGTGGTTGCATTGACAGCACCATTAGGCACACCAGCAGGATTACAATCCGAGCCGCCAACAAAATGCATTCCATAATCCAACCAAAAAGAAATACAAGTTCCGATAGTAATAGAAAGTTGTTGTAAAGAAACAAGTGAACCACGAAGTTGCGGTGGCGCGATCTCAGCTTGATAGAGTGGAATTACCATCGAGAACATACCGATGCCTATACCGCCGATAACACGACCAGCGAATAGCATAGCGGGATTCTGAGCTCCGGTTTGAAATCCTGTTCCTAGTGTGAAGATCACAACTGCTACTTGCATACTGTATTTTCGCGAGATTCGATCGGAGAGATATCCGTTGAAGAGGGCTCCTGCCCAGGCTCCTAGTTCGAGAGCTGAGACTAGCCAGCCTTGGATTGTTGAACCTGTTAGGGTTGGGAAATGGGCTTGGAAGTTTTGCATTACTAGGATTGAGCCCATTACTCCCTATACGGTCGAAAACTTGGAATTAGTTTCGAGATATCTTTGGAGTAAGTCAATCATGATTTAAAAGTAATGAGTGCGTACCTGGTCATATCCGTACATCATACATCCAAGGGATGCGAAGACACAGGTCATGAAGACATAGGGATTTTGAAGCATCCCAATTATTCCATGCTGTTTTTCGGCATTTTGTCGTCCTACTACTGATCGACTGACTTTTGCTTCATGGACTTTGCTGATTTTGGGGACCATGGTGAAAGATAGTCTAGCTCCTCAACGAGTGAGGAAGCTTTTGGATTGATGAAGACTTGACGATGGAATTTGTTTTAACGGGCTCTGCTACTCTGGACGCTGGGAATGTGAGGATGAGCAGAGTTGCTTGCAGAAATCGGTTTGATTTTCTGAGGTCCAAGTGAGATTAAATAATTAATACTTTTCAACTTCTCGGATCCGGACTTTAAGAATTCATCAATCTTCCCGTCCACATGAGGGGGGTTGGAGCCATTGGACCACTTCCGTATTGAAGGGAAGGAACAAGCACCGATGGACGGCCGAGGCTAAAAGGAGAGACTGGGAATAAGTGACAGGTGGTGGTTCCCCACAAGCGCGCAAATGCCTTTTTCTTGGATATGGAGTCATGGAGTCCTGGGGTCCCACGGGGACAAATAGTGGTGCAATTGAAAAAGAGGAGAATTAAAGAATGGGGTGACGGTGTGATGGACGAAGCGAAGCTGAAAAAAACAAGACTTCTAGGCAAGAGCTCGCCTGCTGTTCAAGCTTTGATCTCAAGCTTTTCGGCCCTTCTCCTCGTACCGATCCATGATGTACGGCTAATATTCCCTTTTTGGTTTCACAAACGCGTGGACTGCTGGAAGACTGCAGAATGTACCCTGGTTAGAATAGCTTAGTATACTTGTAGGTAATCTTTAATAACCATAGCGGGGACTTTCGGTCTGGGGACTGGGGGTTATATGGAGAGATCGGGGAATTGGGATTGGGGGACCCGTTTATAACCAGGGGAAAGGAAGAAAATTCATTAATTTCATTGGTTACCCTTTCTGATGGTAGCCTTGTCTTGGCCGATAGGTAGCATACCAAGCCGAGTTATCCTTTAAACGCCGCATCGTATAACCCAAGAAATCGGGCGAAATTGTGCAAGACGTATGCTTAGACTCGGTCGTTTTCCGGATGTTTGTATGTTGGTTCGCGGCGTAGATAATTATCGTGAGATGTTTGCAGCTACTTCTTTTGACTACTTCATAATGACTATGCCGTTTAACCGGGTAATCAATCTAATCTAATTCTCTACCACATTGAGGGGAACTGGGAAAAGCCAAAGCAGAACCAAAGAGTCTTCTAAGCGCACGAAGACCTCTATCATCGACAGAAGGTATTTTGAATAGTCAGTTTAATCACTATAATGGTGCAAAGTGGTATTAAGATAGTTTTAAGGAGGTTTATAAAATCATGTCGTGAATTAGTGAGTCGGATCGTTCGGAGCGACCTACTAAGTCCGTCGCTTGCATATGCCGCTTTTATTGTTTACAGAAGCCGAACTCGAAAACCGAATACGATAACCAGTGCATTTTCACCTGCTTAATAATACTGAGCTTGATGATAATTCTGAGCTGCATATTCAATGACTTTGATAAAGGCGTGCAGAAGGAAGATGACTGAATAATCGAAACCGATGCATCCTCTAGTTAAATCAGCCCAAAAAAAAGCAGTTGAGAACTAATCTCATTAGTTACAAAAAGGCATCCAACGAAGTTTTACTATGTTGCTGGAACGATTTTTTGACGGTTGCGCTAGTGTCCTATCTTCGGCCGAAACCGTTATTCTTCGGCTATAAGAACTATTTGTTTGCGGGGACTCCGCTGGACCCACTACGTACAACAAGGCAATATTGTCATCTGACCCTGTTGCCTTGAGATATCATTGTGATATTAACCTACCTCGCTTTAGTTGCCTCATAACGTACCCGAGTTTCTGGTTGGGGAACGGCTGATATATTCAGTAATCGGGCCGCTCTCAACTAGTAAACTATGCTGGACGCCTTCAACGACCATCGTTCCTGGCCCCACTTCTAGAACATCAAATTAACTCATGTGCAGTAAATTAAACTAGGCGTAATATAACCAAGGCGTTGGAGTTTTACGTTAGCAGCACGTGTTTTCTCTTACATTAGTAGCGAGCACCTTGAATTTCGGCTTGTTTAGAGACTTATAATATATTCAATGTTTTGCTATTCGCCACAGATGTAGTGGTGGTGAGATATACTAAACTTGTCGCTTTACCTATCTGATAAATCCTCCGACTTAAGTAAAGAGGAGTAAAATGTTATTCGCCTATTCCATAACGAGTCTATTGTAAATTTACTAAATGAACTCTTGTTAGACACCAAAATAAAAACTAGGGCTTTGAGGGAAGTACCAACTACCTAAAGTTCATGCCCGGAAATACAAGCAAACCTCGAAGCTTGCATTCTTGCATATAAGTATAGCAGATCATGCTGCACGAGATAATTAAAACTTGGCTTTCCTTAAAGTACGGCCAAATTTACAGCCCCTCAAAGTATATATACAAGGAAGAGAATTTATGTACGGATAAGCTGACAAAAAGAACCCGAAGATTAAAGTAAAAAAGAAGAAGCACCGAACCTATTCCCCAGCGATACACTAAGTAAAATACCTTTGAACATCATGAACTCTCCCATCTCCACCTGGCGC
This sequence comes from Pezicula radicicola, assembly GCA_003008705.1. Classification (NCBI taxonomy): domain Eukaryota; kingdom Fungi; phylum Ascomycota; class Leotiomycetes; order Helotiales; family Dermateaceae; genus Pezicula; species Pezicula radicicola. The sequence continues at coordinate 201,544 of PDUO01000046.1, read as the reverse complement.
AACAGCAGCAAACAAAGAAGTAGACAAATCAATATCCCAAACAGCACAACCCTCACAAGTATCAACTACCTCAGCATAATGCGTAACACCTCCGTAATCAATTGCGATTTGTTTCCCACATAGAGGATTATTGTTGGGCTTAGCGGGATTATTCATCATTAGATATGATAGAGCAACAATGGAGTCGGATGCTACGTTTGTGTAACCGCAGGATCCGAGTCCCACATCATAATATGTCATGTCTCCTTCGTATAAGATGCCATTGGTGCATTCAATGCTTGCTGTGTTGGTTTGACCGAGGGTTTCTGTGCCAGGGTAGGAATATTGGAAGCTGATGCCTGTGCAGCCGGAATTTCTGGGAATTTCTTGTCAGAAAAATTCCTGGAGGTAGGTGGTACTGCATAGAGGGAAGTATCTTGCTCGTAGAGTGTTCAATACCATTCACCACTGTCCGGGCCGAAGGATCTGATTTGACCGTTCCTGATATCGGCTTCACTTAGTAGTACTTCGCGAATTGGAATGTAGATAACGAGAATTTGTTGCGAGGTCCCTTAAAGTGTGATTCCATTTTCTGTGAGGATTGCGGCACAAGAAATTGCACCTTAGCGACGGTAACGTGGTATTGGCCAGAGAATGATTTTTAATGACTATGTCGTGTCTTCACACACCACGTGAACACTGGAATCTATATCAATATCTTTATAATTCATATGTTGTGGTGTACCGTCTTTTCAGGTGGCTTTGGAGTTGGCTTTCTGTCTGCTTAAAGGTGTCGAGCCTCACTCGCCACAACTTTGCTATGTGCGTTCCTGCGCTATGCTTTTTTGTAATTGCTCGGTTGAAAGTCCAATTAATACATAAACTTACATAAATGATCTGATTTTATCCCATTTTCTGTGTTCTGTTACATGATAATCATTCTTTACTGAGAATCCGAGATAATGTAGTCGATCATTCAAGGTATGTGGCATGGACAGTTTTCCGTCAAAATGGAGTTTAAATACCACAAAATGGTTCAAGATCTGGTATAATGCGGCGTAGATGAATCCGTCTGTGATTCTTTTAATTCGCTCCTGTTGCCTTTATAGGAGTGCTAAAGAATCAAGTTCGGGTTTAATGCGAAGAAGATGGTTGTGATTTATCAAGGGAGCTCAAAACGGTCAAAAATCCTCATCAGAAGGCTTTTTCCAATAACAGTTTATTCTTTTTTACAAAGGCAAATTACTTTAAGCAAAAGAAGGCAGTGTCTTTAATAACCCGGTAGAGGTCTCGATTCCATCCCGGAATTCCACTCGTAACCCACCTAAATACTTTCTTTCCCAACCCGGCCAAAATGAAAACAAAAAACATACAACAGTAGGTATTCGCTGATGGTCACCCACTCAACTACTAATCTACCGATCTGAGGCTTATGTATGGCAGAGCGGACGGGATGCCCAGTTCTCCTCAGTCTATGGTCGTATGTGTTATAGTCTGTGTTATCTAATATTATATGAGAGGCAGATAGGAATCGAGAATAGCTTAAGGTTAGGAAACCGCCGAACCCTTCGCAATAATAATTAGAGTTTATTCTTTCTGGTCCTAGGGCACGATTAACCTAGACAAACGGTATTGTATCAAGATAGATAAAGAGAACTGAGATGAGTCATCTCACAGATTAGTAAGATGTTGATATATCCTGCTCTGCTGGGTCGGTATATGGTCGGTCTGTAGAATGATCTTCTAATATCTCCTGACAATTCGGAATGGTACTCTTAATTAGAATGGTGAAAATCTATAAATAAAAAGTAAGTTAATAGTGAATACAGAAGGGAAAAAGTTGACAGGCGGCGTAACCGAGACTTGATCTGCGTTCCGCTTCGAAGGCATCGTTAAGTATCGTAGCAAGAACACCCTAAAACTATAGGCTTCCCTCTAGGTCCCTACATCCTCTTCTTTAGAAAGTTCTAAAAATAACCAAGCAGCAAAAAAAAAAGAGAAGGTCAAAGACCAAATTTACATTGTGATCTTTCACAATAGAGGTGTCTCATTGTATCTTGCAGAGGTGTTATTGAAGTCATTATGAGATAGCGTTGACTATTGTAACAAAAATACATTGTACACTGAATTTATATAGTGGTAGTCCAACTAACACACCATTCCTCCATCAATCTGGTTGACACTTCCAGTGATATAGGAAGATTCGTCGCTTAGTAGGAATGCAATCAAACTTGCGCACTCTTCCGGTTGACCTGCTCTACCAAGAGGGCTACTTTTCACCTCTGGGGCCTCACTCAATGGTATACCCGTGCCTGTGGGCTTTGAGATCATAGGCGTAACAATGACCCCACTGTTATAAAACCCTCGAGTCAGTTGCTTATCCAAACAGTCAAAAGATAATAGGAATTGAGAGCTGGGTGCGGATATCAAGACAGGAACCTACGGTGCGATTGCATTAACGCGGATCCCTTTCGGACCTAACTCCTTTGCCGCTGTTCTCGTCAATCCAACCACTCCATACTTGCTGGCCACATATGAAGAGGCAGTCGCGCGCCCTTGAATTCCCGCTACAGAAGCAGCGTTTACGATACTTCCACCACTTGGCGAAAAGCCCTTTATTTCAGCACGCATGCTATGCATAACACCAGTTAGGTTTACAGCAATGACAAGGTCCCACTCGTCTTCATCTTGGTCCTCAAGTTGTGTAACGCCAACCGAGGGATTGACAATGCCAGCGACGTTTGCTGCACAATTCAGGGGTCCGAACTTAATCACGGTTTTCGCGATCCAGGAATCAACCTGAGCTCGGAAACGGACATCAACAACCTGGGTGAGAATTTTGACTGTTCTCTCACCAGCTGCTTTCCGGATCTCATCTGCGGCCGTCGCAAGGGCGGTTTCCTCCAAATCGGCCAAAGAAAGTGTGGCGCCTTTCTGCGCCAGAAGTTTAGCAGTTGCAAGGCCGATTCCAGAGGCGGCGCCTGGTGAGTGTTGTTAGTTAGTGGAGTGAATATGGAAACCAGAAACGTACCCGTAATTGCAACCACTTTGCCTTCAAAGAAACTCATTTGTGATATGAGCATTAGTATTCAATACATATGGACTTCCTTAACTCTTGAAATCAAATCAGGTGCAAATAAGTGAATGGGGTTGGAATAAAATCGAATGAAGTTAAGAAATATGATTCTAGAAATACCTACAAAACACTTGAACGTACAAGCCTAAGCGATTCGTCCCCAAGCGAGTGAATACAACCAATGGTCATAAAGGCCGCGAGTGGGGACGGGCTTTTTCAATATATTAGCTCGGGCACCTCATATGAAGTCCAGTAATGCCATCTACCAGGCGGTGCTATTTTTTTATCCGGCCGGAATTAGGGCGCCATCTGACGCATGATTGTTTTGTGGCGGTATTTCAATCACAGAGTAACATGAATTTAATCTCGGCTCGCTACCGCACCTGAAATACACTGCGTAATAATTCAATTATTTCTAATCCTTCAACGCTCCCGTGATTTTGGATTGTCTGGCTGGAACTTAAAATGAACAATTCTCGACAGTTTGAGTTGGTGCTCCTTGGATCAACTGGGTACACAGGAAAACTCTCAGCACAGCACATCACCACAAGTCTACCAACAGATCTGAAATGGGCAATAGCTGGACGCAATGAAGCGAAGTTAGCTAAAGTAGGGGAAGAGTTAAGGAAATTAAATCCCGACAGAGTACAGCCGGGTAGATACGCCTCAGATGCAGTCGAAATCAATACACTAACATCATTTGAAGAGATCGAGATATGCGAGCTTGAAGGAGGGCAACTTGATACGCTGGCGAAAAAGACGAAGCTCATAATATCAACTGTTGGTCCTTATCTGAAATATGGCACCCCAGTTATAGAAGCATGCGCAAAGAATGGGACGCACTACATCGACTGGTAAGGAAGGGCTGGTATTCAATTAGTTATTTTATTGACCTGTCGAAGCACAGGAGAAGTTCTTTGGGTATTGGAAATGATTGAGAAATATCACGATATAGCAAAATCTAGCGGTGCAATTGTAAGTCAAAAGTAAAATACAATTTCAATTTGAATGACACCATTCTTTGTTTTGCTAATATTTAGATGTAAGACTACTTAAAATTTTCTAACACCAGTCTTAGATGGTACTGCAATGCGGTTTTGATAGCGCTCCAGCCGATCTCATCGCTTACACGCTTGTTACTTATCTACGTCGAACTTTTAACGTTGGAACAGCTGAAGTTATCAATGCTCTCGATTCCAAGTCGGCTCCTTCAGGAGGTTCAATTGCTACTGCTCTCGCCATGCCCGATTTCTATTCATCTGATCAATTAGCTGCCGCGTACAGACCTTTCGCTCTTTCACCTGTGCAACCACCTGCACCACTACGTCCAGTCACGCTCAAAGCAAGATTGTTCGGAATTAAAACCGACGATGATCTCGGTATTCTGACGACTGGTTTTCAATCGACTATGGATACCGCTATAGTGCAAAGAAGCTGGGGTCTTTTTGATAGTGGAAAACTTTACGGCTCAGAGTTCACATTCAGTGCGTGGGTTGTTACGAAGAGTAGTTTTGGCGGAGCTCTTAGGTATCTCACATTGATGTTTGGGATGGCTATGATATCGCTAGCTCCTGTGCGATGGTTGATTAAGAAGATGCTGTTCCAACCCAGCGACGTACCAGCCATTGAGTAGGTTTGAAGACCCAAGAGTCCATTTCGGAATTGACAGTTGTACACATTAGATCGACCAAGGACGACTATGCACACTTCAGGGCCATTGGACTTCCGGATAGTCCGACCGGAAAGAAAGCAGTTGCTACCTTTAAATTAGATGGGAGCTTATATTACTTCACCGGCTTGGTTATTGCAGAGGCTGCCATGGTAATATTACGTGGAGGAAATACCGAGGCGAGAAGGTCCGGAGGTGGAATTTTGACCCCAGCAACCTTGGGGGACGAATTAATAGAGAGGCTGAAGAATCAGAAAGCGCAACACATTGAGATTGAGGTTAACACATTATAGATCGGTCGATATTATTCTTTAGATCTCGTTAGAAAACGGACAGGTCATATTTGTACATAAATAGAAATAGCCAGAGCCCATTGCATTTTATGAGTACTTGTAATTAACGGCATGTTGTAAAGAACATAGGCGACACTAAATTCTACTGTTGAGTACTTGCGTCGTCCGATCGTGCGGACGGCTTTCCCTTTCCAATTTTAATTGCCAGACATATCCCTTCCCTCGAATATTGACGATTTTTTGTTCATGTTGAGAAAGTTTAATGTCAAACACTATTTCCTGAAGTCCCGTTCTGTTTCAAAGTTCGTGAACTCGCGACGCAATTACAAGCACTGGGAATAAATTCCCGGTGCTTGTAATTGCCGAACGGCCGGGAAACTATTAACAAGTCACTTGGCTGCCAAGTGCCTAGATGTTTAGGAGGATCAAGGACTGGTTCGAGGATAAGTATAAGTAGTAGACGGCGTCCGCTGAAAGGAGACGTTAAATTACAAACACAAGGCCCTTCGATCCTTATCACATCAGAGATACTGTTCTCAAGAAATCAATTTTTACAAAATGCAACGTTCCGTTCCAGGCTTTGGAGTTGTGAAGGGCAAAGGCTCCGAGAAGTACCCCAAGGTTGAACAATACCTTGGTATTCCGTATGCCACTGTTCCCGCTAGGTTTAGACAATCTAAGCTTTTGGAATCTTTGACAGATGGGGAATGGGATGCCACTAAATATGGGTAATTTCTCCTAAGGCTGATCCATTGTCAAATGAACTAACCGGGTGAACCAGTCCAATCTGCCCTTTCCCGCGCATGGTGATCGGAGGATCTATTGTGCAAAAGCCATTACCTCCTCTCCATGATTACAATATGAACGATTTAGAATGTCTGAACCTGAACATCACAACCCCTAAAGGTGCCACCCCTGACAGCAATTTTCCTGTCGCTGTCTGGGTGCACGGGTATGTATTCATAAAACTTGGATATACTTGGAAGTATTTACTAATTTCAATACAGAGGTGGAAACTGCATTGGCAGCAGTTCAGAGTCTGGATACGACGGTGCTCCTTTGGTCAACTTTGCGGTTGAGAATGGGCTGGACACCGTCTTAGTTACAATCAAGTAATGCGATGATGATCCTTATTTGGCTGCGTTTACTGATTAACTGTAGCTACCGCCTGGGGATATTTGGGTTTTTGGCTTCAGATGATATCAAGCAAGACAATGAAGCTGCCGGAGACAAGGGTGTTGGAAATTACGGTATCCGTGACCAACTTGTTGCCTATGAATGGATCAAGAAGAACATCAGGGCTTTCGGAGGTGATCCAAATCGTATCACGGCCATGGCTGAGAGTGCGGGTTCGGGTAAGTCTCATCCGATCACTTCAAATTAATCCACTGACAAGCTATAAAGTCGACACTCACATCACTCTATGCTCTACACTTGAGGAACTTCCATTTAGCCAGGCCATTCTTCAATCTGGTGTTGCACCCCTCACAGTCCGTCCGTTCAAGCACCAAGAGGGAATTTACAACAAGATTACTAGTTTCCTCAAAATCCCAGCCACGGCTTCCCCAGCAGAACGACTTCAAGCAATTAGAAATGTGCCTGGGGAGGAGCTTGTTAGCACTTACCTACCGGCCCTTAAATCGCCGGTTCCATCATGGCAAGGAACTGTCGATGGATATTTCCTGACATCCCGTCCGAGAACCGCCACAATTTCAGCTCAGAAATATTCTTCAAGCATTAAGAGATTGTTGATTGGAGACTGTGCTACTGAAGGTCTGATATTTGCTATGCAACTTCAGCACATGGGTTGGACATACGAGAAGCTATATCCGCTTGCAGTTAATAAGTTAGGCAAAACGACTGCCGAACAAGTCTTAAACTTTTACGGAATGACCGCAGAGGCATCTCCTCGTGAGTTCTTTGATGGCATCATCAAGTTCATCGGTGACTCGGAGTGGTCTCAACCAATACAGGCTGTGGCTAAGTCTTTCTCCAATGGAGAGGTCTTCTACTACCATCTCTCCGAAGGCAATCCATTCGATGGACCAAACAAGGGCAAGGCTCATCACACCGTCGATCTTCTCTACATCTTCTTAACATATCAAGAGCATCTTCCGGAGCCTCTCGCTAAGATGGCGGAGAAGATTGCCACATACTGGTTGACCTTTATTAATGGCGGCAAGCCATGGACACCATATACTCAGGATCCCTCAGGAGATTCCACGCTCATGTTCTTCGGTCCCAATGCCAAGAACGGCGAGGCTTCTGAGAAATCCAAGCCTGCCTTCAAGGGTCTCCAGCTTTGCGAGTCGTTGCAGAATGCCATCTCCGAGCTTGGCGAGGCTATGAGAGGTGAAATTGTAGTGGAATAATTGGATGATAAATGGCTTTCACAGATTCTAGCTTAATCATGTACATTGGAAACTGGGATGTACTGCCCAGTATAACGTTACATAAGACTGTTTGAAGTTTGAGGTTTGGGACGAATTAGACAATTAAGATATAAGCAAACTTGATATTCACAAGCCATAAACGAAGAGCACCTTGGATAAATCTTGATCGGTATTTATTGCTAAAACCTTGTATGTACAGTACTCTTAAGGGTCTTTAGGGTGTGTGGTCTTTTTGGATTCGGCATCGGTCCAGTGGAAGGTATGTGTATTGAACGGAAGTAAGACTTCTCCCATTCTGATATATTTTGGGTTGTATATCTGTGAGTGTGATTATGAATTGAGCAAAGCGACATATTTTGGTGACTTTAGCTAGGAATTGTCGTGAGTACTTGACAGCACCACCAAGGAACAGAAGGTCAAACTAAAATGGTCGAAATGCCGTGCTCGCTAAATTTATAACTCCGTCCCTACCCCCACTTCACCCTCAAGCCAATGCTCGCTTATATGGGCTCGCTTAGATCTTTCCCCGTCAAAGCGGTACACCACCCTCAGAGGCTAATTTGACTCTCTGTGGGAGCAATTATGGAATAAGTGTAAGAGCATAGATATCACTCTCCCTGGACTAGATGTATCTCGCATTTATCTCCAGATGCCACATTAGTTGATAATACCCAAGAAAATGTGAACAATTTCACTCACCTCAAAAAAGGACAGGAAAAGATGCTGATATCATCCTAGTTCCTCAACCATCGAATAACCCAAATGAGCCCTTAAACTGATCACTGTGGCAGCGGGTATGATCCTGTTGCTCTACTGCTCTTGCACGAATGTGTGCATCAGAGGGTGATGATCCTTATTTCCGTCATTAAAAGTTAAAAGTCACTGACATGAATCTAGTATTGGCCCTACCTCTTGTCTGTACTTATAGGACTTGGCTCTTGGCTATTATTTTTGACTGGGAACTGCTTTCATCCGCGACGACATTTATAACATTGATACGTCTTCACAAACTTTAAGAGCTAACTCCTTATGATAATACATAAGAGTATAAGACTTAGCAAAAGATAAGTTTTTATAGATGCTAATCTAAGTACAATGGTCCCACTAGTAGTCTGCTGTAAGAGCAATGGCTCCTTCTCTTTTTATGAGATCGATATGTGCCGGGCTTCGAGGTGTGATCTTGACCTTGAATGGAGCGTTTGTGGGGTCTTCCCAAAGGGTGTTGATTTGATCGATCGGATGGTTCTGCATAATAAGCCTTGACGTACTATAGATTCAAGGGTTTACAACACTTACTGGGTCCTCTGCAATATCGAAGCAGTATAGGATAGTTGCAGCGGCGATCCACACGTTGTTCACGCCAACATTTAGTCCCACGCATACACGACGACCTAGTCTCATTAGCATGTAATATTCAACCTCGTTGCCGTTCACTTATAGTATTGGCATACCAGCTCCAAATGCCCAGTGCCCCTTTGTTGGCTTCTTCAACTCATTGTCCATAAATCTCTCAGGCTCAAATCTCAAAGGGTTGGAGTACTCCTCCTCGTTTAAGGCAATAGAATAAGCGTTCCAGGTAAACTCTGTGCCGGCAGGGAACCTGTATCCCTCATATTCATCGTCCTGCGTTAGAACGTGTGATACGCCAGATTGCAGGAATGGCCGCCAGCGCAGCGTCTCTTTCATTACTGCTGTGATGTATGGCAATTTCGGCCTATCTGCGAGTGTTGGTAACCTCTCAGCATTGGCGCCGCACACTTCATCCAAAAGAGTTCTGGCTTTTTCAGCCCACCGCGGGTAGCATGCTGCACCAGCTATCATCTGCAAAACCGCAACCCGAGAGGTATCACTACCGGCTTCAATTAGGGAAGTCCAAGTGTAGATTTTTTCAACTTCAGTAATGTTAAACTCCTTCTTCGCCGCACCGCGTATCACATCTGCTGCAAAACAAGGTTTTGCAATGCCCTTATCCATCTTGTCAAGCAGTGCATCATATTCTTCTTGAAACATGCTTTTGGTCTAGTCAGCCCGAGTACAGAAACAGTGATCAAAGGTTATATTGTTGGATAGGAGACGCACGCAACATGTTTTTGGAAGAACCTTTCGCCAAACGGTCTCCACCACTGCAGAAACTTGGGTATTCTTGATAGCGGAGTGAAGATATCGGCAGGGCTTTTTAGCGGACTGAATTGGTATTCGCCAAGAATGTTTGTATAGCTAAGAATAAACTGCAGAAGCTTATCGTCTTTTTTTGCCCGACGTCCAAAGATGACAGACAAGATCACAGAGTTGGAAAAGCGTTGACCAGCTTTATGGAAGTTCTCGGGTTCCTTCCATATATCGTATACTAGCTGTTTAGCCTCTAAGTCTTGAAATGGAACAAACTTTGCCTCTGCCTGTTTTTCATTTAGAATTGAATGCATAATTTTCCGCTGATTGCGCCATTTATTAGTGTATCCCATAAACACGATACGAGAGCCGCCAGACATGATATCATTAAGCATTGGACGCCATGGACGTGATGAATATATCGCAGCACGCTTTTCTAGCAGGTCTGTTATGACACGAGACGAGTTAAGATATACCAGTCTCCTAGTTCCGATGTTGAGAGTGTACCTAAAAAGAATTGACGAGTCAGACATGTAGATATAGAGACGGGCTTCCAGTTCTCACATTTCACCATATGTTTTAGCCATACCAATCCCCCACACGCCTGCTGGGTACGGCACATCTAGCGTATTCCCAATAATTGGCCAGCCAGGAACGACATTTGGTAATCTGTACTTTCTGTTAAAGCGGATCTTTGCGACTGCCCAATGCAATGTGAAAGTCACGATTATGAAGAGAACAGAATAGGCGAGAGTGTGCGCCATGGTGTTTCAATTTTTTTATTAGTAAAGGAATAAGATTCTAGGAGAAGCAAATGACTTTTGAGTAGAAATGTTGGTTCAATGGGCAGACATGATAATAAACATACTTAGGTACTACCTACTTGCATTTATAAATGACTGAGACTGAGTCGTATTCTTTCGTAAGCTGGGAATCCGGGGATCTCTCGCGCGCGGGTCCACAGCGCGGGGAAAAAGGTTGTCGCAGAGAGATAAGGAAAGTCCGTGTGCGAAAACGAACTGAGGAAAATGCCGCCCCCCCGTCTCTCCGTGCTAATAATGGATAATTATAGGATTTTTATACCTAGGTTTCTATAAGTAAAATTAATTATTACGTAGAAATATCTATTAGAATAATTCTAAATGTTCCTTTGTACGCTACTCGTAGTGCTATGTCTTTCTCGGAATTCGACACCCCAAGAATCTTACTGCTAAAAGTATATGTATTTTCTCGAATTGTCTCAACAACAACCTTTATTGGTATATACCTAAGTTCTACAGATATAGTATCTTCAACGATACGAGACTGACGATAAAGCAACCATCTCTGCATTTGCTGGAGTCGACATTTCAAAACCATAGAACTTGCCGTACTTCGGTCGTAATATATCTAACACCGCAGCGCCAAGGTTACCGAGCCACGGCACCATTAGCGAGGCATGATTATTGACATCGGCCAAGTTAACATCCTTGGCAAAGACCACTGTCTTCTTAGCCTTCTTGACAGCCACCTCGAGATCATCAAGATATTCGTTGTAGAATTTGATATCCTCTTTCTGGCCAACGTTTCCATGGCCACCAGTGTGGTGGATGTAGTCCAGGGATCCGAGCTGGTTGATGTTTGGGCGGTAGTAGAGATAGTTCTCTGCCGTGGCAAATCTCCAGAATGGTGGTTGGTCGCCATTGAGAAGATCGGGGTGATGAACGACCTTCTCCTGCACCAACAGCCATGTTCCAGCATCGTCACAGTGAGCAGCTCTCTCGAAGCCGTTGAACTGAACAGTGAGATTTTCAAATTGGAAAGAACCATTTGGCCATTGCACGGTCTCCGTCGGCGCTGGGAGTGTACATTTCAAGAGCTTTTGCTTGGTGTCTGTAGCCGTTGATGCAATGATGCGGATGTGCTTAACACCAGCCTTCTTTGCTGCATTCATGGCGACATTCGCAGACATAATGTGGTCGGCATGATTATGTGAATAAACTACTGCAGTCACATGCAAGGGTGTTACAGAGGCAATAGCATCGACAATGTTCTGCCCTTGGTTCTCAGGAGCATCCAGAAGCAGGACACCCTCGTCGCCGACATAGAAAGTAGTGGTGTAGAAGCCACCGCCGAAGAAATATGTGCGCTCGCTCAGTCTTTGTAAGAAGTAGGGTTTGGTGATGTTGAGAGTATATAGGGACGCGATCTTTCTCTTGGGCCTAGGATTCTGGTTGCAGATGGCTCGACGTAGGTTGCACCAACAGTCGATTCTGGCTCCCCTGGGCCGACACCCATTTGCGCGTGGCTATGTTGAGGCATCTATACGGCTGGAAAGTTAGTGACTATTGAGAACCAAGTTAGGGTAAATTATTTGCCTCTTGTGTGTTTGTATTTGTAGCGATTCTGTTTAATAAAGATGAGGACGAGGAATGGCACAAGCAAGCCTTGAGTTTAAGATGTCAAGAAGAAGTCGCACGATATTTATAAGATTGCAAGACTACTAAAGACTTCTTGATATCATTTATAGCAACAACCAGGACGGCAAGAACTAACCATTGATAGCAACAGAGTCACAGACCCACGAGCTCCCGCGGCATTCCAGTCCTCAGCTATTGTCTCCCAGATCACGGAGGTTGGGTGGAGTGTAACGGATACGGCAATAATTCAAGTAAGAAAGCAATCCTCCGCAAAATGAATTTGAAACGCCGGCCAAGTCGGCATTATTGAGACATCAGCATTCACTTGCCTCCGCACGGCATCACATCGTCATCCTAGGTGTCGCCGCGATTCCATCATGAACGGAGGGAAATACTCTACGCATGACCTACAGCTACTCACCTTCACCAGTTCTAACTCTAAATCCCGCTCGAATCCCTCCTCAGCAAGTGCCGCTATAAATTGCAGATCAAGTAGGATCTGTGACGAAGATCCTCATGAACCAACTATCTATCTTTTTACATCTTCTGAGCTTGATATCCGAGTATCACCATCTCTACTAGAATACGTCAAGCCTCATACAAAAACTTCTTGGGTTCACATGCAGTTATTTTGTATACCTGTTAGCAATTACCTCAAAATGTCCAAGCCGGTTGCTTTAGTAACAGGTGGTGCGTCTGGAATTGGATATACTCTGACAAAGCATCTCCTTGAAAAGGGTTACCGAGTAGCGATTGCCGACGTGAACGAAAAACTTGGAGCTGAAGTCGCAAATGAACTCGGCCCTGACACACTCTTTCATCGTGCTGATGTCTCCAAGTACTCAGACCAGGTCGCACTCTTCAAGCATGCTTTTACGTGGGGCGGAAACCGACTGGATTTCTTTGCTGCAAATGCTGGAATTGATGATAGACAAAACATGTATCAAGACCATGAGGATCTGGACGAGCACGGTGACATCAAGCCATTGAACACAAAAACAATGGAAGTAGATCTTGAAGCTGTCATTCAAGGGGTATGGCTCTTCAAGCACTATGCACGTAAGAATCCCACGAGGGGTGGAAAGGTTGTCATTACAGCCTCTACAGCATCATTCTAGTACGTTTTTACAACAGGTCATTTATCGGATTTGCCAGACTAACAAACATTTTTTCAATAGCCCTCATATCGTTAACCCTCAATATATCACAGCAAAGCACGCTCTAATTGGTCTCACTCGCAGTGTGGGACCCGTATTCTTAGAAAAGGAGAACGTGACTGTCAACTCCATCTCGCCGGCCTTCATTGTAACCAATCTGTGTCCCAAGTCGGTTCTAGATCTATTCCCTAAGGAGCAAATCACACCAATGAGCACTGCTCTTAAGGCATACGACATGTTTCTAGACGATGATACAATGACAGGTCAGACAGTGGAAGTTACTCTTGATCAGGTCGTGCTCAGGAAAGCACCTGAGTATGGCAGTGAGAATATTAAGTGGTTGATGACTGAGGCTGGAAAGATTTGGGCACAGGCCTATGCGGAGCCACCCAAGGCCAAGGAGGGCGGCGTCTAGATCTAATACTCTACTGTAGCCTGTAGCCGCTGTAGGCGTTTTTTATTTCTTCATGATAACTTTATATATAGATGTGTTCCCGCTTTGCCTGGGTATGATGTCTGGTATAAAATATCAGGTCTTGCTCAAGCAAATGTGCCCTTGCAGAGTTCACTTCATATATTGTTTAGTAGTGGTCATAGTCAATAATGGAGTATTGCGCGCTTAATTTTGAGGCTGGCTGCTCGTATAGCTAGATATGAGCATGGTATGTGTCGAGGGACTTATATGCCAGGTGAAATAATAAATGTCACTATGAAGTCACGAATCTATGTTGGTGATGACATAAATTAACGAAATGTCGGTGAATTTGATGCTGTCTCAGAAAGTCTGACTTCGTACGCCGTCAACTCAAGTTCGGCTTATCTGAATTTAAATGTATTATTAAGCTGAAATATTTTGTTTGAATCATGGTGCTGCTGTAGTTTTACTTATTGGTTGTAGGGTTTTTAAAGTGTCTCAGAAAGAGAACCTGATTCAAGCCTATGTAGAGGTTTTAAGCAATATAAGCTTCACATTTATAACACTCCGGCTATTTTAAACAACTGGGCTAGATACTGATTTGCAAATTTAAAAAATGCTAGGAAGTTCTTCCCTTGGAGTTCTGCCTATGCCACATTCCGTTGCCACACCCCAGGAAACATCCTTCCCAAGAACTTTTGCCGCTTGCTCAATTCTTGTTTGCGTACCCTTTAGATCATTCCCATGCACCAATCCAACGTAAAGAGTCGTTCCTTTCTCCTTGAGCAATGGAACAACTCTTCCTAAAGGTGTATAATATTCTAGATCCGTTCGGCTTTTCGGTACTGGCAAATGAATCCAATCCACTTTACGGTCCACTCTGGTAAGAAGGACCTCGATAAATTTCGCCAGGATGGTGGTATCTTCAGGTTCTTTGAAATGTTTGTGGCTTTGATCACCATAACAGAGATGAAAACCCATAGTGACATCGTCATCTACATGACCATTGCTGGCAACACGTACTAAGCGATCAAAAGTGCCTTTTTCCACGTTCTCAAACCACGGTCCGGAATCTCCAAAGGCTGCATGTTCCGGCTGCATCTTATCAAATGGAAGAGCGTCGTGTCCGCCCTCAATGAAGAATACCTCGTTCGCAATGTCGAACTGGATGGCCAATTCCGAATGTGGAATTTTGTCTTGGATATTGCGCAAGTTACGGTAAAGAGCAACTTCCCACATGGGCTCAACGGCTGCTGCATAATGCGGAACAATGGCTCTAGAGACTGCTGCAAGAGGGGTCGGCACGGATACTTGAAAGCGAGTGTGCACCGGAATCTTGCCAGCCTTCTTCATCTCTGCGAAAAGCGAGTACGATTCCAAGGCCGTCTTGTCATAGCCAGTTTCAATCTCCCCGACCATAGCTGCAATATTCTCAAGCGGTACCGATGGAACGGCCTCGGGTTCAAGTCCACTGTCGATTGGTCGCTGGAGACGAGGAACATGTTTGAATGTGTTTGCTTGCCAACTAATCCAAAACTGTCGGTCGCCTGTCTCGCCATCGGGGATGTTTTTGATATGGTTCGGGATATTCTCAGCGATGCTGTCAAATACTTCTTTCGTGCTGTCTAGGCAGACAGAGCCAACCAGATGGACACCAGCAGGAGCAAGAGTCATCTTGACGGTATGAGTTATTAGGTAAGGACTTGTAAGGGTGGAAGATCAAAGGGAGTGAGAAGCGTTGAGTTAAGAAGATTCCACGGCCAATGTCTTATGCTGTGGTGGCGTTGTTTAACTGCTATAAGTCAACTTGGGATGTGGTAACCGGCGGCCTCGCCTGTAGAAATATCCGGCCGGTATAACTCAAGGAACGGCATCTCGTTGAATAATGACCGTAATTAGAGCCGGCCCCGCCTGGGCCTTTCCCCCTACCGGTGTCCCCATTCTTACCTACAAACCAAGGTCAGTCTTAGTCGGAGACCTACATACAGCCTCCTAATAGGACTTCTAAGACACCTATTATAGTAACAAACCAAAGTGTCTAAGCGAGGTAAGGCATTAGGTTATCTGGCGACAATTATGCCTGTAGTCCACTGAATATTAAGAGAATGGTGTCTTATAACAAACCTAAGAGCGCTATAATCTATAAATTCATGTAATTGTTCTCTTACTACTGCAGTATTCTGCCTCGTGAAGTTGTAACGGTTGCTATATTGTTGCTATACCACCGAAATCTCGATCCTTCGCAACCGATTAAGTCTCTTAGGAACAAAACCCTTAAAAATACTGTTATTATACATTTCACCTTTACCTAATTTCAAATAAAAATACTAAACCTGAATTTTGGTAAATTAAAAACCCACAAACATAAGGCCGCGGTTGTGCGTACCCAATTATTTGGTATTAGGCTCTTTACAAGGCGTCCAGTAAGGCCACCCTTAGCTTATAGCACCAACACAGGCTGACTCTTTACAAACCACTAGGAACATGTGGTCATCGGAACTCAACCTCGCCATCGAATCCTGATTTATTCCCAGGAACACGGCCTCATCAACCCTAAATCCTCTATCAGGTTTCTTCAAAGATTCGAAGAAAAGTGGTTTTCGGCGTTTTGAGAGATCGTCATGGTACTAGATCCGGTGTCCGCGCTAGGCGTCGCAGCTGCAGTCGTTCAGTTCATTGGGTTTGGAGGTAAAATCTTGAGCGGTGTTTATGAGATTTATAAATCAAAGAACGAAGCACTGGGAGAACACTCGGATCTCCAGGAGACCGCAGGGAAACTGCAGAATACCACTGATAGTTTGGACAGGTCGTTCTATCTGAACAGTCTTGGAAGACCGCTCACGGACAACGAGCGAGAGCTTCAAATTCTTGGTAAAACCTGCTAACATGTTGCTTCTGAGTTGTTTATTGCGATCGAGGAGCTGAGAGTATAGAGTTTATCCAAGAAATAGAGGAGTTTCCGCCAGGCACTCAAAACTGTATGGAGTCAGGAAAAGATTGATAGATTGATTAGGAGGCTTGATGAAGTCCGGGAGCAGCTAATCACCTGTATTCTGGTTTCACTCAGGTATGTTTGGAACCATTACCTCACATATTCAGTTGTAACGTCTCTTTAGGGAGAAAGCCGATACAACCTACAAATAACAAGAAATTGCTATCTATCGAATTGACCAGGTCAACGCGGACATCAAAAGTGTCGGCCAAGAATTCCTATCGTATGTGAACGATACGCAACGCTGGAGGTCTGAACTTGTTGAGGCAATTCATGAGCAGCGTTGGCAACCTGGCGCTTCACTGCCTTATGAAGGTGCTTCGCAATGGGACAAATCAAAAAGATTGCAAGTCCTGAGAGACAAGTTTTTCGTGCGGCTTCGTTTTTCGAACATAAAAGACCGAGAGGAGAGAATTGCGCTTGCTCAAGAGAAAACCTTTGAATGGATCTACAAGAACTCTGAGATAGAAATGAGCTCTTGGGTCGAGTTTCCAACTTGGTTGTTCGCTGGCACGCGATTGTATTTGATTACGGGCAAGCCAGGCTGTGGAAAGTCAACATTGATGAAATTCATCTACAAAGATGCGCGAGCATACGAATTCCTCCGAGTCTGGGCGGCTGGCTCAAAGCTCCTGAAGGCGTCATTCTTTTTCTGGAACTCGGGTATCAGGCTACAAATGTCTCGAGAAGGGATGTTGCTACAAAAAAGAGCTTCAATCCAGACATCTCCCTTTGTTGGTCCTTCGTTTGTCAACTTAAGACAATAGAGTCAAAAACTGTGGATATTGACTTGCTTTGGGATACTGTCTTATGGTGCATCGAATATGCGGCACGTTCCCAGAAAAGCCAACCAAACACTTGGGTCGACCTTCTGAGTGAAGTTGATCGGGTTGCTGACTACATCTCGAGTGTTAAAGGCCTTGATGGAAAGTCGTTGCTCGATAGAAAAGGTGTCATTGAGGAATTCACGGCAACACATTGGGCCAGCACGCGACTCAACTGGGTTTATGGCTGTACTTTTATGCATTTGATGGTTATGGGTGACCTTTATGAGTACTTGGCTAGTAAGTTCGACATGGGCGAATCTGCTTTCTGAACCCCAAGTCAACTCCCTTACTAAGTTCGGCCATTTGCGATTACGATGTTTTTGCAAATGTTGAAAATAGGACCATTGGTAAACAAGCAGCACCCAGCGCTCGGACAATCAAATTATTATTAGACTATGGAGCTGACCCAAATCAAACATTTGAAGGTCTGTCAATTTTCCAGAAGGCATCTAGCCAATACATACTAGAAAGGAAGCGGTCTCAGGGACCGGACATGGCTCCTTCTGAACTAGAGTGGCTTGAAGTCCTTGCACTTCTAAAAGAACATGACGCCGAGGAATTTGATCCTACTTTCTGGCGTATCTTGCGCACACGCGAAAACAATAGAGTAGACAGAAGACAGAATTTTAAGTCGACAGTGGCGTTGGCAGCTCAGACTAGCCGCCCTTAGTTTGTTAATCATGTGGTTGGAAGCAAAAAAGGTCTTTTTCGAACACTGCTTCGAAAATCGAGCAAAAGCAAGCAATTCGTCGGCCTTTTCACGCAAGGCCAGTCCCCAGCATGGAGAAGGCGCACAAAATTGTACCCGGGTGGATCTGTTTACGAGGGTCATATTGGCTCTAAATTGGTCGATGACGAGCCCGAGTTGTAAAAGCTAGTAAACCTCGGACATCACTAGTGCAAGATCGCTGTCAAATAGCTATTGTAGTGTCCTTTTACGTGGATAGGGAGGGACCGCTCAGGATGGGCGTGTCAGTGATTCCGGTGCGAAGAATCAAATTGGCTGGGTTACCATAATCAAGATTATCGAGGTATGGGACTGATTCCAGCTCGGGTCTTCGTTGTGACATGAATCATGAAACCTGCTAAGAATGAGCCAAGAATGTACAGGAGTTGAGGGGTTGGTCTTGGTTTACCTCTTTTACCTTCTTACTCGATGAATTGCCGGAGTCACTGCTTTCACCGTAATCCTTACATGAGAGCTTCATACTCCTACTTGAGTGTGGAGCGGCCTTAGTGATGGGGATATAATCATTTTCCTCCTCGTCCGTATCGCTGACGAATTGAGCAGAGAGAAATCTGCTTGCTCCTTTCTTAGTAGGCTCTTTCTCTCGACGTGGCTCGGTAAGTTGGCGTCTAGAAGCAGTGCTGGATACACTGGAAGCCATCAACTCCAAATCCGTGGATTCTGCTTCTCGAGGTAGTCTAGCTAGGGCAATAGCCTCCATGTGTTTCCCAACGTGTTCCCACATCTCAACGTTCAATTCGGTTCCACAAATCCGGGTGAACTTGTTACACCAGCCGGGGGCAATTTAGACAATGTCACTGGATATCTCATTCACAACCCATATCTGTCTAGCCTAGGAGTAACGCTCATCGAACTGGCTTTCCAGGCACCCCTTCGGAGTCTATACAATAGCGAAGACCTGATCCATGAGCAGGCTAATATTCTATCAGATTTCTTCGTTACGAGCTGTCTGAATAAGACTATAAGTTCATCGTTAGGGCCGGCGTGGGGAAAGGTGGTGAGAAAATGGCTTGGGTGTAGAGTGCGGAATGGGTACCCAAGCCACGGACCCCGGGTACCCACGCTCGGGCCAACTGCACATGCTTCTTGCTAGCTATTAGATTTTCCGACCTGCTTGCATTAGTATACGTTTAGCAAGGCAGTTAGGAGCTTAGCATGCTAGATTGCTTAAAATTTAACCTTAGACTTGCTAGAGAAGCATGTGCAGTACAGGGGTAGTTGGCCCAAGCTTGGGTACCCATTCCGCAGTCTACTTGGGTGCGGTTTTGGTTTTGGCTAAGGGACGAATGTTTTGAATGTGACGTGAAGCTGCAAGGTATATTTTATCAGGATGTGGTATGTGAGCTAGAGAGACTTGAACGAGGGTTTGCGATGTTGCTGCTAAAAGGATAAGTTAAACCTGAAAGAGAAGTAAACTATACGCCATAGTACCACTGAAATTTATATTATGAAATTGCCCCTATGAGCATAAGAAGACGTTGATGGAATATTGAGACTGAGCCGCGTGTTACGAGTATATAAGCAAATATAGATAGAGCCTTGACTCCTGGAGACTACTTACTTTTTTTCGATTTTAGCCAGCGGTAGTCGTAGCCGAGGAGCCCAGACACTAGACCAACAACCTTCCTCTCACATGTAATACATGGAGCAGGAGATAATGTACTCTTGCTTTGTCCCAATAAATTATATACGTAAGTAGAGTGCATTTGGTATGGTGGCTTTATAGGGTAGATATAGTATAGTAACAGAAAACAAGGGGGATACGTCGAAATCTAGTTCAAGATGGGGTTATATTATAGTAGTCTGGTTTTCTACGGAATCAAGGTCTAGTTTGTGGTCGAAAACGACACTAACCGAATTAGGAATAGTGCCTCGAACATTCACCTCCATATCGGTAACTTTATGGTCATTTGAAATTGCTACAACATAATGATCAGTAATAATAGAAACTTGTGAGCTTCGGAATCTAGATCTATCTACTAAATTATCTTGCAGCAACAACTTCAGATTTATCATCGTACTGCGCAGGTTTTGATTTTACAACATCCGGTGGCGCCACGGCTTGCTTGCCAGCATCTTCCAATTTCCCAGTAAGGAACGCCAGTGGCAATTTCGGACCCCAGATAGCAAGTGACCTAGGCCCTGCAGGTATCATCTCAAATGGAGTGTCCTCATTCACCATATCGCCATCGGAATAATGCTCAACAACATTTCCAGAAGAGTCAAACCTGAAAGTATTTTCAGTGATAAGTCAGTGGTCTAAGCGAGCAAATTTTGTGATTGAGATAATGCGCAACTTACCAGTAATCGAAAATCTGGCTGCCTAGAATATGCCTTCCAATGCCCCAGCAATTTGTCCATCCCTTGTTTCTTAACCAGTCGTGGCCTAAAGCCTGTGTATCGAAATCGTTGACCTCAAAGCTACAATGGTGAGGATGGGCAGTGGGGCTTGTTGCACTTGATCCGACGAAGAAGCTCTGTACATATATCAGCACTCTATGAAAGTGGAAACAGAAGAGCGTTTCATGTTTGGTCCACGTACGTGATGATCGGTAAACTCTTTATCAAGGTCAATATGAGCGAAGCAAGTGATTTCCTTGCCCGTCTTTGGGTCAAACATCGTATCGGTGGGACTCAGGTTAAGGACGCTTGTGTACCATTTCACAGTCTCTTCATACATAGCAACTGGTGAGACAATTCCATAGTGGCCAAGTTTGTTGACCGGACTTGCACCATGCTTAAATCTGCGCGTCTCCCCCTTTCGGTGCTTATCAATGGCGGAGTTCTGTGCTGCATTTTGGGTGTTTAGTTCGAGTTGAGGCCCCTCTACTAAAGGAGTGGCGGCATTCTGGCCGTGGATAAATCCCACAGTATAACCATGGGGATCTGTGAGAGTAACAACCTTTCCACCTCCAGGACCCTCATTGTCTCGAATTGGTGATGCTGTATGGTGTTTCGCTGCCTTTTCGAGTTCTTTGTAGTCTGAAACAACATAATAGCCTCCTATGAAATGGCGTTGGTCGTCGGGAGACTGTTCGGCAACGTAAATATAAGGCTGACTGCCGTATCCACGGAAATAGATCTTGGAAGAATCTCGATAGGCTTCAGCAAGTCCAAAGTCAGAAAAAAATGTGAATGCATTTTCCAAGTCAGGATGCTGATAGTGAACATGTGCCAGACTAGTTACGCGGATTCTCTCTGAAACGGCCATATTGTGTATGGTGTATGGATGTTTTGCAGCTAGTTGAGGTGAATATGTAAAAGATACCTATTGAGGATTATCGTGAATAATAGCGATAGGAAACAGGTCAAGTCAACCTTCCCCTTAAATTCACACTGCCGATCTATACTGTATAGTAGGTAGTAACGGTAAACCTTCGAGAGTCGTATATTGGAATTAGAATTTTAAAAATGCCGCGCCACGTGATGACGGATCCTTCACTTCAGCAGAAACACCGTGTTGATTGGCAAGTTTTCTTAGAAGTCCTTGCTGAACTGCGAGAATCTAAATGAGAGAGCTCGGTATATCATAACCTGCCATCTCATATCTACGAGACTTGAATACATGTCAAATAAGCAAGGGATGCTACTGGACGACACTCTTCAGAGAGCGATATAAGCTTCCTTAAACTCGCAGTACTGGCGTCATTCCGCTCCGAGTCACAATGTTTACGACTCGACTACTCATCATTCGCAAAGAGCAATTGGGTAATAGGTACGCAACTTATGCTATCAATGGGAGCAATATTCCTACCAGTTCAAGATGTCGAACGTAGGGCTTCTTGTCAATCAAGTTTGCAAGCTGCTGTGTGTCATCGCCAAATAGCACTTTCACAAATACCAAGTCGTTGGGCATTAGAATACATCGTTCGCGCTCATCCCTTTTACCCAAAATTCAGCTACCGTACGCGTTCATTATTAGCATCCACCAAAGATGTTCAATCTCTTGCTCTTGCTCGTTCTGCGGAGAAGTGGAAATTCGGTTCATTACTGGAGTATAATTTTGGCGAAGCTCATCGCTTCTTGCTTTACGATTTCACCATGCACTCTTAGAATTTAGGCATGCTCAATAAGGTTGGAATTCGTACTGAAGCAAATAGAGCGGTAGACGTCATTAAAAGAAAAGCGTGGCTAATGCTTAACTCGGCATTATATACAGTATTCAATCCCACAGCACCATATGCCTTGGTGTCCCGCTACCCGGGACAATACTGCACGGCAAACCAAAAACCCGTCACTAAATAATGAAATATCACCGTGACCACTGTTTCAACCGGTGAGCACAAATTTTCCGCGACACTTGAAAAATCCGACTTCTCCATCTAATAGCCAAAATGTCAGTCCCAGAATTAGAAATTTCTTTTTGATTGAGACGTCAGTAAACTTGTCACCATTACTAAAATGGCACGCGTACTCAGTGGTCTCTCTACATCAGTTGCAGTGCTAACTGAAAACTATTTCATACTCATCTCGTCCTGTACGATACTTATCTTTGCTTTCGTAGCCTTCTTCAAGCTCTACCGTGCTCTTACAACACCACTGCGAGGAATCCAGGGTCCATGGCTTGCGAGATATACCCGCCTTTGGCAGTTACGCGAGATTTATAACGGGACATTCTTTTGGGCTAACACAAGACTTCATCAGAAATATGGTAAGTTATCTTCCGGCTCAAACACTATATCCTAGAGGTCATAAATTTTATTTAGGACGTATTGTTCGCATCGCACCGAATGAGTACAGTATTGATGATCCTGCTGCCGTGCAACAAATTTATGGTAGTAAGGGAGGTTTTACTAAGGTGAGACTAGTCTTGTTGTCATGAAGTTTACGAATCATATCTGACTGGAACTAGTCACGATGGTATGAGGCCAGCGGATTCCCTGGACATCCAAATCTATTCAACGATAAAAACATCGAGAGGCATGCTGCGGCTAGGAGAAAGATATCTTCTGCTTATAGCATGACCAGATTGGTGCAGCTAGAGCCTTTCATTAATAACTGCAGTGCCATTCTCCGCACCAGGCTCGATGAGTTTGCGAATGCTAATTCGCTGGTTGATGTTCCTTATTGGACCCAATGTTATGCATTCGATGTCATTGGGGAAATTACAGTAAGCAATAACCTACGCTCTGAAATATCCACAGAATAATGAGGACCGTAGCTTGGCGAACGCTTTGGGTTTTTGAACTCAGGCGAGGATATTCATGGCATTATTCGTGCTCTTGGTAGGACACTTTTCTATGCAGCTCGCGTTGGGGTATACCCATCCTTGCATTCCATCTTATTCTGGCTGAATATGACCCTGTTCCCTAACATGAGGAGCATGGGGGCTCTAATTGAACTTATCCAAAAAATTGTCACAAGTCGTATGGAGAAACCCTATCCCAATAGCAAAGATGAGAATGCACCAGCAGACTTCATCACCAAGTTTCTTCACATCCGCGAAGAGAATCCCGACAAGATCAGCAAAGACGATATTATGTCTTCTTCCTTAAGCAACATCTCGGCCGGTTCTGACACCACTTCAATCAGTATCACCTCAGTCATATTCCACCTCTGCAAGTTCCCAGCAACTCTTGCTAAGCTCCGCACCGAGCTTGACGAAGCATATAAGAGTGGTGAAATTACAGATCCAATCACTTTCAAACAAGCACAAAAGTTGCCATATCTTCAAGCTGTGATAAAGGAAGCATTGCGAATACATCCAGCAACTGCGTTAATCTTAGGACGTACTGTCCCGGAAAGCGGAGCAACAATTTCAGGTCGCTTTTTTCCAGCCGGAGTAAGATTCAATCTCATTCCCGACGTCTGATATACATTCCCTAACAATAATCCCAGACTGTAGTCGGTATTAATGCCTGGGTTGCACATAGAAACAAAGACATTTTTGGTGATCATGTTGAGATCTTCCGGCCAGAGCGATGGCTGGAAGATTCAGAAGTAGTCAAGAGACGCGAAGCATACTTCATGACCGTTTGTGCACCATGCATATATCCCCATTGTCTATAATCATGAGCTGACGATTCATAGTTTGGATCTGGCCCCCGCACATGCCTTGGTAAGAACATCAGTTTACTAGAAATGTCGAAAGTCATCCCGGTACTGGTCATGAACTACGACTTCGAACCTGAACACCCTGGAGCGCCTTGTAAGACCGAGAATGTGTGGTTTGTGAAGCAGGTAGATTTTCGATGTCGCATTCGTAAAAGGGCTATCGAGAGCTGATATGGCCTTATCTATGGCTCACATCGGGAAGCAGCACTGAACTACATTCCATGATTGTGCCTTTGGCGTGCAGGCTTAGGTTAACCTTACATTTACCAACTGTTAAATACATCTAATTGTGAGTGCTCTCGGAAACCTCCGAGAAAGAACCGGTAATCAATTCTCTTAGACCCACGAAGACGGTGATAGATCTATACTTCGTAAAGACCGATCGCTAGACTACCGACCCGGGTATTTCGTGCACTGTTACCTAGTACGCTCGCTTAAATTGTTTCAAAAACTCCGGGCGTCATGCACTATTCTCCCTCTATTTCCCCGCCCCGAAGTACAGGGAAGGAACTGTGATTTGAGAGCTGATGGTGCAGTGAGTCTGCGATTTCCGCCACATAAACTGGTCCTTTTCAAGTTTTGGTTTTTGGATTTCTACCCTTGTGAACTTCCTAACTCTAAACCTCGATATTTTCTGCCGAAGTACTTTAATAGTTATTCAATCGCGAAAAGATCGTACAAATTCTAGAATTTATTAGCCTCTTCTCCCAAACTATCCTCCTGAGTTGATATACCGAGCAGGAGCAGTCCGATATTCCAATACTGCGCAAAGTTATTTATGATCAAGATCATCAATTCTTCTTGAATGCTAGGGTGAGAAAGGTCTCCATCCACACTTTGCTCCTTCCTCAAGTGACGCGCATATCGATACATGACTGCTGCCGGTCCTATTATGAGACACACCATTGTCGGTGGAACGAATGCAATGTATTCTGGTGACCACAACTGGTAGGTGCGGAAGACCTCACTGGCTGGCTGGTAATAGTTGTCGATACTCGTGCCTGCTCTCTTTGGCACTGTTGTACTGTTCTTATCAACGAAGCGATTGGCGGCTGTGAGAATGGGATCAGGAGAGGTTCGAGAATTCAAGATGCATGATGTGGCGCGGGTACTAGAACACAGCTGTGAGTACTTTCCCCAGCAATGGCACGGGTCGAACTTACGATTGAATCATCAATCGGGTTAAGATGATCCAATTACTTTTGGCGTATGTATTTTCGTCGAACTTAAGTTGTTTGTTCTGAAACCTGTCGTAAAAGAGGAGGGAGAAACAGGTAACAACTGTCTCTACATCGCTGACACTCTTTCTGGGTAGATTCCGCCTCTGACATAGTTCAAACGCATGTACAGAAATATAATTTGAAAGAAGAAACCATGCTCGTTCGTCTTGATTCTGTACATCCTGGAGAGCTTTCCAACACTGAAGGAGCTCTGAGTGGATATGTGCAGATTTAACAGGTATACCTTGGAACCAATTCTCATC
Source organism: Pezicula radicicola (assembly GCA_003008705.1). Classification (NCBI taxonomy): domain Eukaryota; kingdom Fungi; phylum Ascomycota; class Leotiomycetes; order Helotiales; family Dermateaceae; genus Pezicula; species Pezicula radicicola. Next base: position 175,950 of record PDUO01000046.1, on the reverse strand, counting down.
AGAAACTGGGAGGAGAACGAACATCCTGTTCCTATCAATCGTAAATGGACGCCTGGCGGCAATCGAGTCGAAAGCGTCAAGTTCCCATGTTGACCACCAGGCACGGCGCTGTTCCTCTTTTAGGGTCCATTGCTCTACAGGTTCCGGTGATGAGTCTGTCGCATTGGTTTCATCTTCATCGATCTTGTACAGTTCCAAGTCATATGCAAATCTGGTACATGTTGAGACTAGTAGATCACACCCTTTAGACGGTCTACAAGACTGGTTGTAGTACGCAAGTAGGATGCAACCTTGCAGCCATAGTAGTGATGGGACCTGCACCCCTTGAGCCGCCTGATTATAAAGTTCTTGTGCCTGGTGAGCAAATGGAATTCCTCTATCCTTCAAATTTTTTGCGTTGAAGTAAGTTAGTGTTGAAAAGCGCGCAGATAATGCCATCATGCCGTATAAAATAAATGCAGATTCTTTCTTCAGACTTGTGTAATTATGATCTCTATCCCCGTGCACATGTGTCTTGTGGAACGTAGGTCGATGAAATAGCGGCAGAAAGACCTGTACTCGTTTAAAGTAGCAATCGACCCTGTCAGATTAGAATTTACTGGAATTCCTGGGGTCATAAGCAGCTTACAGTTCATCAACCACGGAGGTGGGTACATCAATAGAGTACCGGTGTTGCGATTCACTACCTTCAGCCGAAAGCATAACAGAGTGGATGGTTTCTGCAGGCGTGGAGATACGCTCGGGGTGATAGTCGTCAAGTACTTCACGGGATCCAAGGCTTCTGGGAGTCGCAGGAATATTACTAGGTCCACGGGCAAGTGATATTATTGGACTGGCGAAAGATTCTATCCGAGGGTTACATTCAATCTGGTGCACAACAGGAATCGTCTCACCCATGCAGTCAATAATATCTGGGTCGGTCGGAGACCCTTCACCCATTCGGTTCGTCATTGACGAGCCGGGCTGATTCTGAAGAAATTGAAAAGGGTCGGTCATGTTTTCCCACATGGAATGGTCGAAGTCCAAATTCATCTCTCCTTCCATGAAAGTATCACGGAGTGGAGAGAGGCTAAAGTGCGAAGAAATCTGTTGGTGTGTCCCCAATTCTGAGGGGCACTGGGAGTCTGCGGTAGGACCTATGGTGGGACCTATGCTTGTGTAAATGATAGTAAGGATGAGGATTTGGGACGATGTATCGACGGTAATTAACGTAGTCGAACTGACCTTGACTTGATTCATTTTGGCTTCGACTCTTTCTCCTAGCACGATCCCGAAGGCGAGATTTACGTTGGGGATAGATACATGTAGCACCGACTCGTGTACAGAGTGAGCATTGGGGCCGTCTACCGTCACCTAGTAAGATGAGCCTGCTGTTCTCTCTTCAGGGAGCTGCCATTTCACTCACACTTGGTTTTTTTCCTATCAAAGTGTCAGCTCAGCAGCAAATTATAGACAAGACAGCATGAGGATGAACTTGAACGACAGCGATATACCTCTTGCATTCCTCGCATGCTCGATTCGTCCCTGTCCCCGTCGCCGTTCCCGTTGTCGAGCGCTTTGCGGTTGACGGACGGAGCATGGCGCAGTGTCATCAAGTTGACTGTAGCGTCATGAGGTAGCAAGGCAGAGTCTCAGCAATAATGGCTTTGGTGGGTGATGGCTATTACAATGGTCTTTCCTTTGCTTAGAACAGGTTCAGCGGGCGGGAAACTATCGAAAGGTTGTAGAGTAGTGCTGCGCTGTTAGTGATATGCACTGCGCTGCTACGGTACAGTATCGAGATGGAGAGATTGTTAAATCAGAGTATCACAAGGACAGAGAGTATTCTTGAGCGAGATTTGGGGACTGAGGGCCGACAGGCTGATCGCTGGAAGGATGGTAGTTTGACTTTGCGGGGGGTGTCTCGGGAAGAGATATCGGGTTTGGGTTCTCTGCAGTCGAAGGATTATTGGGAAGGGCCTGAGGTTTAACGAATGCGGGGTCCTGGCATGGCAGTATGGTTAAGTACGCACAGTATCCCCCCCTGGATCAATGTAAAAACGAATAAGTGGCTTGGTAGACTTAGCTACGCTATAAAAACGATAAAAATCGTTGTTGTAGAAGCCTCGGATAGCCCTAAATAATCCGAATGTTTTAATTGCTACTTTGTACTATACCTCTATTTAGAAGGTACAAAAAGAGATTAACTCTTTCCCTTAACTTTATTATAATCTAGAAAGTATTTTAAAATCAGTATTTAATCCTATTAGCTCGCTTCTCTTACTATTGTATAATAGATAAAGGAAGCTTTCTTAAAAATAAGTATTATTTATAGATCCTTCTAACTTTAAGAGTATTAGTAGATTAGAGGAATTTATATATAAAATCACAGGAGATAAAATACTACTACTATTCCTCTGTAAATAGCTAGTTTCGCCAAGTATTAAATATAGGATTTATATTTATCCCGGGGGGATACTGTACTATAGAGTACAGTATAGCGTCGTGCTAGTCACTGAGGTGAAGGCTAAGTACTGTAGGGTACCTTATGTACTGTTTAGGTGGAGGTTATTGGTGGGTTGACGGCAAGCATTCTCTAGGCACTACTGTATTTAACGTGTTCTAGTATAGGGTTCCGCTAAGGGAAGATCCCTAGTCTGTTGGTTACTGTAGCGGAACGGATACACCAAACACCCGACAATTAGTACTTACGTATAGTAGGTTCCACAGTGAAAGCCCCACCGCCACCCCCAGTGGGGAAAGCCTATTACCGAACCATGCAGTTAAAAGTTACCGCGGACATAAGTCTGTGCTCTAACCCTATTTTACACTGAAACTTATACTTAATACTTCAAAGGTTAATAGTAAAGAAGAGATAATTAATTAAAGTCTTTATACTAGACTTATTTATTTAATAGTTACTTATATTTTTCTATCTCTATATTAAAATTATAGGTAACTAGGGTTAATTAATAGAGATTAGAAGTAAGAAGAGTATAGAGTTTACTAGTTTTATACTAAAATTAGCTTAAAAGTTTATTATCTTTAATTATTTACTATATATTTCCTATAGTAACTACTAGATATAATTAAAATCTAATATAGAAAAATCTACTTTAAATACTTTAAAAACTTTATATTTAATTTTTTAGGTATACTTATAACCTAAGTTTAAGTTATATAAGCAGACGTACAAGAAGTGTAAAACAGGGTAGGAGCACAAACATATGTCCACCTACCGTACCTTACCTAAACGTGAGCCTGGAAGACGACATGGGAGGCCCACGTGATGAGTAAACGATTAAATAGATAGGGTAAGGTACTGTAGATATCAAAGTTTGTTTTGGACAATAACTAGAGTTGTTTACGCCTGCTTACGAATATTTTTAGGTAGACGCAAGTACTACTTCCACACCAGATTTTTAACATCTTAACAATAGTCTCTATTCACTCTACTCTAACCAAACAACATCCCCTTCCACTACTTAACTTTTTAATTAAATCAGACTTACCGTAGCAAGTCGCTCAAAGTCAAAGGTTTCTCCTTCAAAAACCGCCAGTGTGCAGCTTTCCTACCTTATCATCTACCACTACCTAACGTTGAAGCCATAGGCTTCCCTCCAAGCCTCTACATCCCGGTGGAAGACCCTCTAGGAACTAACCAAGCATTATATCCTGTCCTTAGACGATGATAAGTGGTACTATACGAGGAGAACTAGCAGCGTCAATGCATTTAAAAATGGTTAGAGATTGTTAATTTTCTAGGCTTAGGTTATATATCTATTTAGGTTAGAGGTTAGCAAACAAGGTGTATAATTATAAGTTTATATATATATTCGTATGTAGCGTTAATATACTATATCTAGAATATCTGCTATCACAAGGATGATTTGGCCCTTTAAATGAAGTATAGCCAACTCTAAAGCTAGTCTCATCGAAATTAATGATATTCTTTCGAGATATGCTTTATAACTCTTTTAGAGCTCTACGATAGTCTCTAAACCATACGTTAATATCATTTATTGAAGCAGGCTTGATCCTGATTTTGTGAAGACTATACTCCTTCTACCAAGTTCGAAACCATCGAGGAGAGGGCCATCATAGAGAGTGTCTCATCCTCTTCTTTCTGGCTATAATCCTGAGCCTAAGCCCTAGGTCTACTTGTCATGTTTCTCACTGAAATAAGAGTGGCTCTCATCCAAGATACCATCAATACACCATTCAAATCCACTCGGAAACTATTGCCTTGAAATCAACTGTACGCTCAACCGGCTTCCGGTTTACTAGCTACCATTTTCGTGTTCAATAGTCTGTAACCCTGCATTTGTACGCCATGCGTCAGTAGAAATAAGTGTACCAACACAACCTTATTATGTTACACAGATAAGTGATCATCTTGCATATTGTGCCTTCTCAATCATGCGTATATTAACCTTTAGAGACTGGACGGAGAATAGACTGAATAGCAGGAAAGCTGAGACATGATAGGTCCTGTATAAGAAACTTACAAGAGTTTAAGGGAATATGACTAATATTGAGAAGATTTACAGAGGTATTTATGGAAGCTTATTAACTTCCGGTATTGGGGTACTGTACTTGTTCGCATAAAGGAGTAAGTGTGAGCCGTTCTTGGCCATACTCCACGTGGAACGAAACACCAGAAGCGTGTTGGAAGATACACCTTACAGTCTTTGCAGGTATATTTGGTAATTGAGGCATGATACATCAATCTTGTACTCCCTATCTACATTGGATTAAATAAGCTATATTCGCCAAGAAGACCTTCCTCATTCCTGAAGTCATTGACATCGAGTTCAAAGTGGCTCATTTCAGCATTCCATTCTTGCCGGTCCAAGTTGACTTCATTCTCTATAAATGGATTCGTATTGGAGGAGGAATTTAAATTCATAGTTCCACTATTCGCATGATTACGATAACAAAAGGGTAGTAGACTATTGCAAAAGCTAGTTTGCGTTTCATGATTAAGTGGAGTATTCCGAACATCAGACTCATACCCATCTGATAATTGAGCTGTGATAGGATCTGAGAGGTTTATGGTAGGAAATATCGTTCCAGGCATGCTGTTGGTCGCTTGATTCAAGTCATTCACCATTAAATTAGAGGCAACTAGGAGGTCCGAGGCCTGGTTTTCGGAGGCTCTGATGCTTATATACTGCGATGCGTCATGGGCTCCATCAGTCCAATCTACGTTTTGCCGTGATGCTCTAGCCCGATACATGAGTTTATTCAATGCCAACCACAGTCTACCTGTGCGGAAGTTCCTGCTGCAGTCACCATAGCGTTCTCCGAAGACATGGTCTAGTTCTTTCCAAGCTCGGTCGACGAAGTTGTAGCTGAGGCTATGTTTCTGTTGACAAAGTCCAGCAAGCAAATAAGCTATGGCATGCCATTGGACAAAGGGTCGAAATATCCAGGACCATTGCTGTCCCGCCTGATCTAATTCCAAAGGACGAGATTCTTCGATCACTTTGAGGGATACGAGCAGTAGATTATCGGTGATTTCTAGCGGAACTGTTTCAGCCACATAGCGATAATGTGGATGGTACAGAGTCAGCCACATCTTGCTCTTTATCTGGAGTCAGCAAAGTTATTACAATAGGAGGCCAAACATACTATCATCATTCTCGAAAAGCTAATAGTTATCCAGTCAATAGGATGTATACTGCTGCTGTTCTCAGACGAGCACTTCTCTATACGCGCACAACAGTCATAAATTATCCTAATTTTCTCCTCCAAGGCCTTGCGTCCCGCTGCCTTGTTTTCTTTTCCTGGAAGCGTCCGAATATTGATATTACACATGGCTCTCGTAATTGTGAAACTAGCAAGACAAAAAGTCATGCCTGTCCGACCTTGTCTTGATTGTAGAGGCTCGGTACTATCAGGACTCATGTCCCAGTCTTCGATGTTCAATGGAAATTCCGTGTCAAACATTTCTTCACGTATGGAAGAACCTGAACCATGAATCTCGGCTGCTCTACAGTCCAAGGAGCATATGTGCCACCACAAACGACGTCTCATTTCAACTTGAAACGGTGTAAGACGAAATTTTGTGCCGTCTCGATGTATGTTCAAGTTTTGCGCCAGTCGTAGAGCAATTCCAATCATCGTCCAGTAGACATCATCGTCCTCGTCAACTTGGCAAATCTATATGCGGCATTAGGCCTGCCAACTACTAACACGATAAACTTACGAGGTAAATTGTCAATGCTTGAAGAGGAGAAATATCTTTAGACTGCATGAATTTTGCTTTGGAAAGCGTTTGCTGAATCGCGAGCTGATATTTCTGGAGCAATTTATCCTTAGACTCGCCGAACATGACTTTTACCTGGCTCGAAGAAAGACTTGAGACAGCAGAATAATATATACTAAACATCAGAGCCGCTCTACTGGGCTCAAGTTGATAGGACTTGGTGTGCGCATCAAGAAACTGCTGCTCGAAAGAAGGTACATGCAGAATCTTTGTGACTGGATCGATATTTTCAACGTAAATTTTCCAAAACTGGATTGCATGGTCCGACCGTAGATGCAGAGGAGGAATATCGACCATCTGTAAGTTGAATCCAAACATGAAGTCTTGATGCGAAATAGACCATGGATCAAAAGGATTGTTTTGTCGTGGTTGTGAATCATCCCGGACAGACAAGCCATCGAGAAGTTCTTCGATGAAATCCACTTCTATCTTCGCACCTTAGTCGATGCGCTTCTAGACAATGTGAAAAGGGAGTATACTTCGCCCGTAAAATTGTCCCAGAACGGGTCAGTAATGGTCTTACTATTTAATGAAGACACGCCATTTGGGTGAGGCTCATCCGTCAAGTCGTTCTCGATAGCTGGCGCCTGCCGCTCAACAGAGATTTGCTTTTCCGTCAATGCTTGGACTTTCGACTCTAAAGCTTTCAACTTTCGCTCCAACTCCTTCTCACGTTCTGTTGGTGCATTGCGCCGTAGTTGAGGTCTTCTTCGGGTGCGATGTGCAACCTTAGGTGTAGGTGTGGGATACACGCAGGATTCACGAGCCTTTGTACAATTCTCACAGCCTGACACTAGGCGATCACATTTCACCTTACGCCGATGACAGAGTAGACAGTTGAGAGACGAGGTGCTGGGAGGTGGATGGTGTGCGGAAGTGACTATCGAGAAAGCCCTTGCATTGTTAAAATAGTCCGGTCGATGGCTAGACATTTTCCAGCATGGAAAGGGACGGAGGAAACGAAGTGATGCGATAGTACGAGTAGCACTTGTGATGATGTGACCGGAAGAGCCAGAAACCCCGATGACCGGCTGGGCAGGTTCACGGTAGTTGCCGCCAAGGTTCGGACTAGCGTGCACTCTTTGCCTTCCCGCCCCGAAATCTGACAAATTTGACGACGTTTGCCCGTTCGCTCGCTTGTCGCTTAATTTATTTCGGTCGACTGAGATACCAACCAGAGACCTTAGCCGCAGGTAGGGATGGGTCTTATAACGTTATATAACTTTAGTACGAAGTAATCTACTTTTTATTACGAAGTATTATATATGCATAAGAGGTGTATAACTTATGCACAAGTCTGCATAAGAATAGGTTAAAATACTATTAAAAAGACCTTTATTCTACGTGAATAATCTAAAAAGTTTAAAGTAATACAATTAATCTAGCTAGAGGTGAGAGATAATTAGAATGTAGTAATTGTCATATTTTTTTTACTATTATACGATCACGTGGTAATAATTAAATATATAATCTATATAATCTAGTCCTAAATTATATAATTTACACATCCCTAGCCGCAGGGTGATGTGGTACTATTGTATGTCGGCAGAAAAAAGAAGGAAGAAAGAAGCGTAAATCTGCATTTAATATCGAGTTTTGAGTTTCTAAGTTACACGTCCAATTTCACCAGAGTCCAAAGAAGACTTCAGCATCTCCACGATTACGATTAATCGCCTGCTCCCAAACATCACTGTGCCAAGCCATCAGTTTACGGAACTGTTAGCGCTAGTTATTTTCTATGGATAGCTCATCGTTACTGTAGGTCTTGAGGCTATTCATCTTCTAGAAGGTGATGTTCTCTTCTTGCCTAGAAATACAAATTTTGCATACTGGAGCGAGGTGGCGTTCACGAAGTTCTTGCATGTAAGTTCAGAGACAGGAGGATTGGCTTCGGGATTGATTGCAGGGGGGAAGAATTGGACTAGTCCACTGTGGCCGAAATGGTCAGCTTGAAGTAGGCCGACGGTCGCTTTCCAGTGGGTGGTTTGAAATGCCGTTACAGAGTTGTTGTGCTTAAAATAAACTGAGATTGAAGCTCATTTATATGTATGAATACATAATATACCTAGATTGAGATATCATAGGATTGCCTTACTACAGACTGAGTCGTAGAACTAGAATAAAATCTCAATATACGGCGTATCTTTGCCCTACCATATCTCCACATGTATAGGTCATACATTCGCGTATATCATAACTAGTTTCGTATTCATCACTATATAACACTTAAGATTCTAAAATAATCAAAATCTCGACTTCTAGTTCCTGCTTAATGCGGCTAACCATGATGGGTGGTTACATGTTTCAATCAGAGATGGTCTAATGAGACAAGTTGCAAAACCGGTTAATAATGGTGTATTCATAATCAGGGCAAGCGAGACTTTGTGGAAGTCCATTTTTGAGGAAGCAACTCTATTGGTTCTATGTTCTGTGTAGATCTAATAGCTCTATAGAAACCTTATCTATAGACTTTCAAAAGCCCTTACTTTTGTTCTTGTCAGAGCTTTCTTGCTCCGCCCAGAACCGATTGAAGAATTCTTGGACAGACAATGGCTTCACGTGCGGTAATAAGGCGTTGAGATTAGAATTGGTGAAGTCCAAATATCCATCAGCCATATTGAGCTCAAATCCTCGAAGAATACTATCGAGCATCTGTTTCGGGAAATAAGCATACCGAGCAACATTTGCGGGGAGCTCTGTAATTTCGCCACCTCGCAGCTTTTCAACCGAGTCATAGGTTACTTTGAAGCTGCGACCTAATCATGAGATCTCACAGTCAGCTTGTTCTACACAACATACAACATAAATGTCATCCGAGTTCCTTTCGTCAGATTCCAAAGGTTTCACGATTTAGCAACGCCTCACATCTTATAAGACATTCAACTAATTTGCGGCTCTTGAAAACCTCTGTGTACTTTTATTTTCTTCGTAATCCAGAACCTGCTGGGCCGAATAGACTCTTGGGCCTAGCAAAAAGGTAGGAAATAAAATTTTCTTGCCTGTGGTCTTCTCGGCAATCGTTAAGATTTCATTGAAACTAATATTATCTCCTACCATGAAAGACGCCTCTGGCCAGACTGGTAGATCCAATGCGGCTGCAACAAAATCCCCGATATCCTTTGAGTAAGTAAATGCAACTTTGACGTCTCCATCGCCAGGGATAGCAGCTACCGCATTCTCTACATCAATGACGATAGCGAACATTTGAAGGTAAGTCGGAGCGTGTGGGTAGCCGAAATAGTCCATGAAACAACCGTTAATGAAACGGGTATATTCGAGTGAAGTTTTCTTGAGCTTTTCAATTGTCTCCACTTTGCTAATACTCGCATGCATTGGATAATTCCTGCAAATGATATTAGACGGTGTTAAGAACAGCTTATCAAGGTACTTTCTTCTTTACAGCCTCCACGTTATCTGCTGCAAACTCGGAAGGAGCAAATCGCTTCACAGTACCTGACTTCACAGCCGCATCGATGACATTGAATTGTGCCTGCTTGTGCTCTTCGGAGTGTACGCCCATGGTGGAAATTATGGTGTCGATATTATTCGCCCGAATTATTTCGGCCATAGAATCAGAAGAAGAATAGTCGATGATTTGGACTTTGACATCTGACAGGCTTGCGAAGGCTTCAGTTTCCTAAAGCAAACATTCATTAGCAGCGTACTGAATGGTACTTCTCCACCGTTGTTCCTTGCCTTTCTCGTAAAGACGAAGACCGTGTGCTTGCCAGTGGCTACGATCTGCTCTGTAATAGAACGCCCAAGGCCACTAGAGCCACCGACAATTGCTACTCGGGTCATCTTTTTTCTTTCTTGTTGGAGAGGATACCGGATGAAAAGAAACAGATGTGACGAAAGTTTTTTTGTAGAAATATGTTGGTTGTTGGGATTGAAGGAGCGACAGCCAACCAGAGCAGTACTTATCGTTTTCTCTACAAAGCAAATTGGGCACAGAGGGGCTAGGAGAGTGGAGCATAGATACACTATTCAACGTATTTAAATCTAAGGTTGATAATAGCTAGACAATTTCCTGGCATGTTTTACTCTTACAAATCGTTCAAAGGATGCGATTCTCGGTTCGGACAGATGTACTATACACGCTAGTCCGAGAAACTACTTTGTAACAAGGATCAATTATTAACCCTAAGCTAGCTTTTAATAAGTAATTATTAGATATACTTTAAAATAGCATAGATCCCAATTGCACAATACAAGAGCGTATTTTGTAATTCTAAAGCTACAAATTACAGCTTTGAAGAGTTTGTTACAGATTACTAAAATCTGGACGAAGTCACTCGGCACTTTTGCTGGTTGTCAAACCCGAGACCATTATATTCCTTGATATCAACGCGTCCTCGACACTGCTGGTCGGATATTCCTGGATTTACTGTTATATGACGTAAAATCCCCTGTTGTGGCAGCGACTGCGTTAATAATAACAATAACAAAGCTCGCTACAATAAAACCCTAGTTTTTCGACCTTCTACGCCCTAGGCTTCGCACCACTAAGGCCCTGCTTACTATTAAAGTCTTCTTTGTAGAAATACAAGCCTAATTGGCGCACAAGTATTTAGAAGAGAGGAAAAAAGGGAGGTGGGTTGGATTACTACAGCAATATAATGTAAACTCAAGCTCAATAAGCACTATAACTCGATTAAGGAACCTTACTTAAACTAAGTTGCTAATTGCAAAGTGCTGTTCAAGTTACTCAGTGGAGGCCTTCCAATTTCTTTTTGTTTCCCAACAATAAGTTACTTCGAATTAATCAACTAAGGACGCAACAGGTAGTACGATAACAATAAAATACTTACTCCATTACCTTTGGCAAAAGCCCTTCGCACTGAGATCAGTAAATCAGAATTTTGTAGGCGATACATATTATCAAATTTTGGATTTGGGCGATAACTAGACTTATGCAAGTACTTCCGCACCAGATTTTCAATATCCCAACAACGATCTCCGTTCCCTCTGAGGTGCTCCAACCACAACTTCAACTTCCTCTATCCAAATCTTTCCCTTGCATCCAATACCAGAAGTTGTCCATAGTCTCCGGATTCGGATGCCTCTTTCCAAATGACTGCTAGTGTACAGCTTCCCTGCCTCATCATCCACCATCACGCAACCGTAGAAATCATTAAGTTTCCGTTCAGACCCCTGAGTCTTCTTCAGAATATTCATCCTGTTGTTGCTGTGGGAATAATTGACTTTGCCGAAGAGTGAATAGGTTATCGTTAATCGAAACATCATCGCCACGAGAGCGCACCATCAATGCTCCGTTCCGCCACGAAGGAATAATGCCTCTCACTCTCCAACCCCCTCCCTTCCTCCACCTCTCATTCAACTTGACTTTCCTCCTTGATGTCAAAAATCCCCATCTATAATTTAATCTCTCCAACCTTCACCTCGACCTCCTCATCCTTCAGATCCTCTCCAACATGACTAGTAACCACAATCTCAGGTACGACATGTGTCCTCGTCCTCTGTTCGTAAACCGGCAAAAGTGGTTCCTGTCTGGAACTCGGAATCCGTCCAATAAGATGCCAAAGAAAAGCAGCGATGAGAAGAAGAGTAATAGCTGATGAGATAGCCGGTGAAGGAAGGGTAAAGTCGGATGGGTTTGTGAAACTCATTGCTGCCATTTTGCTTCGTTGGTTTTTCAATTCCGTTTTGGTCTGTTGGTAAAGAATAATCCTGATGACGGTGATGGTGTTGGTGATGGAATGTTGTGTTTGGAGAAGAGGTTACGAAATACGGTAAGCGAGGATATACTTCGTACTTCGTAAATTGAAAAAGGTACGGAAATACGAAGGTATGAAACGAGGTTGGTGATACGAGAAGTGAAAAAGTACAAATGAATGACTTGAAAGAAGAGAGAGTGTGGTAGAGAGAACGAGATGAACCGTATCAAAACAGATACTCCAGGAAAGTACGAAAGTAAAGGGCAGGAAAGGCAAATATAAAGAAAGACTGTCTTTCCCCATCTGTGTGATGTTTAATGAACAGAAGTCTATTTTGAGAAGCTGTTCAAGCAAATTTCATCATCTCATCCCTTTAATGGGGCGAATCGCACCGATCCCAGTTCATGATTGGATCGCCAGGGTTTCGCAGAGAAAGCTCGGACGGATTCGTAGTCGCATTTCGGGAGTGTCGAAAAGCGTTGTGTACGCGTCCCCCACGAATGTCCATGCTCTTTGCCCAAGCCATGATGATGATGGATCCCGTTACCGATATAGACTTTATTCGAAATGACATGGCAGCTAGAGCTGTTGGGTAGGTAATGCTCTATGCTCTATTTAGGAAAGTGTTCGGATTCGCAAGTCACCAAATCGAGAAGAAAGCTTAAGAAAATAGCGCCGGTAAATCCGGGCTGAGCAGGTTGGTATTTCGACATCTACCAAACCCATGAACAGAACTCCAGGAAAGAGAAGCTCTCGACTTTTAATAACCATACATGCCACAAGAAAAGGTCTATTCATCATCTTTCTCCTCCTCAGAGACATCCTCCATATCCTCATCGCTTTCACTTCCCTCCATTTCGGCCTCCTTCTCCTTCTCCCGATCCTCCTTTCTCTTGCGATCGTCCTCTTTCCTCGCCTCTTCAAGCATTTTTGCCTTTTCGGCTCTCTGTTTCCGTTGTCCGACAACAAAAGCACCCAGCGGTGTCTTCTCCCACTCAAAGCCCTTCAAGAACCCTTCAACCCCAGCACGGTCATTGGGTGCAAAATCAACCTTGGCTCTCTTCTCCTCGATGAACTTGCTATTCGCTTCAAGCTTCTGGATCACAAGTACGAACTGTGAATTGATCTTGTTGTTCTTGTTTCCGGTATTTTTGTTACTGGCATCCTTGAGCCAGCGCTTCATCATTACGATAACGGGGAGAGCCAGTTCGGGAAATGCGATGCTGGTTGACCAGAGCACAAAGAATTCAGTCAGTAGCTCTGCAACCTGATCGCCAACCCCGTCTTGATAAACACGAGTGCGGAGATGTGACTTCTGCGCCTTATAGTTCGCATTGAAATCGAGAGACTTCAGGGTGCTGGGCTTCGGGGGCTTCTTCATCTCGGCGGAGTTGAGGACTTCGAGTAGGGCTGGCGCGAGGGGAATGTAGGTACCGGTTGCTCGCGAAAGGCGGAGTAGGGAGCGCATGAGGTGAAATCTGAGAGGGAAGTATGTTGCGGTTGGAATGAGACGCATCGCTCCGAGAGTTACTTGTACTGTTGGGTATATTAAAGGTCTAAGTTGGGATTCTTTGCCACTCTCGGCCTCCTTGACTGGACTGCAATGCTCTGCCAGCACGCACGACCAGAAATCCAGAGAGTGTACGTATTGCCAGTTGTAAACCGTCTTGTAGGACTCTTTCTGGTTGTTCGTGATACTACTCCTTAGGTGGATAGCCAACTGTCTGATAAATGTGAAACCAGTGGCATATCCAACTCCTTGATCGAGACCCCAAAGCTCGGCTGCTGAATTCTTCATGAGGTTGATGCCCTGGATTGTGTGGATGGTAGTATTTCGGGCACCCTTGATTAAGCCTTGGTAGACCGTCTTGAAAACGGCTTCTCTGAGCCCAGCGTCGCCTATGACAGCTAACCGTCGAATTACCAAGAACGCTGTGATTCGAGTAGCCTCAGTACTTGATGCTTCAGACCAAATGTCAACAACACTTTTAACAACGTTCTTGAGAACCTTCTTAAATGGTAAGATGTATGGCAAAAGAGGTGTGATCGCAGAGAGTGTGAGCTTAAGTGTGGGAGCATCGGAAAGTGTTGTAAGAAGGTGAATTACGGAGGAGGAATGTGATTTGAGAAGTGGTGTAAGAGTCTTAAACTTTTTTGATGAGGTTGGAACTCGGACTTTTCCATTGTTACTCTCCTGCACAGGAAGGTGGTGGTTGAGAACCTTGGGTACATGTCTGAGTGTGGTAAGAAGGAGATCGTGGTAGGCCTCGGGGTTTGAAATCGTGTATTTGTATTCCTTCCCATCATCCTCATTGACATGAGCTGCTGCTCTGAAAGCCAAAACAACCTGTCGCATAGCTCGTAGTGAATTCTGTTCCGTCATGGCCTTTTCCCACTTTGCAACCATAGCCTTTGTAACCTCAGCGAGATCTTGAATTTCCTCCTCCTCCTCCTCTTCGTCATCGTCTTCGTCGACCTTGGCTTTCTTTGACTTCTTCCGCTTCTTCTTTGGTTTCTCTTCGTCGCTTGCACTCAAATCATCCACTTCGGCCAAGTCAGCATCTTCGTCGAAATCCAGAGCCTCGGGGTCATTCTCCTTCAAGTATTTGTAAAACTCTGGGTCCTTCTCTGCCAAAGCATCCATAGCCGATTTGCTCATGCCGATTTTGTCCTCGTCATCGCTCTCATCCTCACTGTCGCTCAGTACTGGCGCCTCCTCAATGGAGCTATCTGAAAAATCTCCATCATCGTCTTCTTCTTCTGGCTGTGATCTCTTTCTCTTCCCAAGCTTCTCAGCAGGCTTTTTCGACTTCTTCGAAGGTTTTTCTGGAATATCAAAACCGCCTTGGAAAAAATCATCCACTGTCATCTTGGCTAAAGCATCCTCCTTAGGGGCTGCCTTTGGTTTCGCCTCGGCATCTTCTGTGCCTTTCAAGAATTCCGCATCCTTCGCATTTCGTGCTTGCCGTTTCTCTTTGATCTGTTGACGCTGCTTAATCTTCGCACCAGCTTTTCGTTGCTCAATTACATCCTTGAGATGATTCTTCTCGAATTTACGAGTTCGCTTTGCTGTGCTTTTAGCCATTGTGGTGGTGATTGATTTGCGACAGCTTGTGGATGCTTTGCAAAATGGCAATCGGGAGGGTTGAACTTTTTGGATATTTTAATGGCGCTAGTCCAAGTACGGCAATATCACAGGCGGTGTATGGCCTGCAGAATAGCCTCCGATTGCGATAACTGTCAGGCAGCTTCAAATCCTCCTCAACTTCATAATTGCCATTTCAAAGATGTATCAAAATCGACAGGGGTATGCGCCTACTCCCCACAGCTATATCCCTAATACAGCTCTCTCTGCGACCATCAATCTCGACGAGGTAATCCAATAATCCTCAAATCCGTTCATGGATGTAGAACCTGACCCCACCATAGGAAGTCAAGCTCGCAGAGACCCGTGCAGAACGCGACTTACAAGACTCACTCGCAGAAGTATTCAGCATAATCATCACCCTCGACGAGCTTGAGAAAGCATATCTGAGAGATGCAATTGCCGAGTCGGACTACACAGAGATCTGTGATCGGCTATTGAAGCAATATAAAGCCATTTTGACGGATGAGGGTGTTGCCAAGGAGTTTGTGGATTTGGAGACCTTCAAGACTGAATGGGATGTATGTATTATGTGGCTCCCAAGACAAGATACGTAGCGCTTAAAAGTAACTAGATAGAAGTACCTCGAGCCACAGAACGAATCCGCATTGGTCTCCCTAGCACAGTCACCGCTCCTTCACACATCTCCTCGAACACAGGAAACACAGGCGGATCAAATGGCCCTTCAGGCACGCTCATTCTCGAAGCCACACAAGATTTCATCACATTCCTTGATGCACTCAAACTCGGACTTCTAGCAAAGGATCAATTACATCCTCTGCTTTCAGAGGTTATACAGTCGGTGAATAAAGTTACGGATCGCGAGTTCGAAGGTAGGGGAAAGATTATACAATGGCTTATTACGTTGAATCAAATGAAGGCTTCGGAGGAGATTAGTGAGGATACTGCCAGGGAGTTGGAGTTGGATATGAATTCGGCGTATCAAGGGTTTAAAGCGACGTTGCAGTAATGAAAGGTCAGTCGACCGAGAGGCTATTTGGCTAAATGGGATTTGAGCATAGCGTTGGAGTTGGGTTCATTTTGTTATTTGACCGGGATGTACAACCGGTATCCAAGAGGCATCAAGTATCATACAAGTATCATACAAGGAAGGTCCAGAAACTAGGATATACAAACTCGTCCTCGAAGATCCGTCTGACCTGTTCAAGCACGAACTTCTCTACCTTGCCTACATTTTTAAGGACTTGCCTTCCATTTTCCCTCTGACCTATCTCACTCTCTACCTTGATCTCATGCAGTAGACCCCCCATCTTCATACCACTACTGCGGCCATTTTCGTTCATATTATCTGCGCCAATTGCTGCATGTGCATCTTCCGGGGACAGGAAACAAAAGTGAGCTCGCTTGCGAATATATGCAAGAACAGCCACTCCATCAAATGATAGGCCTGTGATATTCAGTTTGACTGGAATTCCGACAAAACTTGGCATGGGATAATCAAGGAGAATTTCAGCTGTGAGAGAAAGCTTAATGTCGCCAGAATATTTCACACGGAATACAGTCTGGAGATCCTCTACCCTGGGCTCTCGGAACCTTCGTGGTGGCGATCCAGGCTCCTCTTCGACAGTCTCCGCCAGAAACCCTTCACGTGTCTCTGGTCTTGTAGTTGGTGTGCTTGCTGTGGTTGCACTTAATGTTGAGACGCTAGCGCGTTCACGGAGAGCCTTTCCTGCTGCATCTGCTGTTGGTGGTGGGGATAGAGAGCTCTGGCTCGCTGAATGCCGATGTCCGCGTCCATTTGAAGAGGGTAAATTCGAGTAATCTGGCCAGCCACGGGGTAAATGTGCGCCAGCGACAGCCGCGAGGGGTGTCTGCGTCCCGGAGAGACCTGTGGCAAGGTGAGAGTGAAAGTAGCTGAGATTCGAGGTCCCGCCAGGAATACCTGGAGTGTTGACTCCAAGGAAAGGGCTCCCAACTTCGCCTGGAGTCTGCATAGAGCGCATGCCTGGTAACCTCGTATCGATGTAGGGCGGCGGATGCGTAGCAGGGCTAGCATTTTGCATCCTGAGAGCCCTTTCCATTTTTCTCCTCTCTCTCAAAGTCTTCGCCTCTAGATCCTCACTCTTCAACTGGCCTCCCTCCCACTCATTTTCGCCATCTTCCTCTCCGTAATCATCCTCAGTCTCCTCGTAGAAATCTGGTAGAGGGTCACATATATCCTTAAGCTCAATTTCAGGGGCGATGGATCCAAACTCAAAGGCGTGAACATTCACAGCTCGAATGAAGCGTGGGAGAGGAACGGTCTGGAACTTTTCGTGCACGAAATCCCGGATCTTTTCTGCTAGTAAAAGGCCATCAGGTCCCGTGGTCAGCGTGTCCCAGTTGAGATCGATGGACATGGGTGCTGAGGAAGGCCTCTTCAAGAAGCCTGAATTGCACACAGCATCGAAATCTTCTCAATGTGCCTCACTCAAAATCCCCGAATTGCTGGAGCAGTGTTGCTTTGGTGTTCCGCGTGACGTCTTCTGATGTTGAGTCCAGATTTCGAGGTCGAAAGTTGAGAATCAAGGCGGCAACTAATTTTCTTAAAAGCGGCATGAAGTCACCTATCTTCCAGTCTCCCCACTGACTTGAACGACCACTCTCCACACATATCACAACCAACCAAAGGCACTCTCAATCCTTCAAACACCACCTTAAGATGTGATTAAATATTATGAACATAGGGGTAGCAACCTAACCGAATACGACCTCGCAGTAATCTGCCGTTCGAATTGCCCTCCCTCCCGCAGTTAATTATGCTGTGGATGCTTGTTAGATCATAAAGCAAATGAAGCTGGGCGAAGATCACATTTTTAAGCTTAGAATGGGCATATTTAAATGTACTGCGAAGATTAGCGTCTTCAAGAGCCCTTTACAACAAGCAGTTCTGCATTCTGCCTTTTTGCTTCCTACCTCTGTTCGCATTTCAAGGAATCCGCCATGAAACGAATTCTGTCATGAGGTTTCGGGTTCTGCTTTTGCATTGCGCCTTGATCTGGACGTGTTGTTTGATTTGACTTGTTGCATCAAGAGTTGATACCCGCCCAGGCTTTTGCTTCTGACTTGGCTCGTGTAGCTAGTCCTACTTTGGTAGAGGAGAATACTCCTTTGGATAGCGAAGAGAAGCTTGGTATTTTGCAACCCAATGACTGGTTGAAGTTGTAGTTCTTACTACCCGCAGGGCAGACGGCTGTACCTGCGCTGGATACTCTCCTGGACGAAAGATTGGCATTGGGCTTTGCAAAAATGTAAGCTTAATATTGCTTGGTACCCAAAGCTTGGTTTGGGTTTGTTTAACCAAGCCGACTTATGTACTGTACCTCTCAACAGACAGCACCGATACACGAGAGTATTGTCCCCGGCCTTCACCACGTGATAGATCCAGATGCTCAATGTCCATTGGCCTCCCTCAGCTCAAACTAGCTGACTCCTTTTAGCTCACAAATATCGATGAAGGGTTCACATTGCAAAACGACTTATAGCTGGCATATAATTGTTAGTAGTACCGGTAATCAAGAGAAGCACCAAAGTTATATTTATTTGACTTGGCCTGGGGAACGGCTCTCGCTAAACATACTCTCCACTAAAACCCCGTATCTCAGTTTCTCAGTCCGAAGTTCTTACAACCTTCCATTCATGCTTATTTCCAAACAAATCTTCAACCTTCAAGTTTCGTGTTGGCGATGATCTGATTGATCGGACTGATTCCTTCTAGCTAATCGTGGCGTAGTTGGTTCCAGCCCAACCAATTCTTGCGATAATGCCAAGTCAAACCCCGGCTATAGAAACTTGAGGCACTTTGCCCCACAAGTATCTTGGGGAAACAGACGTCGACGGACTTGGCTGTTTGATGCTGCCCGGCCAAAATTCCTATTTTCTGGGCACGCTTCAAAATTGGAATCAACAAAACTGCAGACTTCCCTTCTTCGTGATGGCCTTTCTTCCTCATAGCAGGTCTAGGTGGTTGCGAGCGTCTTTTTCATCTCTTCTTATCAATCATTACTCTTCGATTCTCCATACTTGACGCTGTGCGTTTTATACCTAATCTTTTATCATTATGGCAGTATTTCAGGCTTCGTGGCTCCGAATTGTTTCGTTGCTTCTTTTCCTCGTCTTTGCGCTTCCAGCAGATGCTCTACCCAAGAAAGCCAAGACCACCACCAGCACTACGAAAGGTGCAGCAGCGGCAGGAGGCGCCACTGGAGCTGCGGCCGCAGGTGGAATAACTACTGCGACTGACGGGTCGACGATACTGGATAAGACAGTTCAAATCAAGTCAGTACAGGCTTCAGTCATTCCGCGCAAGATAGAGACTAACCTCTAGCCTAGTGGCCTTTCCATCCGCTATAAGATCAGCGGCCCAGCTCAGATGTTCACTACAGCCTCGGGCGTAACAGGCGGCACAGCAGCAGCGAATACCGCCGGCACTATGGGGTTGAATGTCCTCCTGCACGGCGATGGTGGAACTTCTTTCTTCGACTTCCCCAATCAAGCTGTCCAGAACAACCTCATGGGCGTTGTAGTACTTGCTCCCAACAAGAACCTTTTCTGGGGAGGTGGCTCTGGTCTCCAAAGAACTGACGGTGTTGCACACTCTGCCGCAGTCAACTCCTTGATCCAGAATCAACTTGCTCAAGACGTTGCTTTTGATCCTGCAAATGTCTTCTTCACAGGTGTTTCCGGTGGTTCTCTCATGCTTTCCGGTTTCTTCGTGCCGGCTTTTGGCGCTACGTACAAGACTGGTGTAGTTTTATCATGTGGTGCATTGGCCCCACAGGTTGATGTTGTGGATGCCAATACCTTGGTCTCAAGCATGAAGATTCACTTCCAGAGCACGAGTGACGAGTTGGCCTCATTGCAACAAGCTATCCCAGATGCTGTGTCGGCATATGAGAAATTGGCCACAACAGCCGGCTTGAGCGCTGATCAGATCGGCGCCTTGCAGACGGTGGACAACACGCCAAATGGTGGCGGTCATTGCGGATTTGATAGCAAGGCTTTCGTCTCAGGTGTGCAGCTTCTTGCAGATAACTACGAAAATATTATGGGTGCCAATGCTTCCGGTCAAGTCACTGGTATCAACACTAGTGTTCTCAAGGTAAGCTCCAACACACCCCTCCAAATTTATTTGCAAAGCAAGAGAAAGAAGAAATGCTAATCAGGTATCATTGCATAGTCGGTTGTTGGAAACGAGAATGTCGTCTTCACTAGCGCTGGGGTAGCGCAGAAGTTTTGAAGTCAGAATCAGGATATGTAATATAGAGAGGAATTGAACGGAATTTTGAATGCCATATTTGATGCGGAGGTACTTGCTTCTTACATGCTTGTGATTTGTCATTGACTCGTGATAGCCAGCAGGCAAAGCCAACCTCCCCAAATTTCAGGCAATTAGTCACCTAAAGTCAATAGTTCAAGCCATGCAGAGGATATTATCGTGCCTCTGTACAATGCTTTTTCCCTTAGAGACTAGGCTTGATTTGCATTGAAATATCAAATTCTTTTGCTTTTCAGTTTTTCTTTTTTTTTTCTTTTTCTTTTGCAGATGAGGCTTCTTCATCGACTTTGTCAATACCCAGTCACTAGCTGAACAGCCGCCTTGCGATCGGAATGTCCGTGAATTGAATTTTATTTTGTACGGAGAAGAAAGGGCAAGCCTTGACTAAGTTAAGCACATGGTACGGTTGCATTTGTCATTTCTATTTAGTTCTGTAAGAATCGATTAAGATACCTAAGCCAAGCAAGTCACTTAAATCAGTTGAGTTACTTGAGTCAGGTGCATTACCTATTCCAAACTATGAAATATAGTCACGTAGCAGTGCCTCTATTCCTAGTTTCTCTCATTAGGAAGGTCTTCATAGATAAATAAATTAGTCATGTGACCTAGGGCTTACTCTTCCAAATTTCAACATTTAATTCCAAACAGTACAGTACTTGCTATTCATGTCTCAAACCATTACAACTAACACACCCTCAGTACTATACTCGTCGTCATCTACATAAGGCATCAACAAATGATCTTCAACGCTGCAATCCGCGACCTGCAACCCCTACCTACGATTTGATTTGTTGTCGAGCTGCATCAAATTCGTAGACATTGGACAGACTCGAAAGAAAAGACTTGTCACAAACAAACACCATCCGTGATCTGTCATGGATCCCACTTTTAATAACTATTCGCAGATTCCACCGATTTACACCAACGACGAGTTGTCACTGGTATATCGACGTACCCTAGCAAGTGTGGTTTTCACTGAGGTTTGCGAAAGTTGGCAAATTGAAGGCTGTTACTGGTTATCTCCGCAGTCAATTGTGGCATGAGCCATGAGCTTGGTCTTCCTGTGCGAAAGTACGAGGAGCAACCTATGGCTTACTTTTTGATTATCAACGCATCTGTAATAATGCCAACAGTTGGAAATATTTGGGTGCGGCACACATTATTTCTCTGGAGCAATCAGAATCTGTGGCTTGCCACTAGGATAATCGAATTTACCACATCGAGCTGCCTTCGTGTTTTATTTCCTTTCCTCAATTGCCGGCCATGCTGGTATGCGGCGTTGACTGTTGACCGTTGTTGGCCGAGTTCTATAGCATGATCATCTGCATCCAACAACGTCCAAATGCTGTACAGTACCTTGTTCACAGCTGCACTGCATTCCTGCACAACATTACGGTTGATCACCAACAAATTGAGAGTCGATGAAGAATCCAACGGCGTAGCTCGCCAAACTTTAAATATCTTGTTTGACCGCAGGCGGACTCTTGCATCAGTCGCACATCATCTACCCGCCCAGCAGTAGGCTTTCATACAGCTTGTACCTCGCTTCTCTGCTTCTACGATGGTACGAGGACTTATCACAATGAATAAAAGCCCGGCACTATATCACGCTTTCCTTTTCAGCACTACTCCGCTAGTCTCGACAAGATTAGAGGATAGGGCGGTGGTAAAGCATAGGTGTTTTGAGTGGACCCAGTGCAAGGCAGCTACCCAACATGTTCGCTGTTATAGGTATCAGATGATGGATTCATAGCTCTCGGCCAGTTTTTTCACTATTGCAACCACTTCAATGATATTGCGGCGGCTAAGATGCGGCAAAGGCTATCCCTGGTGTCGTTCCAACACCCACAGCTGCAGATAAATGCAGATAAATTCAGATCCGGCAAGATCTTACGAGTCCTCGACGCCTTTTCTGCAACTCTGCATCACATGACTGTGCAGCGGACGCATGCAATAGCAAGGATTTAGCGCTTAGCAGCACACCCTAACTAATACATTCGCCCTGATACGACTCTGTGCTGGCTGCAGTTGGATGCCACTGCAAGAACTTTTGTCAACCACTGCGTCAGGCTATAAGGTCTTGCTACCTATTAGGCTACCTATTAGGCGTAGAATAGATGATGATTAGCTCTTCGCCGGGCGAATGCATATCGACAGCGGGAGAGCCCGCTCATCCTGCGGCTATGCAGCGCCGAGGCACGCGCTGCACGGCAAACAGCTCGTCAACCAATCTGCGGGCCAACTCCCACACCCCGTCCAACCGTTACGAAGCCTGTCACATACGACGCGATCTAACGACCCTGGTAGATATTCCAGAAAGAATGCTATGAGCTTTACCCTGCAATCAGTGTTGCTGCCCAAGGTGCGGCTACGGTCCCTTGAACTTTTGTTGGATTTTAAGCTCCAAGAGAGCTTCAACGAGAATTTCCGACATGGGTACAGCAAGAGCATGCACCTCTCATTTTCCACAATCACACGGCCTTGGGCTGCTCGGGAGCAACACGGGAATTTTGATGATGCTGATATTATGCTTGAGAGCTGTTAAGCCATGGGAGAGTTTCCCCTCATATGGATCCTCCCAATCGAGGCTTCTATTCCCTGAAACTCCGACATATGTGTTGTGCCCAAACCAGTCCTGTGACAGATCCTTTACAGAGCCAGTCCTAAAGGTACTGTCTCATGCCCATTTTTCGATGCCAAAACTCCCGCAAATGCTCAAAGCCAACATAGTATCCGGATCCATTTCGCCTCGTACACCCCGGGCTCTTGCCAGACGCCAATGGTCATCGCCCAAGGAAGTGATAATTGATTCCTACGCTGCTACTTGTTAGAGGCGGATTTTATGGGATTGATTTTGTCCGAGACTCACTTGCTAGCCAGCGTCGCAGCTCTCACAATATACATCCATACGCTCAACCTGATCCTTCACTTTACAAGGCCTGGATCTATTTGCTCTGTGGCTAGCACATTCGACATGCGTGACTGTTCGATGGCCACAGGCGTACACGTATATCCAATTGATACACATAATTGTTGCAGGGGCGCGGCGGAGCAGAATTTTGTGGCAAGTCGTGATGGTCCAAGCTTTTCAACGACAGCTTCTTGTCGGCACTCGAGAGCTGTGGACGAAACAATTAGCGAATGTTTGAAGGGAGATGAGAATTGAAAGCACATCGACGCAGACGTAGACGTGAGGTCAGCGAACATACCAGTAGATATTGATCGAGTCCGTGAAGGCTTTGAAACCAGTTCGTAGTCTTTTTTGCCGGCCGGTTTGCCAGAAGGTCCTCTCACACGGACTTCGCTGGCGGAACTGCTCAAGAAGAAATTATTGCGCAGCACGTTAACGACGATCGATGATAGGGATCTGGGCGGTTCAGTTCGAAGGATCGTCGAATCTCTCTCTACAAATCCTCAGAGTTGGCAGTGCTTTATAAGTTTTGTCACACCATTCCGACAGTATGGTATTGGTCGACTGTTGATCAATTAATTTGAATGAAGATGGTTGTTTGTGTTTGCCATCCCTTGTGGGATGTAGCAACACGACGACACTCTGGAGTAGATATGCCCGGCGTGCTGCGTGCGTCCTTGTTGGTCGTTTGCTATCCGTATGGATGTGATGAGTTATGAAGATGGGATTGACTTGCAGCCATACAAGTATGATACCAGGCTGTCCCAGTCCACCAACAAGTACCCGTATCCGCGGCAAAGCCGTTGGCTAAAAGGGAACCGAGCAGACGAGACGAGCACATAAGGGTAGGGCAGGGAGAACTATTCAATGCTGACAAGGTTCGTAGGGCGCCATTCCAAGATGGGCTCACATGGGACACATTCACATTATTGGCCCTGCGAGGAGGAGGAGTGGACAGGCAGAGGGATCAGGAGGATCCACGCTGAAATCCAACCAGTTTCTTTTTTTTTCTTTCTTTTTTGATTTGCGCAGACACACGCTATGATACATACATGTGCCGCTATTGCGCGTATGTTAGCCTTTCGATCTCTTTAGGGGTAAGGGTGGTTAGCAGCGTAAAAAAAAAAGTGCGACGGTGGATCGAAGCCAATGAATGGCGACAATCCGATTCGAACTCGCGGCAACTAGCATGTGCTCTACTCGGGGGTGCCATGTGCCAAACTTGGTGACCTTGGCTCCGTGATCTCAACGGCTGCACGAACTCCCAGGGCAAACCCGGGACTTGAATGTGATGTGTTCTCTCGGGGCTGGCTGAGAGAGATACTGTACAGAGCTACTTCTGCAGCGCCGGAGTGCTACTACTGTATGGGAGAAAGTATCTACGACTTTTTTTTTTTGGTTTGGTTGGTTGGTCGCGATGCGATCGCGATGTCACGATGAGGGGGCAGCTTGAGACTCGAGCAACTTAGACGAGAGGCGGCCCCACCGGAATTCCTCTTCGGCAGACGAACTTGGTTCAAACAATGTCATCGGCCGTTGAGGCGCACGCCTCCAGGATGCTGTCTAACATTGCTTGTTGGTACTATTGGCCGCCTCTGTGACAACTGATCGCCCCAACATGTTAACGCATCTTTAACCCTTACAGCGAACTATTCGACCTTGGGCTTGTGGGCTTCACGAGGAATTAGCGGCAGTGTAACTACTACATACTTCACTACTGTACGGTAGTTCCTTTCGAAAAGTAATCCTGTGTCCATAAAGTTTACGGCTTAGACTTGAATCCACAAGTTTCCAATTTCGAGTTAGTTGCTTTGTCGAGTTTATTAGCAGAAGGTATCGTACGGAGCCGGCTCCGTTTAATAAGAACACTTTGATGGTGTTTCGCTATCCCAACAAGTATCCTCCGTCCTTAGGGCCCTAGCCCAGTCATAACGATGGATAGCGGATTATGATTCTCCGCCTGGTCGTTATGACGGCACGGAAGTAAAAGTGACGTTTTATTAGCAACGGCCTCCTACTGTAGGCTCTTGTGCGGTATCCATGCGAGAGCACAGAGTCATCCTTTGCAAGTTTGCCTACACCATTGCCTTTGACGGCCGAGACATGTTTAGAAGCCGAAGGCATTTGACGGCGAACATCATCTACAAAGTCACTAGGTTTAGCCTTAAACCGCCGCTTGGCTCTCTCTAGCTTGGTCTCCCTGAACTACCGGTCGATCCGGCGAGAAGGCGGGTTAGCCCTAAGTGCAAAGCTATTCAATAGCTGCAAAACAATAGCTTAAGACGGCCAGATTCTGAGACAGCAGACCATCGAGTCTATTGAATGACGAAGACTCGGTACTAAATAGATAGGAGGTAGCATCGAGTTGGTATGCGGTGTACATCCGTACAGTACATACGAACTGTGCGAACGGGACTGCCATTCCTGCCGAAGAAAATATGTACTGGACGAAGTAGCGTAGGGGCCTCTTCCGGCCTTCCCTTCCCGGCTCGCTCCCCCACTTGTTGCGGGTGCTCCAACAGACAAACCCTCTTCCCATGTGGCAGCAAAGCTCAGGGGGCGCAATAGCGGGCTCTATCCCTGGAGAACTCCGTGCCACGGCCGTTACTGCATTATTCCGGCGAATGCCAGCACTGTTCCGTGAGAAGAATAGCCCGACCGGCCGAGGGTGTTCCGACTGATAGAGCCCTCAGATGCTCTCGATAATACCCAGCCAAGCCTCAATTTGGAAATTTTGGCGGCAACATAGATATACACATATTACTCTATACGACACATAACGTTACAAGCAAGAAATGTTTGTCGCTAGCAGACGAGGAAAAAGGGAAACACAAGACCGTTTTTCCTCGTCCTTCTTCCTGCAGGGACCCGACGTCATATTCATTTTGATCATCTCTCTCCCGCGGCTTCTTGCTGCCAAAACAATTTCAACATGTCAGCTGCAGCAATTCTCCCGGCCCAATATAATGAAATTTGATTTGCAGAGCATCGACAAAAATGATGAGAAAAGACATGAAAAATATCCGTATCGTGATGCTTTCTTTCAGTTGTCAATCTGTCGCTCCAAGATCTCTTTATTACCGTATTCGGGACCCCATCGAGGCGATCTCTCGTCTCATGGCGCTTATAAACGCCTCACAATTCGCCGAACACGAGAGGCACACATGATGCTCACATTTCTCATCGATAGTGAATCGTGATTGATCCAAGTTGATCGGATCTTCAGCGTCCAAACAATTTAACTTCTGGTTATCCATTATTGTGAGCAGGCAGCGAGGCCCGCTTTGCAAGATCCCTTGTAATTACACACGCGTCAAGGTTCCAAAGAAGAAAACAGTTGAGGGAACACGAATTGGGAAGCCTGCTTGCACTAAATTTTGACAGGTCGTACAACAGGGTTTTTTTTAAATCCAGAACTACTTTCGGCGTGGACAAGTTGACTATTGAGGGGCTGCGGAGGGAGTTGGAAGGTAAGAAATCTGTATCTCAAAGATTTCCAAGACACATGTAGAAATAATACCTCGTCATTTCAGCTCATCCTTATCAGAAATCAAGTAACTCGAATTCTAAACACCTCACTTGATCCGGATTCCGAAGACAAGTGCGTACATGTTCTACCAGCGATCTAGAACGTCTACGCCGAATGAGGAGGAGGTCGCTTACTTCAGTCTCCTCTCCTCCGCTCTCTCTCAGGGAGTCAGGGAAGGTGTTCCTGGTGAAAGGCGGCGTGAAGGCGGCCGGTATCACGGCCTGCATACCCCCGGATCGAAGGCTGCATGATGCTCGATTAAGATGCAGAAGCTACTGTAAGTAGTAATCTGCCGCCCTCGCGGATCTCCTGAGACCTCTGACAGGGAAAATAAACAACCCTTCATACTCCATAAGAACACAACAGAGGGGGTGAAACTCAGCGTCTCACTGGCTAGCATCTGTGTGCCGGAGGTAACAGCTAAAGAACTGAACTCAATTGTGTTGCAACCTACTCTATTTTGAGTACTTACGGAAGTACATACAGTACTTAGCAATGCAGTGCCGAAAGTGGGCGGGAGAATTATTAACCATTTCTGAGCACGCTCAGGCTTAAGTCTTAAATCCGTATTTAATTCTCTCAGAAAGGTTTCAACTTTCATTTCGACACCCGTCGTCGATGCCTCGCAGACCAAGAAAGCTAGAAAGTGGCATATGCCCGCCCGAAGGCAAAGCAAAAGCGAGCGAGCAAACAAGCACGCAAGCAACGCTTGTGTGAAATGTGGAAGCACCGGCATACAGCCGACATACCTTCTTTGCCCATTGCGTCGGATGTCCCTTACGTTACGACGACGAAAACCATCGGCTGTTTCTGAGAAGTTACGGTTTTGCCCGAAAGATCAAACCTCTTCGATCTTCTTGCTATTTTCTTTTTCTTTTCTCTTTCCACAGATGAAAAAGGGACAAAATCCTCGAGAAAAGAAAGGCACGTCAAGAAGAATAGGAGGGTTTGTTTCATGCAGTGGCCGAGGTGTTCTGCAAAATCCACCCCACCGTTTTATTTTATTTTTTCTTTGAAACCTCGGGATCGCAGAAAATCACCAAAACCACCTAGGGCACCACCACCACTCTACAAACAGACCTACTAAATGCCGAAGAAAGCTGTGCCGCAGTGGTGCAGGTCCGCGGACTGACGGCCTTACCAATTGCGATAATACTTTATCGACCGTTTTAACCTTTAAAAAGTCTTGGTTGGGGGTCTTGGATCTTTAAACCCAAACACGCCCCAGAGAGAGTTGGATCAAACGATCAAGATACAACCATCAAAGCGAGGGCGCAGCGACTCTTAACGACACAACACCGTCGGAATGCCCTCACACCGAATAAGCCGTCCATTTATCGGTACCGGTACTGCATCTTGGAATTTGGGGACTCGGAACACACAGTTGAGGCTGTCTACCGTCAATGTTGCTCTCAGATCACTGCTCCAGATAGAACTCACTGTTTTTGCCCACACACTCCTGACAGAATTCAGGATTGGCGTAGGGGTTGTCGTCCATTGCCGCTGGTGATGGGTGGCGACAAAGCATCTGCAGGTCTTTCACTGCCACGGTCTTGAGTATTGTATTATTCAGACAAAAAGCGCTGCTTTGAGCCTCAAAGAACAAATATCTTCGCCAGCATACTTGGATCACAACTGTCAATTCAGGATGTTCAACTCGGTCACAATCGCATCGCACCGATAGTTTCCGATACCCGAGGTGACCCTCGGCACCAAACACTCATGGTCGACAATTTCCGGTCTTCCCATTGGTGTAAATCGAGGGTTAGCGGTAATAACTGCTACTTACCATTCCCCCAGGTTTTGCCATATCCTGGTCTTCTGAGGGGCAGAGGGGTAAGAATCTCCTGTCAAATCTCTTTTCGGAATTGTCCTTGGTGGATGGAGAAGGAGGAATTACGAGTACAATCATGTGATTGTTCCTCCATCCCTTTTCCCTTTTTCCCACGATGGAGTTCAGCGGAGGAACGCTTTACGCTACACAACCGAGGCAAAAGGCACTACTGCACTAACTGCACACTGCACACTGCTCAGTAAGCGTAGCGAATTTCATCATCATCACCTTATCTCACAAGGCAAGCTTTCACAAGCCTCGCCCTCGCGGTTATCGAAGGCCTCCTGCGGGAAATGGAAATCTCGTTCCCGTTTCGACAACACACGCATGTTCCGGACTTTGTTCACGAAGTTTGTTTTGGTCTGCTACCACACCACCTCACGACCATGGCTCTCCATGGCTGTCCGTGGTTTCCGACTATTTCCTCAGCTTACAATTTCAAAGACCTCCATTGGCTGTTCCCCCGCCCAAAGGGTAGGTCATTATTATCGTCGAGTACTCCATGACAGCAAACTTCCATTTCCCCATTGGGAAACCTCGTCATTTCCCCATTCGGAAGCCTCTTCATTTCCTCCATTTCTTTGTTGATATACGTATATCTCTCCTTGCGTCGTCGCTCTTTATCTCCTTCATTCTTCTCCTCTCAACCCCCCCCCCCCCCCCACCGCCAAGCTTCCTCACAAAATAAGATCGTCGATCTGTCCATGTACCTACCTGACTTACTCGTACATACCTACCTAACCTGTGTAACCTGTCTAACCTACATACTTATTTAATAAGAGCAGACTATCGCGGCCAAGGGAATAAGCACGTGCAGCAGCGTTGCATGAGAGGGCGTTGATCAAACCATATCCTCACCCATCCAAGGGCGGTACAATTACGAAACCCACTCACTCGCCTTAAACCCCACCAACTGCCCCACGATCCTGCATTGTCAACAACGAAATCAAATCAAATCACGAACTCAATCCCGCGAAGAAAATACCAAAGAGTCACCGGTGAAAGCGCATGTGCACGTGAAAAAGGAGAAGAAAAAAAAGGAAAAAGCAAAGAAAGGCCGATACTCGATCCCTCTTCTACCAGCAAGCAACCTTCCTCTCACAACTTGCTTCCTCTTCATTCCACCCACACCTGCCCTCTCATCCCAACAAAACTCCTGCCTCTCTCCAACGCCACGAATAGTGCAAGCCAAACTCCGCATCCTCTGCAGACTTACAGCACAAAACTCACGTAAATAATCAAACCCGTAAAAATGGCCTCCCAAACAGCCCGCGACGTCCTCACTCTCCCCCGACAACCAATGCAATTCCTCTCGCTATCTCCCACTACCTCAGCTTCCTACCCCATCACCCCCGTTATCAAATCCCCTACAAGCACCTCTCCCACCACCGCAGAAATAAACGAGAGACGACGCAGCTCCTCTGCTAGCTCTGCCAGCGCAAACGGAAACGGCAGACGCTTTTTGAAGTTGGGCCCTGTTCACTTTGGGGAGAGTTATGATTCCGATGGTGACTGGTCTGAGGACGTAGTTGCAGAGTAGATTTTTCTACTCTGTAAGCAATGATTGAGTGGGATAGGAATTTTGATATGAGGGATCACCGGAGTATTCAATACGATAGGAAAGGACATCAGTCACTTATTGGAGCGGGAGTTTCTGTGCATCATTCGAAATGGAAGTTACAAATTGGGAATTATGGAATTTTGAACGTGGGTATGTTTGGAAAGGTGGGGGTTTAGAGTGGGGTTTTGGAGCAGGTTAGAGAGGTCGCTTGAATGATTGAGAGAGTGAGTGATAGGTCAGCAGCGACACTTTCGGCATTCGTTTTATGATGTGATGTGATGTGTTTGGTTGTGGGGCATGGAATGTTGTTTGTTTTCTTTTGCATAGTGTTGGGGTTTGGAAAGGATGATCGATACGTATATATATACCTTGCTATGCTAGATAAGCATAAATATACAGAATGAATGAATGAATGTTTTATACTCCTTGAAAAATCCATTGTACATTTATATTACAACTATATATACATTAGTTAACAAGGGTAAAGTAAAAGAAGGGTACTATAATATTAATAATCTTTTAAAGTAGTAACTAATAAGATTATCTTTTCTTTAAAATAAAAATAAAAAAAGCTAGTATAAAAGGCTATACTATTATAAGATCTAGTTAATTAATTAATTATAGGAAATAACTTATTAGTCTTAGATAATTTCTATATTCTATATAGAGCTAATAACTCTATAGAAGTATTACTTATAGATTTCTGTTGTAAAGAGATTCCTGTTACAAAGAGACAAAGTAAGCGTAGTTGTAAGCTTATTCTAAAATATACTCACTGTGTAATACAGAGTATAATAATATAAATCTTCTATATCATAACACGAACCACGAATTCTAGGTATATAAACTTATAATATAGTTAGTTACACTTACACTTATTGCCCACAAATCACGTGTCAGAACCATCGCATAGAGTATATTTTTATATTAGGTTTATATTCGATCCTTTTCTGATTTATAAGATCTAAATCAATTTCGCCCTGTTCTGTAACTTAAGGCTATATAAGCCTTATATGAATATTATAAATTACTTATTTTTGTATGGTATTCGGGAGATAAATTCGATGTCTCTTGTTTTATATATATAGCCTATGCCTACTTACTTGACCTTGTATTTAGAGGGTAAGTAAGTACTTACAATTCACTTATTATATATATATACAAATTTCCACTAAGTCGTAGTTTAATATACATACATCTATATCTCTATACAATTTAAAACTAAAGAGAGATATAAAAGTCTAAGTTTCTATCTTTCTTTGTGAAATATATATTTGTGGCGTCTATAAGTTTTGTTGTTATGAGGAATATTATTACTAAAGTTTAACTATTTTAGATTCTTTTTTTAAATCTTTTAAAGGAGGCTATATATACTTGTTTTGATTATTCATTTCATTTTTGTTGAAAGGTTAGCTTACAAACTTTAGATCATCATTGTCTAGTACTATAGCCCAACTTGGATAATTCCGGCTTCTAAGGATGTATTGTTATTTGATACGTCTTTTTCGCTAAGTTAGCATTGCTTGATTACTATACAAAGGTAAGGAAGTATCTTCTCTATCTTTTCCCCCTTAGAACTAGGTGTCTAATTGTAAGTATAGCTCTACTATTACTACGTGTTAATAGTGTAGAAACACATGTAAATGACTCCAGCTACGGTAGAGAGTTAGAGCAAAAGAATTTACTTCTAAAAATTTAGCTACTAGCAGTTAAAAAAACATAGTCAACGGGTTGACTAAGTATCTTAGACTGTGTTTGTTACTACAGGACTTTAAAATATAGTTATATGAGAATCTAGGTCTAGATTCTAGGTGCGTATTGTATCTTAAGATTAAGTTAAAAGATAAGGGTACGTTGTTAAAATAATGTTCGTTACCATTTAATAGCTAATCCACACAGCAGAGAAACCTTGTAGCCCCCCTCTGAATAAAATAATCTTCATGTTATTTATCTTCACATAAGATTATTCTCAAGTACCTGACATTGAATTTGATTACTCTGGATGGTCATGCAGTTTGTTATCCTCTCTCTGCTTTAGGAAGTGGATAATCCTTATTGCTGTGTACGAAGAGAATGAAGAAAAGACTTTTGCTTGTAGAACGAGTTTTAAAACTAAGGTAGTAGAAATTGGTAAATATAAGTTATAGCTTACGGTACAAATAGATATATCAGAGGTCATTTTTGATTAGGGAAATGAGTTGCTTAAGTAAATTGCTCAAGTTTATGTTTTATGCCTAAATAGATAACTATTCAAAAATGACATATTGTAAACCGATTTGTACAGTAATCCTAACAAAGACAACTCAAAGCACTTCTCTTTTTGTACTTTAGCCTTTTCTCAACTCAAATCAAGATTCACGATTTCTTCTTCTCTTCCACCTTCTTCTCTTCCGCTGTCTCCTCCGCCTTCTCCTCCAAACCCTTCTTCCCACCAGACCTTCCCAGCAACTTCTTTAAAGGAATATTAGCAACATTCTTCTCTTCCACCTTCTTCTCCTCCACCGTCTCCTCCACAACCCTCTTCCCAGACCCCCCCAAAAGCGTCTTCCTCAGCGAAATATTAGCAACATGCACAACCGCCCTCGTCTGTCTCAAACTCGGCACCCCACCAGCCGCACCCCCCGTCCCAGGAAAGATCAAAAACAAACGACTATCCAACCCCTTATCAGTCCTCCACTTATCATAATAACCCTTCTTCCCACAAACATTCAAACCACCAAAAACGCGCCTATGAACCCTCCTCGAGACCCCCGCAAGAACCTTGGGCATACCGGTGATTTCTCCTAATGTATCTAGAGGTTCGTAACCGAGGGAGAGGTATGAGATTTCGGCGATTTTTAGAAGGGCCATGGAGGCGTAGGTTAGGAGGTCTGTTATTCCTTTTGGTGAATCGGGGAGTGCTACGCAGGGGTCGAGGTGGTATCCTTGGTTTGCTCCGAGCATACGGAGGGCGGCGAAGCCGTTGGGTACACCGGTTGCGTCTTTGGTGTAGACGTATGTCATTAGATCTGGGAGGGCGAAGGGGTCGTAGATGGTGATGTATGCTTGGGTGATACCGGATGCATTGCGGTGAGAGCGCCAAGTATCGTAGACCGAAACTAATTGTCGTTGGAGGGTAAGATTCTTGCCATTTCGTGGCGTATAGACTTCCACGGTTATGTTATCTTTATTGGGATTCAGTAGATGTTTGTTCCGTGTTGTGATTGATTTCCCAGATTGGCCTAAAAGTACCGGGTTCGTCATAGGATTCAATACGCGCTCAATTCCAAAACACATTGTTACCCAATTTTCTTGACGAGCATAAAACGGCGAATGCTGAACTTGCTCCCAGAAATGCAATACCCAGTCCTGACTTTTTCCGAAATGCGGTAAATTCTGAGAGGACGTGAGGGAATAGATTAGGTGGACATAATGGATCTCCACCGACTACGGCGATCTTGTCTGTGACTTTGTAGTAAAGTGCAGCTGTTCTGTCTTTCGTAATGAAGAAAGTGTAAGAAGAGTCGAGGATTCCCATGTGTGAAACCCTTCCATGTTGAGAAATCAACTCCTCTAAAGCTGCTAGCGCAGCAAAGTCTCCCAAGTCAAAAGTAGTCCTGACATTTTTCGAGGGAACAACTGGCTCTTCAAGATCCTCGGATGGTGGATCACTGGCGGTAATTGAGCCGTATTCTGCCACGAGGAGAGTTTCTTCCGTAAATATGGTGCGAGAGTTCGCTGTAATAGTGGTAGAAGTTGTAGTTTTAGCGTAGGTTATCCGATCAACCAGATTTAGTGATTCCGTTGGCTGAGAATCTCTCACTAGTCCATCTGCCATATCGTGCCCAAGCTTTTCGAAGAAGCTTGGAGGGGTTTGTGCAGCTCTTTGCGCAGCTCGAGCAGCTTTCCTTGCAGTTTTCTTCTGGGGTTTCTGGCCATGATTATCAATGTAGTCGGGTACCATATTGCTGGATAAATCGTTTTGCATCGTCGCTAGAATTCTTGGAGTGTACAGAAAAATAGACGGAGAGGAGTCCCGCGACGAGTACAAAGTGCATTGCAAGCAAAATAACGTCGAAGATGGTAAGACGCATTATATGTTAACGTTAATTGCACACCCTCAATTATTAGAGGTCGGGATCTAAAAAAAAAGGAGGTACTGCGTGTAAAGCTTAAAATGCAAGCGAAACTCGAAGTTGTACGTCAAATTGCTGCGGAAAGCTGACAGTTTATGAGGCTATGCTATATGGTGTGGGTGAAAGCTGGGTTTTTGTAAGCAGTTCTTCGTATTGATAAAATGGAGAGGGTGATTGGGATGACCCGAAGAAACGAGAGCTCAAAAACATCAGATTTCGTAGCGAGTTCCCTCCTTGTGCATGCCCTTTACTTATCCAGCCACCACCGCATACGCAACGCAGAGTCGGACGGAAAAGAGTGCGAACCGAACCGAACCGACCAATCAGAGAAGCGAGAGAGCCCTGGTTACTTACTACCTCAGGTAACAGTAACCTGCAACCTTCCTCGTATCGGTCCAATTGTTATATTGGTTTCGTTAAAGGCAGCTTCATCCACTTCGTAGCTTGGGGTCGTAAAATAACTTCTGATATGTTATTATGCCTTGCTTGTACCTAGGACCTATTTGCTTTGAGACCTCAATTTTGATATAGACCACAATCACGCCTGGAAATGCATTTGCTACGTACTACTACTGGTCAGGTGGAATTCACCGTGAAATAGTTAGTAAAATTTATTTTCCCCGTTAGGAACGGTGAATGCTATTAATTTCCCTTCAGTTCTTTTCGAAATATTTGCCTTGCTAATGTTAGAGCACTACTTTAGAAATATGTTGCTCATGATTGAATCATGTAATTTCTTACCTCAACACACTTAAGGTCTTTTCTAGAGATGACATAAATTAGATAAGCCTTTTGCCTCTCAACTCA
The DNA here is from genome assembly GCA_003008705.1 of Pezicula radicicola. Lineage (NCBI taxonomy): Eukaryota > Fungi > Ascomycota > Leotiomycetes > Helotiales > Dermateaceae > Pezicula > Pezicula radicicola. Next base: position 140,842 of record PDUO01000046.1, on the reverse strand, counting down.
CTTCAATTACGTCCCCCAAAGAATATACTAGGCCAAGTTGGAAAATTGTCGCGCTTTACAACAACACAAGAATTAGCTGCCAAGCCCTGCTGATCTCGGCGCTGGCGAAAGAGGAGCTTTGTAAATGCTGGGTGATCGTAGCTCTCGCTCTCTTAGTTCGATATCATTAACGTCCTTCTTCCCCAATCTCTGAGAACGTGATTTGCGCACACCATATCCATTTCCTCCCCCAATAGCGTTTCCTGATCCATCATGGTGTTGTCGTTTTCGATATACGAAGAAGCCACCCATTGCGCACAGAATCAAAAAGGCGAGTACTATTGGCAATCCAATGTAGAGAGCTGGGTTTCGATGTGACTTCGAAGCTGGCTGTCCTGTTGGTTCTGGGACGGAGCTGGTCGTGACCATGACAGTCGGACCTTCTACACTTGATGCATTCGTTCCCACGGCGGCATTCAACGGAGCGATGAAGAGAGTTAGCTTGTGAAAAGTGCGTTAGTACTTGTATGTTGAAAATATAACAAGGCCCGTAGGGCGCAAGGTCGTGATTGAGAAATTTAGGAGAGCACAATAAACCAGGACTCATTGAGCACTGATATGGCCATGGACAAGTATCTGGAATTCAAGTGGAAATATAAGTGTCTTACATTGTTGGATGAAAAAGTCTCCAGCCAGTCTTCCTCGATTGTCCAAGATATAAAACCATAGCTGTTTTCTGTTATAGGAGAGGTGAAGGCTAGCGATCGCAAACCAGATGAGTTCCTCCTGTGATATCCTATGATCAAGACCGTCGCGTTTGCTCCTTCAGTTATCGAATAGTAGCTAGGGTCCCAAGTCACTGCCCTTCTCAGTATGGTGACCAGGTAATAGTCAAAGAAGTCATACCGTAGTACGTTTCCCCCACAAATACCTCGGAGCCATTGCTAGGCTTGCAGAATGGAGCGAACTCTCCGTTTGTGTTATGACAGACTGTGAATGCGCCTTCGTCGCCTGCTGGTGTCGCAGTTACCAACCCGGTGGCAGATGTAGTTGTGGCTGCGGAACTCTCCGTGGCAGAACTTGTCGTCGTAGCTGTTATGGCCGCTGGATTTTCGCTGATCGTTAATCGTGCACCACCGAGAGTTTTGACGACTGGAGTGACAGTGGAAGACACCCCGTTTGAATTGACCGTAACCCATGGAACCAACCCAGGATCTGTAGTCTGGGGACCCACATCTATGGGAACATCAGCTTCTGTATGTACTCTGTAAGGAAACAGGTACTTGCCAGTTCTGGGAAACAATCCATTTGCAGAAACAAGGCTGCTCAGAAGCACAACTGCGCTGATGAAGCTACGACGCAAGAGTAACGCAGGCGCACACATCGTGAGGGCTCTATCTCGTCGATTATATCACAAAATGCCAGTAAGAGACGATAGGCGACAAAATTGTGCGTACGATCATGACGGATGCGATTGTATTTAGAAGCAAAGAGAACGAAGGTGCAGTAGTCAGTGATCGACCTTGCGAGATGAAAAGTTGAGGGCCGAAGCGCAAACAAGTTCAAACGAGGGGAGGGGAAGCTCCCCCGCCTTTTGATGATTACAGGGATATGCCAACTCTAACTTTTAACCTTACCTATCAATGCTTGAAAACGCCACAAAAGAGGAAAGATCTACACAAAGGAAGTTACCTATTACTCGACATAGTTTATTAATTGGCGAGACCATGCACAACAAGTTTGCCCAACCCAACGTATCAAAACAGGCTTGAAGAGTAAACCTTATTCTTATCTTAAATCTTTGGTTAGGATCCTAAAAATAGATGAGTTGCTACAGTAACTTACCTACGAAGTAGAAGCAGTGGACCAAGCCAATTATTCTTTAGTATTTCATATATTTCAAGTGTGTGAAATCTATCCTAATATTTCTTGACCATCCTATCGTAGATCCAATGGTCTTCTTGATGGAACCTTCCTGATTTGAGTGAAAGGTGCTTGGGATGGCCTCGCTTAGCTACGGATATAAGAAGTCAATCCAGGCAAGTTCTTCTAGCTCAATGATTTCCATTAACAGCCGTATAAATCTGTCACTATACTAGAGACAAGATTGAATTAAGCCAAGTCTTGAAATATTTTATTAATCTTGCTAGGTAAGTTCTTTTGTTGACATCTATCATAATTGATACTGATTCGCCGAAAGGATTTTAGCAGCGGAATCCAACTGGCATCTCTAATTTGGACCTCAGACAGTCTCATGAGTCTCAGCAATCGCCCCCTCCTTCTCCATAGCTGCCTGCGCAGCAACAGGATCTTGCATAGCATGGGGAACAAGCTGATCCCCAAACACCTCATCCATCTGCTCCAAAGTCCTTCCTTTAGTCTCGGGAAAGAAGAAAAAGTAAATCGTAGCCGCCACAATATTAAAAGCAAAGAACACATAAAAGTACCTAAACCCAAGGTTTGTGAGTCCTGTTGGTGATGCTTGGGCGATAACGAGATTGAGGACCCAGTTTGTGAAGGTTGTTAAAGCATTTCCGAGGTTGCGGATTTCGGTTGGGAAGATCTCGGCTGGGTAGACCCAGGAAATGATGCCTAGTGGTGTGTACCAAAGAGAGAAGACAAAGTTCATGGCTACCATTGCTCGGAGTAGATTTTCACTTGCTCCTTCAATATGCGTGGCCAAAACTGAGTTGACGAGGAGAGCACCGGCTAAGAATAGTGCCGAGACAATCAAAGGCTTGACTCGACCGACTTTCTCGAGAAGGTAGAGACCGATGGTACAGTAGACGATTGAGAGAGCACCACTGATACCGATGATCATAAGAGAAGTCTGATTGCTGATTCCCAGAATTGCGTAGATTCGTGGCCCGTAGTAGTTAATAACATTAATACCACTTAGTGGTCCAAACGCCTGCAGTAAGCAACCGAGGATGAGACGGCGACGCCAAGATGCTTTGGTGATGATGGAGTACCAGGAAACAGTCATTGCAGCACGGTCGGCTGCGATAACATCACGGATCTCTCGAAACTCAAGCTCGATTTGCTCTTCTGGTGTGCTGCCCTGGCGAAGTTTGTGTAGAACAGCCAGAGCTTCTTCATGTCGATCTTTCTCCATCAGCCAACGTGGTGATTCTTGAAGAAACCAGACTCCAACAAGGAGAATTAAACTAGGTACACATTGGAAAGCAAGTGGGAAACGCCCTGTGTAGGTACATACGTCAGCTAGGTTAACCAAAAAGTTCAAGAATGAACTCACATTGAAAAGGCGAATCCACAAAAGAGCAACCGTAGCCCAACCACTGTGCAACTAAGAAACCCCAACTCAACATCCACTGCAATAAACCACTCAAAATACCACGGTATCTCGCCTCACTCAACTCTCCTGCGTATAGTGGGATAGTAGCAGTAAGCATACCAACAGCACACCCAGCAATAAAGCGTCCGCAAATTAGCATCGCCATGTTGGTAGCGCCAGCTTGAAGAGCACAACCGAGGACTGAAATGCAGGAACCGGAGAAGATTGTCCTTTTTCGACCTAGGCGGTCACCGAAGAACATGTTGATAATCGTACCGAGAATTGCTCCACCTTGAAAGGCGGAGACGATACCACCGGTTGTATTATCATTTGGGTTGTTGAAGAAGGTCTTGAAGTGTGGGAGGGAGATTGTAGATGTGATGATTCCGAGATCGTAACCAAAGAGGAAACCTGGTAATATGTTAAAAAGCTTCCCCTGGGATTGATTGAGTGAACGCTAACCTCCAATGGCTAAGAATGTAGCTGAGAGGAAGGTTGTTTTGACACCCATCTTGTGCAATTGAAGTTATGACTTTCAGACCATAAACAAATATACCGTTCGTACAATGGTTTTAGCCCGTCGATTCCTCAATGGTGCTCACGGCTCTAGTAAGAGTCAATGTCTCATAGTGGGGAAACACATTGTTTATATAGATGAATAGAGAAGGAAACTGATTGCGTGGAGATCAAATCAGTCTAGTCAAATCTGGAACCTGGAGTCTGGAGTCTTACATGCTGGAAACACCCTAGACTCAAAATCTGGGGACGAAGCATAGTGGAAGGCTTCTCGTCGGTTAAGCTGGGGGCGAGGAAAGTCCACCACCGTCCACCACCTAGGAACATGAACTGGTGGTGACCTGATAAACTGCTAGTAAGTCGGTCAATAAACATAGATGACATCGGGAAGTACCGCCACAATAGGAATAATAAGGTCGGATTTCGGACTAAGAAACAACGAGAAATCACCCCGGATCAAAAGCCTCATTAAAGTGACTCCCCCCCCCAGAATCTGCAGAACCAAGTGAGCATGATTCAGGTAGTGAAAGCCGAGACGAGCTACCGATCGCTCTCCACACTCATTCCCCACCACACGTCTTAGCGGCGGCGAGCGGCGGCGAACTTTCGATTTGATAGGTCTTCCATGTGGTGAGGTAAGTCCACTATCAATGGTTTGTACCGAAGTTGAGTGGCTCGTTCTCGAATTACAGGCATTATTTTGCCATCTGGCAAATACTTTTCAAGAATCGGGGGAAGATGCAGCGACGAACGAGATGCAGTAGCCGAGTAATCTCGATCATCTGGTCAATTAAAGCGGTTTGGAGGAAAGCGCCCCGTTATTTTGAATGTGTCTAACGATTCTGAACTAGTGTATCTGCGCTTATGAGGGTAATCTCTAACACGAAGGATTGGATTTGCTGTTCTTTTCCTTTGACACGTAAAACTCGCTTTGCTAGATCTCTACACCTGTAACCAAAGTGCTCCCGCATCCAGACCGAGAGCAGAAAGAAGCACCGAAATCAAAAAACCTGAGAATGGAATTCATTCGCTGTGGTATTCATGGCTACCATGAAACTTTAGGGATAGATGTTGACGAAATTCGCTTCTATTGGGCTCTTTCAAGTGCAACCAAAGGGTCAGTTCAAAAAGCCTACCAAGTCGTTCTTTCTCTAGAAGGACAAACACCAAGTGAAAAGTGGGATTCCGGCAAAGTTATTTCAAATCAACAAAGAAACATTCTCTGCTCACCAGAAGGAGGTTTCGCATCAACAAGCAGTTATACCTGGATCATAACGGTTTGGGACGAAAATGACAATGCATACACAGGCCAACCGAATCACTTCTTCACAGCATATCCTCGTAACCACCAATTACCACCATGGAGCATGAATCAAACCTATATGCCTCACACCTCCCTAATCTTCAAGACGTGGTTTGAAGATGAAGCGAATCGATGGAAAGGTGTCTGGATCGGCAATGGTTCCGACAAACCATTCTACCTCCGAAATGCATTCACACTTTCCAGAAAACCAACAAAAGCTGTTATGTTCGCTTCTGGACTGGGTCATTTCAATTTGAGAGTTAATGGAGAAGCAGCCAGTGACCACGTTCTTGATCCTGGATGGACGAATTATCACCGAACGGTTCAGTTCGTGGGTTATGACATGACTGAGAAGTTGAAGCAGGGAGAGAATGTGCTGGGAGCACATGTTGGAAATGGCTTTTATGCTGGTGATCAAGGAGATAGATTCTTTTGGCCTATGTATGAGGACAATACATACGTTCGCTATGGAAACGAACTTTGTTTCTTCTCGGAGTTGCATCTTTTCTACGAAGATGGAGAGCACGAGATTTTGATTTCGTCCCCAACAGAGTGGAAGGTCAAAGTAAGCGCGACAACGTTGGCAAATATATATGCCTCGGAGACCCATGACAGGCGTCTGTATCCTTGGGGGTGGGATTCACCGGGATTTGATGATTCGGAATGGTCTCCTGCGAAGGCTTTAACCGGACCACGAGGAAAGCTGTCTTATCAGAGCCAACCACCGGTTACTCTTCATGAAAGCTTTATACCTAAGTCGACCAGGAGTCCCCGACCTGGTGTTATTTGTTTCGACCTTGGTCAGAACTCATCGATAATGGTGAAGATTGTTGTCGAAGGAGATGCGGGTTCGGAAGTCACAGTACGGTATGCGGAGAGTGTACATGAAGACGGCACAGTACGTATGCCGGACCCGCTGTTCAAGCAATTCGAAACACATGTATACTCGACTATTTTCCTTGAGGGAAAAGGAAAAGAAACTTGGACACCGGATTTCAGCTTCACGAGTGCTCGGTATATACAAGTTGAAGGTGTAGCCCTTGAAGCTGGCCAAGGTCTGCCTGTTATCCATTCGGTAGTCGGCCAGCACGTCTCATCTGCTTCTCGACGTCTTGGGTTTTTGAAAACGGACAAAGACGATGTTAATGCGTTGATCAATGCTTGTCACTGGACATATGCCTCGAATCTCTTCAGTTACCACACAGACTGTCCACAAATAGAGAAGTTCGCTTGGCTCGAAGTTACTCATCTCCTGGCTCCTGGCACTCAGTATATCAGAGATATGGAGGATCTCTATACGAAAATATTGGACGATATTATTGATGCTCAAGAACCGCATGGTCTTGTACCTACCATGGCTCCGGAAATGCGTTACATGTGTGGGCCTATGCACGATACTATTACTTGGGGTTGTGCAATCTGTTTCTTACCTGATATTCTTTTGAAGTATTATGATTCAACTTGTGTCATTCCGAAAGTTTATGGACCCGCAAAAGCATATATGGAGTACATGAAGAAGAAAGAACGGAAGGGAGGGTTGATTGAACATGGGCTGGGTGACTGGGGACGGGATATTGCATTTGGCAATCACCAAGCTAACATCGAGACAGCCGTATACTACAAATGCCTCCGGTGCGTCGAGATGATGGCACGAGAACAGGGATTAACAGAAGAAGCTGAGAAGTACCAGAAATGGGCTGCGCGTATATATGAGGTCTACAACAATCACTTGCTCATTACTGACGACTCGACTCGGGAAGGTGCCTACTACACCTCGCTAGACAACTTTCCATCTAGAGATTGCGCAGCCGTTAATCAAGCAATGGCTCTTCAATTTGGCCTCGTACCCAAGGAACATATAGCAAGCGTACAAGCCGCTTTCCTGTCGGACGTAGCGGACGGTCGGATTCGCGCAGGAGAGATCGGACTCAAATATTTGTGGAACACACTCGAAGATCTCAACCGCCCAGATCTTGTCCTACAAATGGCAAGACAAGAAGAGCATCCCTCATATATGCGATTCTTACGACGTGGTGAGACGACTCTCTTGGAGTTCTGGCAAGATGAATGTCGAAGCAAATGCCACGATATGCTTGGAACCATCTACGAATGGTTTTATGCTGCTGTGCTTGGTATCAAACCACTTGGAAATGCGTACAGGACTTTCAGTGTCAAACCTCCGTATTCTTCTGAGTTCGATTACGTCGAAGGTGAAGTGGATTGTCCTTATGGCAAGATCGCTGTCACTTTTAAGAGGCAAGCGGATAAAGCGATCGATATCCATTTGGAGATCCCGTTTGGAACAACTGCTCATTTCTATTTGCCACCAACAGCCGAGCACAAGAACGGTGTGTCTGATGTGTTGGACAACAAATCGATTGAATTGACACACGGCTTGTATAAATTGCATTTAGCTCCCCCTGCCGGGAAATCTTCGAAATGGGAAATCACGCAAGTAGAAGACGAAAGCCGAAATGTTAAGAATGGCGCTTAAATGTTCAAATTGATAGCTTTGGAATATTGAGTGTTGGCATACAAGGCCTCATCAACAAGGGCAAGAAGATTCAGAAGTCTCTATCTTGATATCTGTGTGATATCAGTGATTCAAAGAGAATTGAAGCTGAGATTCTGGATAATGGACTTTGTTTGACTAAATCAAGTCAATAATTGGACACTTTCAGCATTTCACCTCTTGTTGTAGCCTAATAAGCATCACTTGAGGGTTACATTCAAATTACTCTCCTTGGTGATATTGCCACTGTGGCACGGAGTACTGATTTAGCTTAGTTTTGGAATTTCAATCATTTAATAAATTTTTTCCTCCAATAAATTTGAGGTCGAATTGCAATTAATAGAAGCTTTGAACTGGTCCATGTTTATTTCATATACTGTGATTCTTGTTCTTTTAATGTTGAGTGGACGTGCAAAATAATTTTTGAACAGCAAATTTACCTTACATTATGCACTCATACAGTAAGGCCGGTTTTATTATCCTTTGGAGTGGTCTCTGTTGTCAATACTAGGTAACTGTAGAGCTTTTAAATTCCTTCTACCCCTTAAATTCCAATTAAGCGAAATTAGCGAATACTACAGCCGGAAGGGATATTGAGTAAATGTACCTAAATATTTAGGTACGCTTCTATTCTAATTTTATCTCAGTAGATCGCTTAGGGTTAATAGTTTAAGTCACTTGATCTACGTACAGAATTCTGATTGGATCGGAGAAACCCGTGATGCACTAATGAAGAGCTTAATTCAACATCAAAACTTCCTAGCATCGACCATCTGTGTTCCTACTTCTTCCAAACCTACCAAGCTACCAATTTCACAGCATTCAACCACCACAGTCTGCTCGGGATTTTTCTCACTTATTGAAGTATTACTAGGTGAATCTTGCTTTCCATATCCACTGGCATTGTCTTCAGAACTACTGTTTAGTTCCAGTGCTTTGTCGAGCAGTATCTGCTTGTCGCGTGGTACGTCCTTGTCGCGTCCTAGTTGGACAGTGCGCCAAATTTTTGATGGAAACAAGAGTCATTTCACAACTCTTTTTTATGAAATTTCTGTTATTGATAGTGCAAGAGTCAGATTTACTTGCTTCTCAAAGCTGTATTACTCTTTTCTTTTTCTTCCATTTTTCTGTTTCTTCAAAAGAAAATGTTCAAGTTAAAGGGCATACGAATGCTTAGCGCACACACAACTTTCTCCTTTACTGTTTATGATAGCCCAATGCATAGATTGCTACGTACAAGTGTGGTCACTGATACTGTGTGCTGGTGTTTCTTCTCTCCGTAAATACTTAGCTCGAGCATTTGTAGTCCAGACATCATGATATGTACAAATACAGGTCTAACCTTTGGCTCTTCATGATCTCGCCGCATACCTATCTGCCAAACTCCCCCCTTCGTGAATCGTCAAAATTCACCCAGTTTCTATTTTTGATCCCGAGTAGTATTGTCCTTCACAGCCTATAAAAACCTATTGTGTTCGCTTCGAGTCGCAACCTCATCAACATCCACCATTCAACATCTGATTCAAAACTTTTACTTTCTCAAGAATAGAATCGCAGCTTCTTCGGAATCATATCATCTTCAGAGCAGATCTGGTTTTCGAAGAATCATTATCAATCCGCAGCTGCGCCATCATCTTGGTTGCGTTGCTTCTTTTGCTCCTTGCTCCCTCCTTTCCACCACTGACGTCGACTTCAACTGCCGCGATCAGCATCCTTTCTTTCGGAGACCTGTTCAAAGCTCAACCCCGATCAACTTCTACCTTCGAAACTACCTTTTGGATTTCCACCATCTTCATCGCAAATACAAGTTTCCCGAGTATATCAAAGCTCGGAACGCTGAGTCGGTTCTCTTTGGGGAAGATCTTTGATATCAAAGCTACAACATCGTCGCCTTTGCAGTAAGTCCATCATCTATCCTGCGACAGCATGCCCTCTGCAACATCATCTATTTCATTCCATGGATCTGATTCACAACAAATGCTCTTAACGTTGAAGTGAATCCGTGATCGTCCGATCCATATGGCTTCTTTCTCGCCGATCTTTTCTTCGGCTGCAGACTTCCCACTAACAACAAACTTAGAGACTTATTCACAACAGCGTTATTGTCAACTTCAAAGAAAGTATCACCATCGTCCAGAATCCACAAACCTCCTCCTTCGAGATCATCGTCGTCCAATACCATTGGCCCATCAGCCTCGACCATTGACCTCAAGGTTGGTATCATAATCATTGCTGTTATCATTAGTAGTAGCAACCATGGTTGGTACTCAGAAGTACACAGACGAGGAGGCCGAGTTTATCCTTCGGGAGAAGCAGCGCGGCACGTCCATTCATGACATTGTCAAATTATGTCTGAAGAAATGGCCTAGAGCAGGTCACCAATGGACGGTTAATGGCGTGCGCTATGTTGCCAGTTCTTACAAGAAGCTACCCCAGTATGTATTCCTTCCCTCTATTAGCATTAGTTCCTTCAACATCAAGAGTACCTGTCACGTTACGGCCTTTTCCTTAAGGTAGATTATTTTCTAACTGTCCCTAGGTACAAGAAATTCGCTGAAGAATCTTCCGAAAACCCTTACCCTAACTTGTTAGGCAAGCCAAAACCAAAGCCAAAGCCAGCTTCTAAAGCCGAGAAGCTTGATGAGGATTCTGACGATGACTACGTACCAAACTCGCCATCTTCAAGCCCCCTTATTAGAAAGCATGCAACTATTAGTCGAGGACGCCAACTACTACCATCAGCCCCCCTTCTAAAATCGAGTAAGCCACTCAATTTGCTGCGCACTTCTGATGAGAAGAAGCCGGGCCAGGAATGGGGTCGGAATCATTGGGATGAAGACGATGTATTCGGTGGAGGTTTGGAGAGGCAGACTTCTTTCAACGTTGGATTGCGACAGCATGGTATTTCTGAAAACAACCCACAGAATCCTGTAGACAATGCCGCAGGCCCAAAGTCGTTGCAGGCACATGAGTACCCAGGAGCTGCTATGGAACCCATTTCAGGCCCACGCAAAGCATCTGGCAAGCGAGCTGGAGCAAGTTCTCGAAAGCAAACTGATTCTGTTTCGAAGGAAGGAACAATCGCCTTTTCTAACCCAAGTAAGTTTTTGACACAGCCCAATAAGTTCAACAGCCTCGAGGAAGCTGTCAGAGCACAGCAAATGAGCTCTGGCCAGTCTCAATACGGTTACCATACAAATGGTTATGATCAAAGCTTGATGCCAGACTTCGATCCAGACACTTTACTCCAACAACCCAATCCATTTGGTAGCCTGGAAGAAGCCTTAAAGGCACAGGTATCACAGAAGTCACGCAACAAGCGGGTTCTTTGCCCAGAGGACGTTCAAATGTCGGGAGCTCGCCAATCTGCCACACCACAACCGCAAGAAAAGCGCCTTCGTACCGATACACCTACTGCAGATGTTGATGCACAGGACTTGCACTTTCAAGGAACGACTACCTCAAGCCACTACGCTATTTCGGAAACTCTTCAACAGCCAATGACTCCAAAGCATGCCAACACTCTCTTGGGAAAGAACTTGGTAAGTTCACAGCATGTATATATTGAAGGAATTTAGCTAATGTTCAATCAGAAGACCCCACAGAGCATTAGCCGAGCTTCCACTCCAGCCAACATTATCACTCCACAAACACTGCGACAACCTCGAGCAACTTCTTACAGTAGGTATCCATCTCCTCGTACTCCCTCTCAAGCAAATGCTTCTATGGTGGCTCCCACAACCTCAACTCCAGTAAAGCCGAATTTTCTGAAGACAGGAGCCATCGGAACACCCCTCTCTCCTTCATTTGGTCGCCGCGGCGACAGAAATCTCCGTCTCAGTTCTCAGAACCTGACCTCTGACCTAGGTTCTACAACTCAATCTAATAACTCCCCACACACCGACACAATCTCTTACCCTATCCAAAGAGAGCCACGACTGACCGCAGCCCCAGCTTCCAAGTCCCAGTTCAGCTTAAGCGCTTTGACAAGTGCAGCTTTTGCTGATCAATTCATGGCTTTGTCTAAGAAGTCGCAAGGTCCTTTGCCTTTCCCAAGTGTAAAGTCGCAACCCGTGAAACCTGCAACTCCAATTGGACAACAGCCAACAGAAGCGCTACACCACCACAATCGCGAAATGAACCATGACGCTACCGCCTCAATGGACTTCACCCCAGATCGATCTGATAGCACTCTGATCCAAGACCCTGCCACGGCAGCACACCATTATTCGAGCGAGATGACTAGTCACCCAGCCGATGCCAACAACTTGATCTCCAACCAAGCTACCTTAACGTCTTCCCCTCCACGTCCTTCAGTCGAAAAGCCTCAGTTCACACCAGAAACGTCCCGAAGCCTCTCTCCTATGGATTATGCACAAGATCTACCTGCTGCAGGCGCAGATACACCCAAAACCATGGACGGAAGCTACGATTTCGGTCACCTTGATTACTTTAACAGCTTTGGATCCTTCTCTTCTTCTCCTCCTCCCATGTCGACCCCACTCATGAACACAAATCATCGTTCAGCACGAACTCTCCTCTGGGATGACAACAACGAACCTCTTCAAGCTTACCCAAAGCCTCGCACTCCAGACGTCGCATCCTATCAATACAGCCTCCTCCACCATCAAGCCAACCAACTCCAGAAGCAGTACCCTGACCAACCCGTCGGCAAAGAAGAGAGCTTATGGGAGAGCTGGGAGGAGAAAAAGTTTAAGGAGAACTATGTCGATCCCATTGAGGAGTTCACCGACTTTTCCACATACTAAGAGTCTTTGGTTGAGGAAGCTATGATGGTATTTGCGTTTGATTTCCAAGCGTGACTTTCAATTTCTGGTTTTGGGTTTCCGGTTGTGCATTCTTCTTACATCGAAGCAAGACATTGACCATCTTTGGGAGAACGTTTGGGATATGGAGTGGAGAAGATATTATGGAAGGGAACATACGAATGATGGACGTCGGATACCGGGTCAAAAGACAACTAAGAACCTTATTGTCTTCACGCGATAAGTCTCAATTTCACAGTCAAAGCATATCGAAATGTCAGCGAGAAACGGTTTGATAGATCGGAAGCTTGGGAAGTTAGAGGGATCCGACATAACAATCATTCACAGAAGGGGAAAATATGTATCTTTAGTTTTCTTTTCTCACTTCTGCGGCGACTTTTTTGATGCTACTTTCAGCATCAAGTTTTTGAGCCTTTTTTGAGAACCTTTCAAGCTTTGCTTTTGAGAGGCGATTTTAGCATGGGGGGATTTTTTCTTTCTTTTGACGTAGCATAGCATCACACTCTTCTTTACATCTCCTTTTGCTTTGAATGTGAATTTTATTGTCGTGTTAACTTTGCTAAGTGGATTACATTCACTGAATTACTCGAGTTAAGTCAGTAACTCAAGTTAAGTCGGTTACTGAAGTTAAGCCAGTTACTCAAAATAAATTAAGCGACCTGTTCAAATCCTTGATAACCCACAATTCAAAATCAGCAAATCCATCACCCAAAGAAGTCTTATTTTCACAACCGCCAATAATAGCCTTTAAAAACAAGAAATAACAAAACTTTCCACATCTCCCAACCTAAACCCTGAGGCCTGATTCTGAATGAAGATTCTCGAACTCGAAGCACTCGACTTCGAATTTGTCCGTCTTTGTTTTTAGTACTCCCAATACTCTTGTTGCCCCCCTTTCCCGATATAGCCAAGGATAACTCATAAAAATTTGCGCCTTTGGATGTACTTGTACCAGGAGAGTGAATATCCCTTTCCCTCTCACGCTCCGAAAGGTAGATGTCCACAGACCACATCAGCACCAAATAATTAATCAGGCTAGCTAAAGTTAGCCAAGAAAAATGATGACCATAGGTTGGTTACTAAAGAGAATAGAGCAGCTTAAAATCTTTAAATTATCCTACAACTACCGGAAACGCTCTAAAAAAAAGTTAGAAATTTAAGGAGGACAAAGGCTCTTGGTTCCCAACTAACATCAATAAGAAATGTAGTCTTCCTGTACAAAAGCCAGTCACAGTACTTTCTAAGAATCTTAATCGGAAGCAATTAAATCCAGCTAAGTACCTTAGTCGAATCCCTCATTCTAAACTAGCGCGTATCATATAAACCCAGAGCTAACTAAATACTTAGCATTTCTCGTTTCTGAAAATTTCTATTGGAGATTGGACTGTATTAACTCGATAAATAAAAATTCGCCTATCTAATTTCTCCAAAAGAACATCCTCCTTCCTTTGGACATTTATTCCAAAACTTCGACCACTCACCCATCACACCACATCATCAGATAATAATCAAATAACCAATCATGCGTCCCGCAACCTTAACCCGGCTTTCAAGAGCCATCAGACATACTCACTTCACCAACTTCACAACCAAACGATTCCTCCAAACCGAAAACTACCACCAAAACCAACATCAAAACCAAAATCAATTAACCACCTCCAGGCCAAACCCCTCCAAAACACCCTACGCAAAAATATTTTCCTGAATAAAAGAACTCGAGAAAAACACAATCAAACATCATCACAACATCCTAGAAAGAACAGAGAAGAATCAAATATCTACACCCAAAAATTCTGCGCTTTGATACAACCACTTCCTGAATTAACATATATACCAAACCCCAAAACTCCATACAAAGAGATCTTTTCTCGGGGCAAGGAATACGAGAAGAACGAAAACAACGATCCTCATGACTCCTCGTCCGTCAAAGGAGAGACGAAAGAAGGAGATATAAATTCATTCGAAGAACTACGCGAAAACGAAGTGTTTAACGAACACCTCCTTATGAAACAGAAGATACATAGTCTTGACTCGCAATGGAAATCTTCATTTCCATACTCTCAAAATGAGAAGATATTAGAAGAGTACGAAAAGAAGGAAAACAATCCTGATGACTCTTGCTTCAGTAAAGAAGAAGAAAAAGAAGCAGAAGGAAATTCTTGGGAGGAACTACGGAAAAACGAAGTATTCAATGAATACCTTCTCATGAACCACAAAATTCAGGCTCTTGAATCTGAATGGAAGTCTTTATTTCAATTTTTCAAAACTCGGAAGATATTCGAAGAGGACCAACTACACCATAAAACGGAAAAGAATTCCACTTCACTGAAGAAAAAAATTTCTTCCCTAAAAGAATCGAATGGCAAGTTGAGGCCATTGAATAAGGAGTTGAAATCTGTGAAATAGGAATTACGGGAGGAGAATAAGGAACTTGAGAAATTTGCTTGTAAGGTTAAGGAGACTTATGATTGGGGTTGTGTTTATGATTGTGGGGATTGGGGAGTTTCAATGAAGAACTGGTGCTGTAGGATCTAAGAGAGAAAAAAAAGGAAAAGAACCCCCCCGGTTCTTTCTTAAGATACTACTTTCTAATAACACTGCTATATTACTTAACTATAATCCCTTATAAAATTAATCTAAATAGAAAGCTCTTAATCTTTATATTCTAATTCCTAAATATCTAATTACTACTGCTAGAATTAACTAGGTTATTATAGATAGAAGTTAAATAAAACAAATAGTAGTAAATAAATCCTAGTCTAGAGCGGATTAACTACTTCTAGTATTACATATAAATGTTCGTCGAAAATTTATATAATTTTAATAGCTTTATAAATTGAATCGAGCGGTATACAAATAAAGTTAAATTAAAATTCAAAGATTTAAATAAATATAAATTAGGTGCATTTACCCCTACATAGGACTGATTAATATAGGCTGTATTGACATTGACGAAAAGAATAAACAAGGCAACCCTTACGTGACCCTAGCTATACAAGCTATCTGTGCGAATCGTAACACTATTGATAAGGAAATCGTTTCGCGCTAACGAACTACCGATACTCTTTATGTTCTATGTTAATGAACTACCGATGATGTCCACGTATTAGAAGTCTTCGTCCGCAATACTACTTACTACCTTCCACAAAAGTAAATAAAATCTATCAAAACTTGATTTTAAAGCTTTAAGGTACTCAAATTATCTTATCCGTTATTTTTAAACCTTTTAGTTCCATTTTCGTAATTGTTTTTAAGTAAAAGCCCCCTATATGCCCAAACCTTATCTGAAAACACCTATTGTTGATGCCTCTCCTAATGGCCAAGGCCATCTTCGGCAAATCGTACCCGGTATCTCATTATAGCTAGGTCATCCGAAAATCCCTTCCGCTTTGCAACCTATCGGCTATATCCTTCCCTTAAAAAAGCAGTCCGAATAGCCTCTACGCCATAGTCCTGAAGCCCGAGCTCTGGCGCAGCTTGTAGGAGATTTTTATTATAGGGCACATGTCGATAAGAAGGTGAGGCTAATAGCCAGTCAACCATCTCCTGCCTCTTTGGCTCGTCGATCTTTATTTTTCGGCTACATCTACCCTTCTTCTAAGGCGTTGTACTAGCATTCTCTCGCTAGGCTAATCTGCCTCAGAGTATACCCATATTGCCGGCTAATTCTTCGTGGTGTAGCCTAGTTAAGAGCTGTCTTTATTCGAACTCGATCTGTACGAGTTGTTGGTGGCCAATATCTTCGAGTTTGGGTTTGAGGAGGCCTAGGAGGAGAGGGTGAGGGCGAAGCCTGAGGGCTATTTAGGAGTCGTCGAATATCGATATAAATTCTCTGAATAACTTCAAAAGATGGGTCTAAATAGGTCCTAGGCATAGGCAAGAGGTATTTTTCTGCCGGCACAAAGAGGATACATAATGCAAAAATAAGGTGATTTCTATGGAATTTAACTAATGTAGCATAACCGGCACTCTTCTAATTGGATACAGACCCCTGCAGCGCTATGTTTACGAGAAACCACCAACCCACCGAATAACATTTATTTAGGAGGTAGAAATAGGATGCAGTTGTGGTAGGCAGGTGCCAATATCGGCCACTTAATTCTCCGCCTGAGAACTATCTTCCCCGCAAACAAGGAGGCTCTACAAGGGATGGCTTAGCACAATGCTAGAAAGGAAATTCGAGAATCCTAGATCAGGGCAAAACCTACCTATCGTAATATCGCAGTATTGGTGGATTAACTGTAAGAGAAGCGCAGAGTTCTGGTTTTCGTCTCAGTTATCCCCACAGCTCTCGTTCAGGCTCAGCACCAGTCTCTCGTTCTCTTCTATAAATTGTCCTTCGTTCCCGCTACTAGCAGTCAAGTTGTTGCTCAGTGATACCTGAAATAAAACTCGGCTCCTTAGCTCGAAGCCAATTGCCTCAAAAACAAAAACGCGTACGAATATAAGATTGCAGTGATAAATATGCCTTCCTTACGCCAGCTGATCACCCTATCCCTCCTCGCCGCCACGGCCAACGCAGACTTCGGTCCTGCCTTCAGCACCGGGCCGACCGCCTCGGGGGTCTATATCTACTCGTCAACGGCGACACTCACACTGCCGAAGGGTCCCAGCGGCGCTAGCAGCGGCTACGACCTCTCGCTCTGGGTCGGCATGGGCACCTCGGCCGGCGACCTGATCCAGTCTATCACTGATAACTACAACCAGGACTGGACCGTCTTTGCCTACACCCTCAAGGAGACGAGCCCTACTTCCCAGGAGGTCATCGAGGGCCCCGTCGCCGCCGCTGTCGCGGGCGATGAGGTGACTATGGTTTGTATGTCCAATCTACCTATATACCTGGGCATGTAGTATCGAGATCATGTTCCTCACAATGAGTAGACCAGTACGTAACCAGCACGGGCAACTATACCCAGACTGTGTACCTCAACGGCGTGGTCGTCTCGACGCTATCGACTAGCGACGGAAAAGCTGAGGGTTGGGGCTCTGCAGTCGAGTGCGCTTCGGACAACTGCGGCACTGTTCCCGCCCACAGTGAGTTTCTCGAATTTCTTCTGCTTCTTCTGTCTAGCTGACCTATCTTCTCAGAGTGGACTAACGTCGAGATTGTCCTGTCGGCTGCCGACCCGGGCTATATCGACACCCTGTACTTGCAGGCGGGTGCCGTGGGCTCGATGAGCACTAGCGACGGGGGCAAAACGTGGAATGTCGGCACTTTCTCGATCCCACAGTACACCTTCTAGGGATGCTGCATCTCTTCTCTGTAGATATTGTTACTTTCTTCCTGGTACAGCGGGTTTGGATATAAAACTGTACTGTACATACTTGTTGTCTGTGCTGCTGATGGAGCTGCGGAACTGTGCTTAGCAATTTACTTCGATAATTGTGTCAACAATCCAGCTGCATTAGATCCTGTTATGTCGAAATGCTGAACCTGTTCAATGAGTCTACCACCACAGGCGAAAATCTCAGCGAACACCCCGGCGATCGCCCTAGTAAAACCAGCTCGAATGCATCTCCCCCCGGTGCACCTGCAACAAGCGGACCCGATTGATGCTAAAGGAGAAACTGGCAAGTTAGACCCCCGGCAGATCCTCGGGTTTGGGAAGACTTATTCTCATAATAAATACTACTGCTACCCTCAATTATCTAGATCAGTCACCTTTAATTGAGGCGAATATGATTCTTTATATTTTTTGGCTTAAAGGAGAAGTCGTTACAAAGGAAGGGTCTTGAGCATGATAGTATTTCCCAGCTCTTTTACCGAGTTTGGCGAAAATGCACTAATCTTGAGAAGGCCTAGCTCAAGTCACCTAAGTATCATCCTGTTGAGCTGTTGATCTCGAGTCACTTTATTGCTACCTAACTACTGACAAAAGCAGACAAGCAGGCGCCAGAAAGGGCGTTACAATTTTGCCAGCTTCATAAAGTGCGTCTACCATTTTTAGTATTTACTCAAGCTCCAAACTTTCAGCTTAGTACAGTCGCTTGCAAAAACGGGCTTCCCCTTTCACCTACATTCCCCGTAAGAAATCTAAGTACCAAATTAATTAATTAATTGTTGTTTTTTCTATTGTTAGCCTAAGCGCCAAAAAGGGCAGAGGTTTAATATGTCACTGTAGATAGAGAACACTATCAAATATATACTATAAAATTAGAAACATATTATCTTCACAATATTTAGGTCATCTTGCGCTTAGATAAAAGTTTAATATACTTTTCATAAAAAGAGAGGTAGTTACTATAGTGAAAATAGAAAAATCGGACTTAAATACCTCGACGTCCGCGCCTTCTCTAGTAGCAGCCGCACCAAGACCTTGATCTTTACCTTAGCGCCCGCCCACGTTAGGCAATGCCTATCGTATTCTAATACCGTTATTCCATTCTTATCCTTCATAATAACGTCCGCCCTGTTCTCTAGCAGCAGCTATACAATAGCCTTGATCCCCCCTAGCCGCATAGTATAGCGCCATCCTTTCAATTTCATCCTTAGTATTAACGTCCGCCCTATTCTCTAGCAGAAGCTGTATAATAGCCTTGTTCCCTCCCCTAGCCGCATGGTATAGCGCCGTCCTTCCAATTTTATCCTTAGCATTAACGTCCACCCTGTTCTCTAGCAGCAGCTGTATAATAGCCTTATCCTCTCCTATAGCCGCATAGCATAACGCCGTCCCTTCAATTTTATCCTTAGTATTAACGTCCGCCCCCTTCTGTACCAACAGCCCTACGACAGCCTCGTTCCCTCTATGAGCAGATAGAACTAGCACCGTACGTCCTATGTTGTCCTTCGCCTCGATGTTAGCCCCCTTCTCTAGTAACAACCTTACGACAGCCTCATGTCCTCCCATAGCCGATAGAACTAGCGCCGTACATCCTGTGTTATCCTTGGCCTCGATGTTAGCCCCCTTCTCTAGTAACAGCCTTACGATAGTTTCGTGCCCCTTCGTAGCCGCTAGAATCAGCGCTGTCGCTCCTTGGTAGTTCTTCATGTCAACGTCCACCGTCTTCAACAGTAGCCGCCGCACTTCGTCCTCATCCCCTGCCGAGACCATCCTGTGTAAATCGTTGACTGGTCTATTTCCCAGGTTACTACTTGTCACCATTGGATCTGAGTATCTAAGCAAGAACCGCTGCAGATCTAAAGTTTCTCCACCGCTCAAGATAGGCTCTTCCCTACGATGAGGTAGACTGTCCAGTTCAACAGAGCAAGAGGCGATTTGCCAGTTACGCTGATGTTGTTTTGCCCGATCTTCAACATTCTTTAGCTCCTGCGAGGCCTTGGTTGTTAGATCGTCGAAGTGACCCAGATGAGTGTCACTTGCTTGAAGGAGATCTTTGTAATGTTGTATAGCTTTGGGGAAATCTCCCTCTTCCCAAAGAATCGTGGCTTGTAGATGCAGAGTTTCCAATGATTCTCGTTGGGAGGGCCATTGACTGTCATATGTACTTTTTTCGTAAAGAATAATGACTTCAATCATGCGTCTTGCTAGATAAAACTGTCGTTGTCGTTGGTAAAATCGGGCCCAAACGCAAGCAGCCATGAAAGCTTGCCACCAGTACGGTCCACCTGGATACCTCACTAGACTTGCATATTTAGCGTCGAGAAGGACTCTGTTAACGTGGCCAACGTGGCGTGAATAATTTTGGTGACTGAAAACGGATACATTGTCAAGTTGCAAATACTGACTAAGTTGGAAACCAGCTATGATAGTCCATTCGGTCTGTTCATCTGAATTTAAAATTTCTTGGCACCAATGTCTGATGACATTGTGCATAGAATAACCAACATATCTGGACTCATCTTGGGCCAGGCGACGTTTGATACAGCAAAACTGCCCCAGAGTTTCGAGGGCTTTATAATAAGTGGTCTCATCTGCTGTGATGCGTCGTAGCCAGACAAGAGCCTCGGAAGGAGTCTCTTGTAGTTTCTCGTAAATTGCTCGCATTCTGGTTACTGTTGAGGACGGCCCGCCACCAGTGATAGGTTGGGTTAAAAAGGAGAGAGGGATCTCGCCTTGAGCAAGAAATGCAGAGATAAGCAGAACATTCAAAGCGTCATGGTTGTTCTGTGCCAGGTTGGCCTTTAATAGACTGAAGGTGTCTATTACAGACCTATGTTTCTCATAAAACCACATAGACTTTTTGGGGATCTGGGCCAAGATGTCTGTATGGGTACTTTGTGAGGAGAGCTTTGTAAGAAACTTCTTTAACACGATTGTCGTGAGACTAGGGTTGAATTGCAGGTACGCGCCAGCCTGCTCGATTGCTAGAGGTACTCCGTGTAGCGCTTCGATAACATTGTCAATCAGCTTCTTTTCTACGCAACTATTAGTTTGATTTCAAAAAACACCCCGGAGATTCAATACCTTCGTCGGTACATGTTTTCCTCTTGAATCGTCGCCTCAAGATAGCGGCACCGGCATCCTTTCCTATCGCTCCAACTTCTACGTTTAGTGCTCCTAAGACACTAGCAGTCTCTGACTGTGTAGTCGTGACAAGAACCGTGCCATGATCGCATTTCGGTATTATGTCGTGAAGATTATAGTCGCAATCTAGGTCTTCCACGTTGTCAATTACAAGCAACCATTTAGTGTTATCTGTGAGAGCCAGCCAAGACTTGACTTCCATCATTGGCTGCCTCGAAGCAATATCGTTACGTTCCAGTGCCACATTACCGCTCAGAGCTAGAGCAACTTCTCGAAAAGATGAGAGGACCGTAGCTAGCGATGTAGCGTCAATCCAGATCCGAGATCGATACGAGGTTGCGTGCGTACTCCAAAAATGCAATGCGATCTGCGTCTTTCCAAGTCCACCAATTCCAGTCAGGGCAACAACTTTCTGGCCTGGATCCTTGTTGAGCAAACCATCTTCAGTTGTCTTGAGTTCGGATTCTCGTCCAAAGAAGGCTGGCGTTGCAGGAGGTAGGGATTGAGAGATGATTTTCGCGTCACTTAGAATAGCCGTCGACGGTCCAAAGTGAACATCTTTGAGTAATGGCATGAAAGTTAGTTTTTATTAGAAACTATACATTTAAAACTGAATTTACTATGCTGACGGCTCAGTCTTACCGAAGTGCATCGAGCCACCACCAGAGATGTACTGTCGCGCCTCGCCCTGAGCAATAAATTCTCCTTGAGCGATGTATTGGGTACCAGAGCCAGAATAGTTAGCCGTGACCCCAGCTTCTTGAAATTCATGTTCGGGCACAGATGGTGCTACAGCTGACACTTCTGCGATAGCCTGGGCAATTTGCTCTTGTTGTGCCTTGGTCGCTGTCTTCATGCCGTGCTCACAGGCTAGGAGTTGTACGTCTTCTAGCATTCCTTTCATCAAGCTCCCAATCTCATTTCCTTTCCCACATGCCTTGACTGCCTTATAGTATCGCTTCAAGTCAGAGGCGTTATCCGCAGGGATGGCCTCGTGGAATAGCTTATCCAGCTTCTCGGCCTTCTTTTCGCAAGCTCCAACGGTAGTCATTACTCCCTTACATGAATTTTCATCAACCTGTCCATTATCGAACTGTTGCTTTGCTGAGCTTAAAATATTCTTGATGATAGGAAGTCGATCTGCAACCTCGCGAAAAGCTTCAGGCAGGCCTTGTGCGTTCTTTGCAGCGTCATAGACTTGCTTGGTCCCGTCGACAATCGAAATGATCGACGAGATCACCCCCAGGACTGCAATAGCTTCAGCACCGGACATGATGTATCTGCGAGATGTGTTTGAAGTGGGACTCTCTAGACAATTCTCATTAGCTTCTTGAAGAGATGACTAGACCAACATACTCACAGAAAGGGTTCGAGCGAGGCTGTTCAGCATGTGATTGTGTTGGGGCTCGGGCGTACAAGATTAGCTGTAGATGCTTCGTCCGCTACCAATTCACATCCAAGAAAGCAGAATTGTCGCTCTATGCCAAGCACTAGTGTGAGACAGAGAGAGAGAGTGTGTGTGTGAGAGAGAGAGAGAGAGAGAGAGAGAGAGAGAGAGAGACCAGCAGAGGTATTCTACGGATTAGAAGATGGATTGGGTTAAACACTGAGGAACCAATGATCCGGCGTGTCAGGAATGGTGCTTACAAATAGACTCTAGGCATCAGAACATTCGGAAAGTCTATTTAGTCTTATATGGTGTAACAACCCCACATCTGAATAGCTTCATCAGTTCAGTCAGTTCATCATATTATTCCTGACAGGTTATATGCCCAGCTTCTGCGCTCTATTCGATTTCATCAATATGACGGCTTCTACAGCATATGAAGGCTATTATGCCTGCAAATAGGGACGAGTTTTGATCCTTATAGGAGACAGCTATTCGCATTTTGCGCAGACATACAAAGCAGCCTTAATTTCATCGAATACCTAGCCTATTGTAAATGGTTCGAAACTAAGAGATGATGAGCTTAATAGCTGCGCAGTAATGATTATTTTCAACTCTATCTCTTCGAATTTGCAGACCTCGCTTGCTTTTGAAATACACAGCCAGAACACTACCTCGATGTGGAACAAGCTTAAGGTGTATAATCGAAGCACAGACAGTGTGTGGGCTAGAAATCGAATCTATCCGCGCCTTTGTTCTTTGACTTGAATTAATTCAACCTCAGCTAATGAATACAGACTTCTCTCTATCTAAAAGAGATCTAATTGATCGCATTCTACAAGCTCTTTCCGATCGAACTAAGTGGCAGAGCTAGAGGCAGTATTATCTACAAGAGACACTAAATCTTACGCAGACAGTCAACTCCTTGCAGTCCCTCGAAATACACACACAAGCCTCCTTACCTGCAACTACTGTTCTAGCACGAGCCTATACGAAAGGTAACCCGTTAGGCAAGTATAAGGGAAAGCACAAGTGTTAGTTTTATAGCAAGGGAGAATATGTGCAGGCTAACTGTAGGAAGTACAAGAAGGCACAGGAAGCTGCATAGAGTTCAAGAAGTAAGAGCTCTTCGGAAGAAGAAGAAGAAGAAGAAGAAAGGAGATATAGTATATACTAACCTTGCTATTACACAAGAACCAAGAGGACATGTGCAATTTGATTATAGATGTCACGGTTCACTTAGTGCCTCGCTTCCGCTTAGCTTTCCACTTAGTCTCTTTTCACATGCCCCCTATATATATTGCCAGCGTAGCTACACGCTTCTTCTTTTTTTATCTACAATGATAACTAATATTACCACAAATACTATATATTCTAGATCAACCCTTTACAATAAACTTTAAGTTGCTTTCTTATTAAGGGTGTACAGGCATCTATAGCATCAATACAGAGGTTATTTTCCCACGAGGGTGCACTAGAACATTCGGAAAGTCTATTTAGTCTTATATATTGTGGCAACCCCACATGTAAATAGCTTTATTAATTTAGTTAGTTTATTATATTATTCCTAATATAGCGAACTGAGGCGCGTACAATTAGTATTTATGGACTAAGTTCTAAGAATAGACTAGGTTGGTAAATATACTATTATGTGCTATTACAATGCTAGTTGTGTATTCAGTTGACTTAAAATTGCAGAAACAGGTTTAGCCATCCTGTAAAGAATACCTATACGGCCTTTTTTTTAACTTAGTAGCTGCGTTAACGTTATCGCATCGCGATTGTAAATGTGTTTCAAATTCAACGACTTAGTTGAGCCTACAGGAAGAGAGGGCACTTGTGGGTTAAGTCCTCAGAATATCACGCAACAGCTATCTGTTATAGGCAAAGAGTCATAAGACGATAAGGCATGTATTTGCCCTGTATTTGCTAAGTGGCTAGGCAATGACAGCCTATAGGCGGGATAATACTCTAGAAATAATAGCCTAGCAAAGGCTATAGGACTTTTGTTTATTCCTAGGGTATAGAAGTATATAGTACAACTAAAATAAGTACGCTATGGCTAGGCTGCGAGAGCCTGTACTTAGTTATTCTATAAGGTACGAACGCTATAGTCTTATAACTTTTTGTCATGGCCTTAGTACGAAAGTATCTAGCTACAAATAAGCAAGGAATATATTATCTTGCTGTAATATACCTTTCGTACTTTCATACAAAGGGTACCCCAACCTTTCAGATTTCTACAACTAATAGCAACAATGTCTATACTCCCAGTAAAACTAGCTACAAGCCTTTTACAAGTGCCACCTAATACTCAAATCCATATAACCAAATACAATAGAGTAGAAGCAGAGACACGGTCATTATATTTTTAAAAACTTAGTGGATATAGTTCTTAGTAAAGGAAAGGAACAATACACCTAGCTCGATAGTTCTCGCAGGGAATATATATAATATAAATAGGATAAGTTTTTAAATAAGCATCCTCGGCTCTGAAAGTACTTTCATAACACCAGCACTTCACAAAACAATATCCCTAACTTCTACTCCTACCTCGTAAAATTCCATACATTTACTCTCCCCCTCTTTATCTACGCTCCCTACTTATCGCAATCCTTCCTCATTACAAAATACACTACCATACCTGTAGAATATATTCTAAACATGACTACGGTATCACATACAATAATTACACCATAATAAATAAACTAGAACATTACTAGTATAATTTAGTCTCTTACTATTTAATTTCTTCTGCTACAGTACATCACGTTTCTACTAAATATACTACTTAATACTAATATAGTAATACCAAATACATATATTCTATAGATGTTCTAGCTTTTTTTTTTTTTCAAGGAAAATGCCATCAATCAAAAGATCGCTAAAAATTTAAGGTACAAGAAATACTATCCATCTTACAAATTCTCACATTTCATTTCCTACAAATAAATTAATTATTGTAGCAAAATTGCGACATTCCGTGTTCGTGGTAACACCAACCCTCCCCCCCAAACTCACTTCGTACTTCAAACCAATATTCCAAATTTCTCAATCCTCCTCTAATCTCAACCTGCAGTAAGAAAAAAAAAACCGCTCACAACCAAACAAGCACACCCAAAAATCCCTCCCTTCTTACAGTAAACCCCTCATTTCCTTATCCCTTATCCCTTATCTTTCATCCCATCCCACCAATATGGACGATCAAACCCCAAACCACACGAAAATCAAACACCGACAAACAGCAAAACAGAAAACCATAAGCGAAAACCGGAGGGAGATTTCTCGCTTCAAAATAATTCAGATGGTTGGGGTGGTGGGTATGTGGGTATCAGTGTGGAGTACGCGTACAATTTCCCTGAAGATCATTAAATGATGTCGTACAGTGCTGTGTGGACGGAGGTTTAATTATTTTAGTTTCATGTGGTTCGTCTTATGATTTTTTTGATTGATTTTTCGTCTCATCTCATCTTGTTCAAGGTTAAATGTTTAAGGTCACGATGGGAAGATTAAGATCACATGCTATCACGGGTTTGATGGGTTTGAAAGTCACGAGATTAGTTAGGTAGGAAATGGAAATCACTAATTGAATGCATCGGAAAATTGTGTTTTTGGTACAAGACCTGGCTCTGTATTCTGTTTGTGATACAGGCTGTGTATCCTCTAAGTCTGCTACATATGTACAGTACAAGACGCTTGCGCCTAGTATCCCAATCCACCCCATATTTACAAGTCATAATTTCATTCTCATGTGGTATCAAGTTCCCCCAAACGCCAGCCAAATGCAATGGTGCCGCGCTGTGTGGCAGCTTATGACCCTTTTATCCGTTCGTAAGTCCTTAGAACCAAATCCCTAGATGCAGTAATGGTATAATTGAAGTGAAAGACATAAAAGGAAACCAAACGCCTTCTTTGAACCCCAAACCTTTTTATTTTCTTTAACTCCATTTCTCAGAGAACCTGTTCTTTGAGCGCTTTTCTTTGTTGGAGTTTTATGATATTGCATAGTCAAGAGGCAGCCTGTGCTTCTTGATATGTCTGCGGGGTTTGGGGGAGCCGGTCGCAATCGTGCCGTTCGAGTGCAATGTAGCCGATGAAGCGACTGTGGCAAGAGTTGTAGGGGTGATGACTTTGCTAGCTGCGTCAAGGAAGTGAGCTACTGAAGGCGGTTTGCTGCCGGCAGATGCGTTTGGCGCCTGGGAAGCAACAATGGAGCTGGTTGTTTTGGCTTGTGCGCTCTCCTGGCCTTGACCCACGGTAGTGGTGACAGTGACGGTAGCTGGAATCTGAGTGACAGTGACAGTGACGGCCCCGTTGATGGCCGGAGTTTGAGTGACTGTAACTGTGACCTGGCTTGAGCCCTGATCTGCGCCCTGGTTTGCGCTAGATGCTGGAGTGTTCGCCGCCCTGGATGTGGTGGTTGTGGTGGGCTTAGAACCATTCTTTGACGATGCGGTTGCTGATGTTGTGACTGACGCAGAGCCAGTTTTGGTTCCGACTGCAGTGGCTGCAGCAGAGACACCTGGGTCAGCTTGAAAGAGGACTCCTGTCTGCTTGAGATTGATGGGAGCGAAGCTTGCTGTTGGTGCGGCGAAGGGGTTTCCAAGCTCAGTGGAGATGGCGGCGGAGTTCAGATCTTGACCTTTCTTGAAGGAGACACCGACTTTTGCTGCCTTGCTTGCTGTCTTGGAAATGTTGATGTCCATGCACGTGGTGTAGGACTCGTTCTTGGTGATAGATCCGTCACCGTCAATAGTTGGCCAGTCCCAGACCCAGTACAGTGTGTACGAGGTTCCATTGATATTGGCTGGGAGCTGAACATTGTTCTGGCACCAAAGATCAGGCCCCATGAGCGCCGAGGTAGTGTGGGAGAACTCCTTCTGTCGAATGGTGGAGATGGTTGAGGGGTTGACCTGATAGCACTGTCCATCGTCGAAGTATTGGGTTGCAAGGAGCTGTCCACGTCCGTCGCCTCCTGTTCCTGCTGCGTTCCAGCCATTTGCACCGTGGATGGCGAGGTAGGTGTCTGTGGTCTTAGGCTGGCTTGTTCCATAGATGAAGACTGTGCCGCTTCCGTTTGGCTTGAGTCCTGAGAGAAGAGGCTGGGTAACATGGCCGTTTTCCTGGTAGCGAAGTGCGACGTTGTCTCCTGCTGAGGCTGTCAAGACTGGGCGCTCTGATTCCTGTGATGTGCCAGGAGTTGGGTACTGGCACATAGCTTGAGTTGTGGCGATTTTATTGCCACCGGTATTAGGAGGGACCAAGAAGGTCATATCGTCGTTGTTCCAGCCTGCCACTGTTCTATCCACCTGACCTCGTGGGTAGCCTGGTGCACCGACGAAGGTTCCGTTTGATGCGATGACCATGAGCTGTTCGACCCAGGAGTGGGCTTGGATTTCTGGGAGGCAAGTCAAGAAGCTGATGGCGACGAAGCCTGCAGAGCGTGAGAAGGGAGATTTCATGATGATTGTTTTTTGTTTGTTTTTGTGATGCAGTTTCTGTTCGCCTGCGAACTTAGACTGATATTCTGGGGTTTCGGTTTGAGTCTTCGAGTCTTGGAGCTTTCGAGTGTCTTCGACTTCGAAGTTGAGCTTGAATTGGAGCTGAATGAATGTACTGGTTTGGATGTTTTTGATGTTCTGCTCTGAAGAAATGAATTTAAAAAAAGGGCGGCCGGCGAACGAATTTATAACGGCCAGCGTAGAGTTGTCTAAAGACGGTAGACAATGGATAGAACAATGAATACACCGAACTATTATTGTGATTATGATTGTTCTGAATAAGGCACAATGGCCTGCGAGGTTCAGAAAGAATAGACAATGAAAAAAAGCAGTAGCCGAGAATAGGTGGTGAATGGCCCATATAAAGAATCTCACTGCGTCTTTGTCAAGGGACTCAAGGCACGCGCCGCACAAATGACTTACTGGGATATAGCTTCGACTCATCAGTTCATTGAAACAACGTCGCAAATACTCAAAACAGATCACAAAGACAAAAGATGGGCTTTCTCGAAAGTGCGGGCCCCATCTACCATCGCCGTGCATTTTTTGATCTCGTAGCATACAGGACGATCTCGTCCTATCAACGCTGGGAAGCGGCTGTTTGGGAGTCGCAAATCGTGGGGTCGTCAAAGTGGACGCAGGGGTGGCAACGGAGAAACACAGGGTTGAGCTGTCAAGATGCGTTAAACTTCAAACGGCAGCCAGTCAGGACCATCCCCAGGACTCAGGATGAGATGCAGATGCTGGTATGATGCTGGTATGATCATGGTACGTGCGGGTGTCGCATCTTTTCCAGTCAAAGGTCTTCTATCGCCAACCATTGCGAGATATCGCAAGAAATATCGCGACAGCAGAGCCTGATCGTGGCGCGTAGCGATGCGACCATGCGCAAAGAACTCGGAATATGCGCGAAAGCCACAGATGCTTTATTTCTGGTAATATCCTTACAGTATCGTAGCTATTCTCGCCGGCAGTTCAGCGCTTAAGCTGTGCGTTGACTCAAGATAGCGATGGTATGAGTGCGATTTTGTTTGTCATGGTGGTGTGCCCCTGATACCAAAACCCTCAAGGGTCTTGACTCTTCACGCCGGAATTGGCTCCTCACTCATCACCGCTGCCCGTCGTCCGACACACCGACTGCTGGATATAGAGTGTACTCGAGTAGACGCTGCTGCATCATATATGGTTCCTTGTGCAGCCAGGAGAGAGGAGGGGTCCAATAATTGTCCATGCACAAAGGGTGTATAAGCCGTGTGATTAATATCACCCTGTGCGCGAGCTTTCGAGGGGCTTTGTCAGTACGGAGAATGGTCTCATATGCTCTCGGCATCCTGGGTCGTTCGCTATCTACCACAAGGTTGAGAAATGGGTGGGTGTGCTGGAGTTTGGTCCACAAGTGATGGGTTGTTGGTTTTTACAGATGAAACTTGCGATGCTTCAGCGAAACCCTTGGAAAAATCGGCTTTGGCTACCGAAGGAAACAAAGAGGCCCACAAACATCGACCCCGTAGTTCGCCAATGTACGTCGAGGAACCGTGTGAATTGCTCAGTGGGAATTAGAGGGTCAAAGAACGCGTGTGCTGTGTATGTCGAGCATTTTACTGTATTCCTCATCGCAAGATCCGGTTATCTTAACGATGTTGCGAGGTGAGGGAAGGATAAGAAGCTGCGACAGTAATCTACTCTACGGAGATACAGTCCAGTAAGTACTTATTAGCCAAGACTTACCCTGTAGATTAGCGCCAAAGATCCAGATCGTCTGTGCTCGAAGAACTTCAACGACATCCTATCCTCGCCCATCCTCACCCTTCCTGCATGGTGGTGTTCCTCCAAACTCAACATCGGCCTCAGTAATGCCATGCCATGAAAAATCGCCTCCTCCTTTCGCCAGATTTACTGCTTTCATCTGGCTCCCGCCCTCAGGACGATCCATATTCTAGGGCTTCCCTCGTAGAAAATCGGTTATCGGTTCCTGGAACAAGATGAGGGAGGAGCCGAAGTTGGCGGCCGTCGTGGCAAGCCAGTCAGTAGCTTCCGTTTGCCAATGACTTTGTCTATTTGCTTCTTCTGCTGTGTTAGCCAGCGTTGTTCATCCCTGCTTTAGGGTTTCGAGTCTTGGGAATACCCGTACCTTAACCTTCGTAAGGTACAAATACAACAAGCTTTCATCACGTGGCCGCGTAAGTGTGTTTCATAGAGTAGGGCTTTTAAGGACGGGGTTGGCTTAAGGATGTCTTTGAATACAAAGTGGTCTCGTCGTCTCCTCTTTTTCGCTGTTCAGTAGCGGTTAGTTGCCCACAACCAGACTCGAAATTTTGCAGAAATGGTCTGGCAGCGCCTGCCTGCTGGGTACTAAGGTACCTAGACTTGCCTGAAATCCACTATATAACGAGGCGGTTGGTGTCAAGGTACTTTGTGACCTCTGTATGGCTTCTTTCTGGCAATTATCTCCCAATAACAAATGTTTCGGGGAAGCCCTTGCGCCGCGCCTGCTGGTTGAAGTCACAGTTTGGTGAGGCACGGGTTGGCTCTGAGTACTTCTTGAGTTCTACTCAGCCCCATTTTTCCAGAGCTAGAGGTCATGTGCGACCTTGATCAACAACTGTGTTCGGGAGAATCTGGTTGGACTCGGGGCACTTCGCAACTTCCATCCGACTCTTTCCTGGCGTTTATCTGCAGGAAGCTACAGCTTCGAGTCAGTAGGTTGGCGCCTACGGAGGCTAATCATATGCTCCAAACCCAACCAGAGAATATTAAGAAGACAGCACAGCTGATACCACGAATTGTATGGAATATCGACCCAGTGGTCGATCATACCTACTAAGAGCAAATCAACATTTCCTACCCACTTCTTAAAAGGATTTGGTCTTGTGCCTAGCACTCAGATGCCCTTTTTTATCCGTCTTTATTTTGATAGCTGATTTCAAGTCGAATATGCAAGGGAATATTCACAAGTTGTTCTGTGGTTGAAGCATGGCTTCTGATATCACATGATGCGCTCCATTACTTCAATATCCAAAAAAAAAAACTACAGTCGAAACTTTCGATACCTATTTTCATCAGGAATGACGGACTTACCCACCAAGCTGCCAACCATAAGCTTCATCACAGCAAGCGCATCAGTGCGTCTACTTTTATAGTACTAGAAGATGACGCCCATAGAGAACAACCCTACATGGCAAATCCTCTCTCTTAAGATTTCCTTCTAGAAGTTTACATTACCGCCTATTAGCTATTTCTATACTGAACAAACTAGAGGTCAAAACATGCAAACAGAGTTCTATAGCTCCACTGCCTCTTCCTCCGAAAGCAACTTAGAAATCACCGAGAATAATTCTGCTTGAACACCTGTAAAAGATCTGACCAATGCCACACAAGTAGCATAGATAAGACCGTAACAGGTATGGCAACCACAAAGTAAATCCAGATGGGAACATTGATTTCAGGGTTGAATTGTGTGACGTTCATGCCGAAGACGCCTGCTACAAAAGAAAGCGGGATAAGTACAGTCGCAAGAGTTGTTAAGGCTCTAGGAGTGGGAGTAATCAAATCTTAGCTTTACGAACATATATCAAATATTCACATAAGATTTGAAAAATTTCACTTACTTCACATCGTTAGCCTGCTGAATAGCCTTCCTCCTTTCTTCCACAGCAATCATGGCTGTAATAACGGGTATACTGCTTGACCCTGCGCAATCTGGGTCTTTGCTTTGGCAATCAAAAATTCATAATCACCAAGTAACTCATCTTCTTCCTGTGCAAATGAAGTACTTTTCGAGCGTAGAGTTTTGAAAATCTGATGATTAAGCTTCAGCATCCCCAGTGTCTGTTTGAGGTATTCACCAAATGATTCCTTTTCAACAAGACGGTTATCGGCAACGCCTAAATATTGCTCTTTGAGGCCTGGTGACATGTAGTATTCTTGGTCGCGAATCACCGTTGCCCATCGCTTACTTGCGAGTTGTAAGATTGTTCTGACTAGGATGTACGGATCTATGAGGATCATGATTGTGTCAAGGTTTGAAAGAATGTCTTCGATGCAAGTACGCGTAGTTGGTCTGTTCATTCCGGATTGCGAATTTGCAGGATGAGGATCGCAAAGTATAATTACCTAGTCTATATTAATCAGTAAAGGTTACCTATATAAAAAATGGTGATCCCCGAAACAATATTTAGGATCGAAAGAAAGGAGCTTTCATTTACAGGACCAAGAATCATCTTTTGCTATGTTCGAGAACTAAATACTGGCATGCTCTTCCGTACTAACAAGACTGCTGTGTGAAAACCAACATTGTACGTTCTCCTATAAGGTATAACCAGATGAGGCTCTTGGCTGCTTTTGCTCGGAAGAGTGAGTTGAACACCATCGCCAGTCCTCCGAATATGGTCATTAAAGAACTCAATATTGCATCCCGCTTCGTCGCCTAGTACTTCCATAACTGAGGCTGGCAAGTCTTCCACCAGGTAAAGACGACCAACACGGCTGACATTCGCTGCATCGGCCTCATTTTCTACCGTAACTGGGCCCGCGATTGTGGACGACATGATTGGTAGATTCTCCTTTGGACTTTGGGTGCTATTAAACTTTGGGCGACTGAGCGGCGCTGCTATTATACCCTATTTCGTCATATTTATTGCTCCAGCTGTAATATCCATAACATAAACATCAACATTCTAAATACTTCCCTCCATTGCATCTTGGAGAAACTGTGTAACAGCCGACAACCCCGAGGTTCCTGTACTAGAAATAATCAGCTCCCGAAGCTATGAGAGCCTGCAAGTAAGACTAACGCTTTTTTCAAGATACTTTGGTGGTACGGCCCGGTTCAGAGACTTCCTTGGTAGTGCGAACGAGTGGCGGACCCTTTATAGCCTATCAGTTTCGAGCTATGTTTTTTTATGCTCCCAAAAGGGTCCCAGACCAGATCATCTGTAGTGGCTGCTCCAAATTTGTGGATCAACTTCCATGGCATATTCTTGTTAGTGAGCTCTGTTGCCTGCCAGGTACTCGAGCTTGGCTCCTAGGTACTCGATCTAGTTATCCTCCTAAATAGGTTAAAAGAGTCACCATACCAAGCTTCCTACCGAGCAGCACGCTTGATCGAATGCATGTTGAAATTTAAGCCCGACATTTTTGATTATAGGCCGTGGTAAGAGGACAATGTGACTAAGGATGAAGAATAAATCGAGCACGATATTGTGTCTAGATGGCCAAGGCTGGCCATCTTGTATTTAAGGACCGAACCACTTATCCATGGGGGCCAAATCTGTTATCCTTAGTCAACTAAGCCACACGAAGTTGCCATATTGGTCAATCACTTTACCCAACAATAACCATAGTCTTAGGCTGTGATTTTTTTTTTGACCGGTCCAATTAAGATAGTCACAGGCTTGTGATGATTTTCTATCCAGATCAATAAAACACAAAACGAAAATATAACTCTATGCCCTAGTAGTGCTGTTTATTTACATGAAATAGTAAATAATTTTCTTAGGAAAGATTAAGAAACCCCCAAGCTTGTAGAATAACATAAATCTTTAAAATCATTTAGGTTGCTTAAGTTATACTAATTTGTAAGTTGTTCAAGATTTAAGTCTCTAAATCACTTCGAGTCCCTAAGGATAATAAAACCTACCTTTGAATCTTTACAAAGATTTACGCCATTTTGTCTTTTCCCTTTTACCCTTTCCTCTGCTTTACTATTGATAATTTCTACTAAACTTCATAGGTAGAATATATATGACTACCCTTCTTAATATCCTCTAACTTTAAGTGAATTGTGTAAAATTAAGTTGTTCGAAAAAAAATTCTACAGCTAACATGTTAGTACTTGGTAATATTCACAACAAGGGAAAGCACAAACTTCAATTTGGGAAGATGTAAAGAAAGCCTTGATTCAATGTCTTGAGAATTTGTGTTACCAAATTGATTCATTTCACTTCTATTTTCAGCTGCCAAGTAAATTTGAGTAACTCACTTGTTTTGAGCAACTGCGATTTTGAGTCGCCAACTTGATTTAGGTCGCTTAAAATTTACGACGCTAAGTTATTTTGAGTAACTCACTTGATCTGGGTAACTCACTTGATCTGGGTAACTCACTTGATCTGGGTAACTCACTTGATCTGGGTAACTCACTTGATCTGGGTAACTCACTTGATCTGGGTAGCTTACTTGATTTGAGTCGCCAAGTTATTTTGAGTCGCTCACTTGATTTAGGTAACTCGAAGTTTTTTCCTTGTGCAGTATGTGCATTTCATTTGCTCATTAACCATCAGTTGTACGCCCTGTCCCTACCACCGAAAATCCATCGCACCTGTACCCATCCCATATTCCAACAAATATATCTACATGTCACCACCCTGCGCTCGTTTCCTTGCCATGATCTCTGTATGATATTCCCCCTCCAGATCCTTCCTCACAAAATTCTCCATCCCTATCTCCGGGAACTCCTTTCCGTAGCCATCGGCGCACTCCAAACAGGCAAAGCGAAAGTTGAACCGACCATACTTTGCTCCAGGGCGATTGACTGGCGGAACAACAGATCCGTTGATGCGGACGCCGGGGTAGTCGGTTCGCAGCTTTGTCAGCTTTGTGATGAGGCAAGCGGTGGCTTCAGCATGAAGCTGAGCTTGTGTCTTCGCAGTTGGCAATGTTCGATCAACATGAGCTTGTAGATGTGCCTCAAAGGCCGTCACACCTTGAAAACTGCTGACGCGGGTTGCGTACGGTGTGCATGCGGTACATCGGTAGATCTCCGCAGATGTCTTGCTCGTTGTGACAATCTGCGCGGTGAATTCTCTACCAGGGAATGCCGCTTGCAATCGCACTTGATTCGCCGCGATGTTCATACCTTGCGCCTGGTATCTCACACGATCTGCCACCATCTGCTGGTGTGAAGCTCGCTGAAGATGACGTTCAAGTTCGGACGCGTGCTTGATAGGGCCATTACCAATGATGACGCAGAATGGCTCCTGGCAGGTAAAGGACTGAGCCGAATGAGTTTCACCTTCGAAGACCTGAAAGTTGTCAGCTTTAGGTCGCGGATGATGATGGTGATGATGCTGAGAATGAACTTACTGCACCGGGGTACTTCGCTTGTAGGTTAGCTATGTTCCGATTCAGAGCTGGGGTCTGGAAGAGGCTCTGGCCCTGTGATCGAGCCCGCTGCGCGGCGGATGATGGCGGATGATGATGATTATTGTTATTATCCATAGCTGAGAATGATCTGGATGATGTTGAACGGAGGATGGAGGTTCCCTGCGGTCGAAGCTCGCTTTATACTAGCTCGCTTAATTCTCTAAGCGAATTCACCCCCCTATCGTTCCTTCCTTATTCAATTGATTAATCTTAGTCGCCCGAATATTTTGAGCGACTGACTTGTCTTGAGTCGCTAAGTTGTTCTGAGTTGTCCACTTATTCTTAGTCGCTGACTTATTCTCAGACTCCAACTTGTTCTGAGTCGCCAACTTGTTGTGAGTCGCCTAATTATTTAATTTTAAATTATTCAGATATTCTAAGCCCCTATGTTCTTTCCTCGCTAACTTGAGAAATCTAGTATACTCTATATTTGTGTCATCTATTTATTTTGAGTCACTACTTTGTTATATAGAGTATAGCTAGCTGTACCTAGAAGACTTAGTTGTGGGTACTCTAGTTCAAGAGCGAAACTAGCTCAACTGTAAGCACTCTCTCTTTCAGAGGGTAACCTGAACTATCAGCTTAGGTGATGCACCCTCAATCACCCATCCACCATTGCCTACAAGTCTTCCTATAGTTCCAATATCTACGTCCTTGATCTCAGCTCCAAATGTAAGGAATCCAGCTGTGAGCCAGAGAGTATTAATCTTTGGCGTTGAAAGTCGCTAAATTGTTCTGAGCCGTCCACTTATTTTGAGTCGCTGAGTTGTTTTGAGTCGCTGAGTCACCCAGTTCTTTTGAATCATTTAGATATTTTTGAGCCTCTGTTTCCTTCGTCTTCTACTTGATTAATCCTACAAGCTGTACCTATGGCAGCTAGAAGTTCGAAACTACTGTGCACTGTAAAGATATCTTGTATTAAAAATTAGTAGGAAAGTGCAATTTTAGAATGCACAATATTTAGTATTTTATGTACTATAGTTTTAAACTTGCTAGTAAAAGTAGGTAAGGTGCAATTTTGCTTTGATTTGCTCTAATAGTCTTAAGACTTTGATACTTTAACTTGTTAGATTATTATAATATAAAAAGTATACTTATAGTAGGATCTCCTAACTTATTATAATTTAACACTTTTACAGCTTTCTCTGCCCTAGGCCCCTGGCTCTGAAAGGATTGTACCTTTCTTATAGGGAATGCTCTTAATAGCAATAATTACACGTGCAAGTGTTTTATGACTTTAAAGGAGAGGAAAGTATAAGATTACTACTTGTTAGTCTGTTTGTTTAGAAGGATAGCAAACTGTTTAAGTTTTCTGTAAAACATAATTAGTAGTATATTTTTGTAGGTACACTTTAAAGTCTACTAAAAGTTGTTCAAAGGAAGATATAAACCTTCCTTCAAGTAATGTTTTCGATCCTTTGATTATGGTGCCTAGGCTTTGTAGCAGTAGTGAAGGCGGAAAGAGTAGTTCCATTTACAAGGTATTTTGACATAGATTAAATGATTATGCTGTACCTAGGCTTTGCAGCAAGTTTGTTCACTAGTTAACCTCAAATAAAGTGTCTAGCTTAATACAACCAAAGTAGAAAACAAATGACAACCATATATAATATCAGAACAAAGAAATAGTGCTCAAACGTCAAAAACTATTCAATATCGTTACATTAAAGTATCACAAACATAACCTCAAAACCAAACCCAAGCCCAAAGTTCGCAAATAAAAAAAGGGGTTTGAAACGAGATTTCGCTTCTCAAGCCAAGCCAAGCTTATCGACGGCTCGGACCGAGCCCCATGATCCCATTCCCCATCCCATCCCCTCAAAATTCTACCTACCCTCTCCTCCACCATCTCCATCTATCAATCCAAAACCTCACACATCTACCTCTCATACAAAAAATGACAACCCCTACAATGCACCTCATATCATCCCGTAACGCCACAACACAAAAAAGTCATTTCGCCCTCTATATCCCCACCCCAACCACAACCTCCACCCCAGAAACCGAAACCGAAACCGTAACCGCAACCAGAACCGAAATCGAAACCGGAACAGGAACATTAATCCAAGCAATCGGTGCACCAATGGCCGGTTACAAATTAGAAATCAAACATGATTTTTCACCTTCTGAAAATATTAGGACTTATAAGACTTGTGAGATTTGGGGGATTGGGGAGGTTAATGGGAGGGGGATTGTTGGGGATGAGGTTGCTGGGGATGAGGGGAAGGGGTTTGGTTTGGTGTTGAGGGAATTGGAGAGGGTTGCTGGGTTGGTTGATATGCCTGGAATTAGTGAGAATTTTATGGCTGCTGTTAATGAGGTAAGTTTGTTGTTTCTTGTTTTGATTTTTGGGTTTTTGGGTTTGTGATGGGATTGGGTTGTTGATTGATATTTTGACTAGACTACCAATAGGAGATGTCAGGAATGGAGTATGGATTATGTTCGAAAGCTTGTTGCACTTGGATATCTTGATGAGAAGGCGATTGAGATTGTACAGTCTAAACGTGATGCACCTACTCATGGGATTGGGTTGCGACGTGTTGAGCTTTGAGTGGGGATGTGTTCTCAGGGTTTGAAGGTGTAGTAGTGAAATATCTCAGCTTTTGTAATTTCATCTCGTGGAGCTTGGAAAGAATAGAGTGTGATATAATCGTTTGCGGGATAGATTCTATTTTCTTTGTAATGTAAGTATTGATAGATAGATTACTTTAGAAGTGTTTAGAACCTTAGGTAAGTCTTTGGCCCGTATCCTACTTCCATAGACTCTGTGATTCAAAACCCGAACCAGTCGTATTTCTGACACAGTTTCCTCAGACTTCTTTTGTGATTGAGTTATACGTGAAACTTCGTGACGTGGCAAAGGATTCTAACATTGCTATTGAGCCATAGGTTCTGGTTTCTACAGACGTTGTTTGGCGCTTGCGATGTGAGATGAAGCTGTTGTCAGTACTAACACTACTTTCACACTCAACTTTTACTGCTAGCTGTTTTCTTACGAAGATACGACGCATAAGTATTATCAATTCCAACTATAGTCCCTGGTCTGGATCGGGCCTAAAACAACAAATTCCAGCAATTCTATACACATAAATATAAGCTCTGTTCTATTCTAAACGAGGGATATAGTTGGGATTGATAATACTTATGCGCTGTACTGCTTACATTCTCGTAAACTGTTGTTAGCTGAGTCCGGCTTGATATTGTATTGTTGCTATGGTGTTGTTGCCGAGGAATGAGAACTCTCGTATAGCGAAGACTCGTGGGCTGTTTGCATCGCTCCACGTCTTTTTCAACAATCTCAGTAACAACGTAGCTTCTCTTCTCTATTGCAATTACCAATCATCTTCACTTAACCTTTGAGTTGATTCAAGTTGATCCAAGGAAGGCTTGTGAGTAGGCAAATTCCGTCTGCGTTGGCACTTGTCAGCACTATTTCAAAAGCAAAAGCCACTACCGCTAAGAAATGCACTACTGCTGACTTCGACAAGATGATCAAGTCACAAGTAAAGCTAGGACTACATACAAAGTGAATATCCTACAGACCACAGTGTCAAATTATCATCCGCAATGAATTAATAGCCTTTTTTAAACACCGGCAGTGCGGTACTTGGTTACCGTCTATGTTACTTACCAGATTGCCGAGCGTCAGAATTTTATTCCAGAGATTTCTCGAAGCTTGATTGTGCTCATTGTCTGGGTCATAAGGCCTTTACGGTCAGCGACTCACACCGACGAGTCTAGGATGTGTTTATCCAGGGTTGTTGTGACTGCATGAAAGTTGATGAGGTAGGCGTTCGCCATGGATTTCCGATTAGGAGTAGCGAACTCCGGGGTTGAACTCCGAAAAGGCGTACCCCTTATTTAGCCCGTCGAGTAAGATGGGATTGATCGCGCCGGCTTCGGCGTAAGACGCTAAGACGGTGAGAGAATTGTACCGGATTGGAGATTTCTGATGTTTGAAAGGTAGGTACCTTGATGGAGGTTTTTGTAGAAGTGAAAGCGAACAGAATTGAAAACGTAATTTAAAGGAATCGTGTTTTTTTGGAAACGGTAAAGAGAGGAGCCGAGAAGGAGAGTACATCGGCATGCCGATTGCAGAAGGCCCATGTACCTGTACCGACTACGGTACAGTACTTTTGAATCGTGAGCCACTAAATATTAAGCGGTCACGAATCACAAGGGCGTGGTGAAGAACATGTCACTCCCGCGGAAACTTTTTTTGTGGACGCCTCACCGTCACAAAAATAGGGGAGAGGAGCCACATTTAATTATTCGTCCCCATCACCATATCCTTACCATGACTTGTCAACACAAAGGGCGTTGCCTCAACTCGGCGTTCCTCTTTGTCATAATATTGGCACAAAGCACGCAACAAAGTCGTCGTCAAAGGGTTGTTTCATTGCTAATTTTGCGCAGGATTCGATGGCCAATCCTTAGGTCACGATGTCTTGGGATGGGTTGACTATTATTCATGACAACGTGCCTCACCAGATTTTTTTCATCTCTCAAACGCATCGTGAGGCTCTAACTGCTGTTAGCGATTCTTTGCTCGTGAATACTTAACGTTAGCGGTCGTCCAATTTGACTTTGCCAAAAATGCCTGCTAGCCGTATCCACAGCGGAGCCCAGCATGCTGGATTCTGGATGCGACAACCTTTGGAGGAAAGGCGTCTTGTCAAAACTCTTTTATTTCCAGCTGTGAAGATTTTTGGCCGCCTGATGCTGCCACCTCGAATCCATGTTTTTGATCTTTTCTATGACTACTGCCACGTTCTAGACAGAGATTTTTTTTTAAAAAAAAATTCAATGCGCACATGGGGGTCGTCATAGGCTGAATCAATTGTGTAGGCTTCAGCAGCCAGCTTAGAAATTATGGGTAGGCTGTCGTGTGTCTTCTTTACGACTTAGTGTTGGCAGATGAGGTCACAAATGATGGGAACGGGGTTGATTATCAATCTTGCATTCCACACAACACAAGACCATTATTTTTGCGGAGAGAGAAAGGTAGTAACATGGGGATGACTGTTCTTAACGATTAGATTCTAAGCCTGACAAGTGAAGGGCGTAGCCAGTCAGAGCTTGGAATGCATCGCTTGTCACTCGCTAACCCTGGTGGGGGGGAAAGGGTGTACGAAGATCCTTGAATCCCTGATGCTGTGGCTTTGGGGCAGCAGCAGTCCAACGCCGTATCAACACTTCCGGCAGCCATACCTAGTCCGACTGCAGCATCCTGCTGATGATGCGATGTGGTCTATGCCATCCATCTGTCATATCGGAGTAAATGACTCAGGCTCACGCCTTGTACAAAACATCCTCAAAAACTAGTACTTCGAGCGGAAGGTATAAAGAGAACACAATCCCCACTTTGCATCACATCTCAAGAATTCCCATACATAGACAGCCATTATCACCACACCAGCTTCGATTGACAGTCTTGCCAGCATTCCCCGCTTCCAACACGCTGTGCAACGTCGCACCTACCCGACGCATCAGTCGACCAACAGAAAATTATACCAATAACAACAAAGAGAGCCAATACCGATTCGTTATCAATCCTTCCATTGATGAACAGCTCTTCTCCGCATTCACAAACATCTCCGAGGATGTCTGCTCCATCGTTCCAAACCACCGCGGGCACAATGGCGACCTACGCTAGAGACTTGCTTTTGCAGAAGCGCCCGGATATGGAAATCTACATCGATGACCACAACGACTCCAAGGTTTATACCACGTTTGATTCTATCAATGGCCGAGCAGAGATCACGGCTCCTAACAATGCACGATTTGATGAGATCAAGATTACGCTTGAAGGATCAACCAGAACATACGTTGACAACATGTCAGCAACCAGCACTAAGTCAAGAACATCGGCTTATCACAATTTTTTGAAGCTTGTCATGCCAATCCGCGAATCTGATTATCCTCAACCACGGATCGCCGAAGCTGGCAGGACATACACTTTCCCATTCAACTTCGTCATCCCAAATCAACTCCTCCCAACTTCTTGTTGTCACAGGTGCGAAGAAGAGCATGTGCACCATAGTCACCTGCAGCTGCCACCCAGCATGGGTGATACTGAAGTATCAGGAAAAGACGACTTGGCACCGGCAATGACCAAGATCCAATACGCCATTAAAGTCCAAGTCATTAGACACAAAGAGACCGACGGAAAGAAGATGGTTCTGACTGAAGGCCTCAGCAAGCTCCACATCGTTCCTGCAGTTTTCGAGGCTCCTCCCATGAGTGTCAGCGCAGACGACAAAGACTACACATTTTCGAAGACGAAATCACTGAAGAAGGGTGTTTTCTCAGGCAAGCTTGGAAAGATTACTGTCTCGGCTCCTCAACCTTCTGCCTTCGTGCTTCCATCCCTATCATCCTTGGACAGCGCCCCAGCAAACACAATAGCCACTGTTAATCTTCGCTTCGATCCTCACGATTCTACTTGTCAACCACCTCGACTCGGTGGATTAACCTCGAAATTAAAGGTACTCACCTTTTTTGCAGTCCGACCACAACAAACACTCCCATCGCGGGCTACGATGCTCGCTGACTACGAACCAACCCGTGGAGTTTTCAGTACTTCGGTTTCTCTGTCTTCTCGCTGTGTGGAAAATGTTCAATGGGTCAAGCATGCACCAAAGTCTGTTCTCACTCGCCGCTGTTCAGATTCATCGACCAGCTCTTCAGATTGTTCGGATAACCTACTCATTCCTCAGCACGTGGAAACAAAAGTCTTCTACACTGCAGCAGTCGTGGTTCCAATCTCACTTCCTTCTTCCAAAGCCTGGATTCCAACATTCCACACTTGTATCTCTTCCCGTGTTTATAACCTCGATCTCTCACTTTCTATTCACACACCTGGGACTGGTGTTCCCGCAACGAATGTTGCATTGCGCTTACCTGTGC
This sequence comes from Pezicula radicicola, assembly GCA_003008705.1. NCBI lineage: Eukaryota > Fungi > Ascomycota > Leotiomycetes > Helotiales > Dermateaceae > Pezicula > Pezicula radicicola. The sequence continues at coordinate 99,087 of PDUO01000046.1, read as the reverse complement.
AAATCGCAGCCCACGGTAGCCGTGATGCTCCCGCTCCTTTGAGTCCATCTGAAGCAGCAGCAGAATTGGCACAGGCAGATGAATTTTTAAGGCCACGAGTGATCGAGATGCCGCGTCCAGAGCTTGTCGGTAACAGTGTTTTGGGACGTGTTGGTTCGGACTTGCCTCCAAGCTACGATGATTTCGCAGAGTTGGTTCCACAACAGACTGTGTTTCTTAGAGCTAGCTGATTGCTGCAGATGAGAAAATTAGGTTGCATTGTTTTTTGACATGAATTCTTCTGCAAGCGAGGCGTTTGGTTGGGAACTGTATTGAAAGTCTATTGACGAAGCTTTCTGAGGCGTTATGAACTGGAGAGAATTAAAACATGGCATATTATAGACGGGGGTTATGGGATTTTTTGGGGAACAGGGTCAAAAGATTGGCATGAATAATACCCAGATAGTATATAGGATACCTACATAATATCTACTACATAATTAATTCTTTGCACCGACTTTCTCCTGTTCTCAGTTCCGTGCTCGTTCAGCCTCTTTCATCACGAAGCTCGAGCTCCTGAAATCGTTTGGACTTAGTCGCTTATTTGATTATTATGACTGAGAAAAGTCTTACATAACGTACATTATTACTCACTTAGTTAATACGAGCAGGACAAAATACGGACTACACCTCTTCCAGACCGTTCGTATTCGGTTTATGTCGCCCAGTACCGAGATGCCCCTATTCCAACCGGTGGGCCCCGCCGCTACTGCCGATTGCCTTCGAGACGGAGTTTGCTTCCGAATAACTTCACTTTCTCCACTGCAATCCTTTTGTCGCATATCGCAAAATTTCTGAATCGCTAGTGAATCGTGTTTCCGATTGCCGTTGTCCTCTAAGACGCCTTCCCCAGATTGATCCGCAAGTAGTTCATGACTGTGACAGGTTCGCGTCAGCATGTGTCTGTCTCACCGCTTCGAGCCGGGCATTTCCGGTTACTACTTCAGCGGCTGCCAACTCACTCATCTGGGATGACGACGTGAGGATCTGACCTCACCAACCATGAATAATTCCCCAGTCCCAGCCTTCGATCTTCCCCTCAAGAAGTCACTCCGTACATTTGCCAGGCGCAGGCCGATTTCGACTATGCACAATCGCCCGGCTGTAGTCGCACATTCACGCCGCTGCTGCTGACGATGGCGCAAACACAATCTGTCGACCCCAAGGCTTACTATGGCTATTTGTTCGCCGCCGACAAGAAGCCAACCAAGGTCTTGGATGCGTTGTTGAGGGGGGTCGGGACGTATATCGTAAGAAAATGCGCGCGCACGAGGCTTTGCGACCGGAAGCTCACGTTGTCAGGTTGATAATATAGGAAACACGGACGAGAAATGCTTAACTCCAGCGAAGCTCGCGACCTTCTACAAGGCTGTCGGCGGTAACTATGATTGTGCGTCCCTTGCTTCCATCCAGCAGCAGCCTGCTAATCACTGCTGTGCTACAGCCCTCTTCGTTGAAGTGCCGCCTCCGTCGATATCATGGATTTATGCGTCCATAGGCTGCCAACATACTCTCCAGCCTACCAACGACGATTTTCAACCCCCTTCCATACCCGCGCTCACAATCAAAGGCTTCGTGCGATGGCAGTCAATAGAAATTCTGCTGGGGCCTGAGGAACATGTTCCATTTATTCAGACGGCCATCCAGACATTTGGAATAAAGCACCCAGATACTGGCGAACCATTCCCTACCGAACTACCCAAAGAAGCTTTTCCCTTGAAACCCGATGCAGAGATAGAGAGATGGCATAATAGTTGCGCGGAGAAGTTGAAGCTCGAGGCCCTCGGTGACGATGTAGCCTCGCGCCCGGAGTTACCTCCACGACCAAAAGTGCAGGCTGGTTTCAAACATGTTCCCCCCAGAAGGCCGGCGCATTCTCATTCTCCTGGTCGGTCTCCACGTTCCAGACCTGAAATGCAAGAGTTCTTCGAGCCACCGACGCGACCTCCTATACAGTTCCAACATGTCTCCTCCCAGCATGTTGCGACACATCGACCACAACGCCCACCACTAAGCCACTCACCTTCGCATCGGGCGCAACAATTCCTAGCCCCAGAGGCAGACCGCATGCCACGACCACGTCGAAGAAGTAATCCCGAGAACATGAGCTACTCACCCGGCGGGTCTCCTGGAAGACGTGCATCAGACATATACCCTCCAATTCCACCTCCATCTCATACGCGGCGACATAGCCATCCGCGACCTCCTCGTGTACCTAGCGTATCCACGGCCTCTGATTCCTCGAGCTCAGATGATGAATCTCGTGGTGCAAGACTACCACGGCACAGTTTACATGGGGAACCCTCTCCGTGGGCTCAGCAACAACCAGATATGGAGCCAACGCCTGGGATACGTCACAATATTCCACCGACTGCCCCAGTCCCGCCAAGCCCTATACCAGCCCAACCAGTCCCTCGTAGAGTGCTTAGACGTGCCGAACATTCTTCATCGTCAGACGAGAGAAGAAAGAGCTGGGCATCAAATATTCCTATGGATAACACAGGGAAGTTGAGTCCCCAATTTTTGCAGGGAGTCAAGAACATCAAGCTTCCCAGGAGACGAGTCCCAAGACCCGAGACGAGAGACAGTTCTCGGGGTGCTAATAACGTGAGGTGGAAGGTGCTTAATGAGGTTCGGGAGTTTGAGAGAAGAAATAGTGTTATACCAGTCGAGGAACCCGGGCCTGAGGTTATTCCCAGCAGGCGAGGTAGTCGAGAGGAAGGCAGGAGTAGTAGCGAGAGAGAAAGAAATCGTGGATCGAGATATACAGACCGAGACCGAGACCGTGATTTAGATACGGACAGAGACGTGCCATTGAGGCCGAAAATGAGGCCCGAGATGAGGAGGAGCAGCAGTTATGACCCGAGGAATGAGAAGGAACGAGACATGGAGCGAGCGAGGGATAGAGATGGGAGGCGAAGGAGAATTGGGAGGGACAGGGAAAGAGAACGGGACTGGAGTCCTGTTCGAGGCGTTGATGGGAGGCGTTATCCTCCTGATGCGTATCGTCAATGATGGAATGAGTTTTTATTGGCGTTGTATTCACAGCTCATTTTGTTTAAGAATATACCACTGGAAAGACGATTACTGTCTTTTCTCTTCTCGCTCGTTTTATAGGCTTGAGAGTCTTTTTATTTTGATGCATACTAGCGTTAGTCTCGACTACCTCCCTCCTTTTCAATACCTTTTATTCTCGCTTATTAGTCTAAAGCTAACTTATTTATTTTATTCAATTTAACCTGTGTCGACGTGACACTCATTACATTGCAATTAGCGATAGCTATGATAAGCGACACAAGAAAAAGGAGGTGGGGCTCGCTTATAGCTTCGTATATGAGAGCCTAGTAATAAAGGCACAAGATTAGTCATTCTTCTTACTGTAGAACGTGCGCGCAAATGTAAACCTCTGTATCATACCTCTCTCTCTGCCTCGTATCCTTTCGACCTTTCTTAAGACTTACCCTCACAATCTGAGCATGACAGATCCATCTTTACCACTTGGGGATCCGTCAATTTCATCTCCCCAAAGCTCGTTGAGAACACCTATCATCCACAAACGCCCTCGTAACTCATGCTTGCAATGCCGCCATCGAAAGATACGCTGTACTCGAGAGCGCCCCCGGTGTCACAACTGTCTCCGATACAACCATACGTGCAAATATGAGGCTAATCCCACTTCATCACTGCCTCATTCCCAAGGTTCTTTTGATTCATCATTAACTCCTACGGAACAACGGAAGGACTCTACCATCACCCAAACAGCATCGAAGGAGAATCCTCATGATCATAGTGTCCTTCAAAGACTGAGCAAATTGGAGCGCACTGTTGCAGGATTAGTCACACTGGTACCTCCAGAGTCACAGCAACAATTAAGAGATCTTGGCTTTGGCGAAGAAGACACAACGAAGCCCCATCAAGATGACCTGCATTCTACAGCCGGAACATCAGCAACCGCTACCCAGCTAGGAAACCTCGTCATTGTCAATGGCGAGCCACAATATCATACAAGCTCATACTGGGGTCAGATGGTACAAGTAAGCCAGTGAAATCATATTCCTTCTATGTCACGGGAAAACCGAGGTCACGAAATAACAAATGAGAAGGCTACAATTACTGATACTTCTGATACTAAAGAAGTTGCGCCAAATCCACCACTTTTGTCATTACTTATATTTGCGCCGCCAAGTCCAAATTTTCAAGTCGATGATTATTTGCCGAATCAACATGAGGCAGAGTGGTTATACAATACCTTTCGATTTAGGGTTGATCCAATAGCACGAGTTATTCACAAGCCTACTTTTGAAAAGGAAATGGCTGAGTACTATTTAAGTCGACGTACTGGAGATCAAGACAATACAGCCAGTCCAACGTCAGATCATGGATCTCATAGACTGAGGGCTGGGTTCGAAGCACTGCTATTTGCCATCTTCTATATCGCGACTTTTAGCTTAAGTGACGATGAATTTTCCAGTATTACTCGAAGAGATAATGCGCCTAATACTAACAAAGAGTTTTCAGCTTATCCTCGTCCTAGCTCAATATGGGACCAACAAAAGGCTGATAGATCATCATGTTTGCAAAGTTTTCAGTTTGCTAGCTGCCAGTGCTTGTTGCGAGCTAAAATCTTCGAGAAGCAGAGTCTCCCATCTGTGATGGCGCTTTTCTTTCTTCTAGTAAGTTGACCTCAACGACGAAAACAAGCCTGAGATCATAACTTATATACTTCTCTTAGTTCGCCTTGTGCCACGAAGCAGATGTGCCATCTCTTTACACGCTTGTTGGATTATTAACAAGAATATCACGGTCATTAGGCCTTCATCTAGATCCAGAAGTATTAAGAACTCGGAATAGGAAGGGGAAGCACCAGAGCGAGGAAAGAGAAACAAGAATGACCCCCGTTCTCATTGAGATTCGTCGTCGATTATGGCATCAAGTTGTGCATCTCGACGTCATGGCATGCGAGGCCCATGGAATTGATCCTGAGCCTATCACTATTGCGGAGCCTTGGCCTCTCGGAGTCGGTCCCTCACTTCCTGCGAATATAGACGATAGTGAGATTTCCGAAGATCCGGATAATATTGCTTGTTTGTCTTCTGGGCCAGAAGACCGAGGACGTCATACTGAGATGTCGATGCAGTTGGTTCGTCTTAGTGCTTCATCTTGTTTCCGGCAATTAGCATCTTTGTCGCCTTTCAAGAGACTAGCTCCATCTCCTGGTATGAATACTGAGCGATCGAGTGCCGATGAGCTTAAAGAAGTCATTGAGAGGATGGTGGAGAAGAATCAGAAGTTATATCTTCAATACTGTCTAGATACAGATCCAGTTCAAAACCTAACGTTGGTATTGGGGAAAATGGCCGAGTACAAATCTTGGTTATTGTATTACCACCGCTTTCTGAAAGTATCCCTACCCGAGGATAATGGTGCTCAGTGGAGTGATTCCCGTCAACGGTGAGATAACTCTAAAAGTGCTTGATTTTAACAAACGTGTTCTAAATTCTTCTTAGTGCTTTAATTACAGCCTCCGAACTCTTGAAAGTCTACGGCTCTGTTCTCAACGACCCGCTAGTAGCCCATTTCAGCTGGCACACCCATCGACATACACAATTACATGCAACACTACACGTCTTCAACGAGCTATGCTGCACAAATCCCAATAACACCAGCGACGAAATTCGTCAGATTTGCAAGCAAGCATGGTCTGCCGTTGGAAATCTCAATTTCAAAAGAGATGCTGGGTTGAGGAAGGATCCTGACACAGCTGAGGCTATTTGGAATGTTCTGCAGCATCTTAGAGACACGGCACGCCAACTTTGGTCTGATAGTGATGGGTTTCATAATATCGAGGAGTATGAGCTTGGAAGTCAGTTTATTACTTTTCCAAATGATGGTTTTAATGATTATGGTTATGAGAGTTGGCAGGGGTTTGATCTTGGTTTTGGTAATGAATTTCTTTGAATTTGGAGTCTTGGACTTTCAAAATCGGGTGTAAATATTGAACGCCTTTGAAGCCTACTGCTACGTACTAGTCTAGGTTTTTCACCGAATTAAAGGAAAATATTGGTCTTGCTCCTCCTTCCATGCGTTGCTTCAACGTTCCCGAGCACTTAGATTTAGCGTCATTCTTTCCAATTCTCCCATAACATTGCCACTCACGCCTACTTTATGATTATCGTACCCGACTTCAAGAGTTAATTTGAACTTCTGAGCATTTGCTTTTGCTGTTTCTTTGCACATTTTGCCTCGCTTATTGCGAACGAAGACTAGGTCGGAGATACCGAATAAGGACAGAAATTTATTGGAGCGAAGCTACAACAACTACATATAATAACCACGATAATTTTCCCAAAGTCCTACCTACAAACTCCCCTTCCTATGCCTAAAAAACACCATCTGCTCAGGACTCCTAGTAAAACTCTCCCTATTAACCACCGATTTCTCCCCCTCAACACCCAATTCAAACTCGGTCAAAACAGTAACAATAAGCAACTTGATGATCAAATTGGCGAAATTCTTGCCCAGACATTTACGAGGTCCCATGCCATATCCATGCATACTATATCTTACTTGAGAAGCCGATAATTTATTAAAACGTTCGGGACGGAAGAGATGGCCATCGGTGCCCCAGACTTGAGAGAGTTTGTTGAGTCGGTTACAATCTATTGTTACTGAGGTTCCGGCTGGGATCAGATAGTCCGCAATTCGTTTATCTTTGGCTGTTATTTCGGGGAGGGAATACCCTGTTGTTTTTTGTTAGGGTTAGTATTGTGTATGATTGTTGCTTATTTTTTTTTGGTTGTACAGTACAATACTTGTTGTGTGGAAGTGAGCGATGGGTTAATTTAAGAAAAAAACTTACAGGCTGGTGGATTGATGCGTAGAACTTCCATATATGTTTTATGTAGAAGTGTATCTTCTCGTCGAAGATAAGATGTCATATCCCCCTTATCCTGCGCTTCTATTTCTTCGCGTAGAGTTTTCTGAAATGTGGGGTTTCGTCCGAGGTTGATTACAGAACCGGCGAACATGGTTGATGTGACATCGATATTCGTGAAGAGGATTTCATCGACGGATTGTAGGAACTGTATTGTTTTGAACTGGTCAACTGGTATTCAGAGTAGATAGGCGGGATTAGGATTAGGATGAGTATGATTGCTTGCTCGCTTACTTACCATGACCATACTCATATCACCAGCCTCAAGACCGCGGTAGATTTTCTCCATAACACAATCGACATTTGACTTGAGCCTAATTAGCATATTTTTTCCACACCAAGAAGAACGAACAAACGAACGAACGGGAAAACACGTACCTTCCTTGCATCAGCAATAACCTTAACATTAAGCTCCAACCACTTGTCCTCATACACCTTCAAAACACGATTCGCCTTAGTAGGAAGCCATTTATACCACCACATCTGAGGCCATTTCTCCAAAAACGCACTATGAGTAATCTCCTCATGCATAAGATTCAAAGACCACAACTGCTCATAAAGACTCTCCGTCAACATATCTCCATATAAAGCCATAGCAATTAACTTAAAAGGTAATTCTCGACATGCAGCTACACTATCTATACGAAATCCATTTTCGGTCTCGGATGCTGCTTTGGGATCCTTGGAGAGTCGTGTTGCCCAGTTCTTGAATTCAAGTTGGAAATCTGAGACTCGCGCTGCGGCTTGGGAGAAGGCTAGATATGGGTCCATGTAACTGCGAGAGGTATGCCAGGTTTGTCCGTTTTGCATGCCGACGCAATCACCTAGCATTCTACAAGAAATCAGTCTAGATCAGTATTTGCTTTGTAACTCTTGGTTTTTGTTTTGTCTACTAGATAGGTACCCTCTATTGAGCCTTCTTGGGAGTCGAGGGAGTTATGATGAATAGTTAATTACTCACCTTTCCCAATAGTCTCCAAAATTACAATCACGCGGTTTTAAGTGATCTTTTCCATCACCAGCATAGAAGTCGCGTACTTGGGCTGCGTTAAAAATTACGAGTTCGGTGATGGATCCGTTTTTTACCAGGAATGGCTTTTCGGGGAATCGTTGGAGTCCTTGGAGTGAGAGTTCGGCTCTAGTTTACATGACAAGTTCATCAGCGTTTGCTCTAGATGTGCATATATGTACACAAGGGTTCATTTTTCTGTAAAGAGGAAATAACCAACCCGTGAGTGAAGCGCGTAATTCTCGTATCTTGAGGTAACATCTCAAGAGGCTCTCCATATCCATTTCGAAAATATGAATATCTGGACGCCTCTTTCTTCGAGGTGGAAGAGAATAGAGTAATATAGATGATTATGGCAACCACGACAATCAAGGATGTCAGTTTTAGAAAGGTTGCATCCATCGGAATGGAGAATAATGTCGTTGCCATCATTGTCACTGTTGATGATGTTCTGGATTGAGAAGGACAAAGTAGATTGTTGATGTTTTTGATTCTATTATTGCCATTAGTACTAACTAACATAGATGTAATGAGGTGCATCAGGCTACAGCATAGCATGGCCTGACAAAATCTGGATATTTATCGGGCTTGGACTTTTGAAGTTTTTGAATTTATAAAAAGCGGATACTTTACTTCCGCATTACCTTCTCCACTAAGAAGAGGTTTGAGGTCATCTACAAACGGACGACATGGGACGGGATTCTCCTCGCTTGATCTTTGGGATTACCCCGGGGACCTCACTAATTTCCCCCGCTCTGGCAGGATTAATACTCAATTGAATCTGATTAGATATGATTGATATGATTAGATCCGCTTGGAAGTGGACCTTTCCAGAAACTCTATTCGATGGGACGGATGGGACGAAACGTACAGGCCCCCCTTGTCTTATGTGTCAGCCAAAATAAATCTGCTCACTAGTCATACCTTATGCACCCTATGAGTGCACAGCTCAAAAATTCTCATCAAACTTTATTATTCCTTGTCAAGTCCCGAGTTCGGCATTGCATCTTTCTTGTGTACAGTATGTACGGTACCGAATAGTGGCCCTTAACCCTTCCCACTGTACTGTAGTTGGTAGATCGGAGCGGACGCAAACCGACGTAGCCCGTTGCCGACAACGGGGCTGTCTGCGATCTCCATGTTCACCCCACCTAGCTTCCTACTTCCACGCGCTCGGTATATCCCAAAGTCTGGCCTCATACGAGATTACCCACGTGTACTTTCTACTTCGTAACAGGCTCAATATGCAGAACAATGGCCACGCACTACTGCGGGGTGCCAAGATCCCTTTATCCTTCTTCCTCTTCTTCCTGAATGAATGAAAGCCAAGAAAGGAATTCGAGTAGCAAGACAAGGAAGGAGGCGAGAAGCTTCGAGGCATTCATTAAGAAAGAACCTAGAAGCGCAATACACTTAGCTACCTACCCTCCCTTATACTTACGCATCGGCACAAGTCAAAAAAAAAAAAAAGACAAAACATCTCATTGTACTTGGGATAATCCACCTAGACAGACGAGAAGCCTGTTACTTGCACATCACCGTAAGGTAATCATGGAACAACAGCCTACCACCACTACCACCAACCCGGTAGCGGTGCTACAACAACTCCGCGACCTCATCTCAGCCTCTATCGACACTATCAAACAGAACGCGGTTGAGAATTCCGATCCTCCCCTCTCACTAAACGCTCTCGAACCACATCCAATTCATAATCGACCAGATGCAGTTGTGGTGAAGGCTTTGAAATGCGTTTCTGCTTCGGCGGATATGTTGAAGGCACTTTGCGATCCCACGACCTTTCTCAACGATATAATCTATGGGGTAAGCAAGAAAGAATAGACTACCTAGTTCTTTCACTGAATTTAATTTACTAATGAATGATGATTTCATAGTATCATGATCTCACGGCCCTTTTCATTGCCTGCCAAGCCGACGTTGCAAATCATCTCAGTGACGGCGCAGTAGACATCGATGAATTATCCAAGAAAACCGGCATTGAAGGAGAGAAGCTCTCACGATATCTCCGAAACCTGTCTAATTGCCTCATCTTCCAAGAAAGTGCGCCAGGCAAATTTTCAAACAATCAGCTCTCGATAGCTTTTAAGGAGGAGGCGAAGAGAGCCATCGTTGGACACTGCGCTGACGAAGCTCGAGTCGCTTCGTGTAAAGCTTGGGATGCCTTGACACTCCCAGGCTACAAAGATTCTACGGCCACTAATAAGGCACCATTCAACATTGCCTACAGTACTGAGCTTGACGTCTTCACATGGATGGCTGATGTGAGACCCGATATTGGAGCTAGATGCAAAATGGCCATGGCTGGTAAAGGGCTGAATCTTGGTCAATACCTTTTCGGTAAGAAAGAATGCAATTTGTCTCCTTCGGCTGGCTAATTTCTTTCTCAGTGTACCCATGGGCTCAAGAGCAGGGTGCCACTATCATTGATGTAGGAGGGGGCGTTGGTGGTGCCACGCTACCAATCCTACGAGAATTTCAAACACTCAAGCTCAGGATCCAAGATCTGCCCGACTCAGAGTCAAAATTTAAGGAGGCATGTTCTTTCTCCTTCTTCCCAGACGCAGATTTTGCTTCTTGAGAATTAACTCATTGCTGACTTTCTTAACAGAACTTGAATTCAAACTTTTCTGATGTGGAGGCATCTGGCCGTGCAACCTTCATAGGGCATAACTTCTTTGAGGCTCAGCCAGAAAAGTTGAAGAATGGGGACATCTACTTCCTCCGTCACGTTATTCATGACTGGCCTGACCCAGAAGCGATCAAGATAATGTCTCATCTTTCTCGAGCTATGACACCATCGAATAAACTTCTCATTTGCGAGCACGTTGTCTTCCCGACATACAGAGAAAGTGGCGGAGAAGGCGGCGGACTCGCCGATCTAGACGAAGAGTTCATCGCGCCACAGCCGCTCTTGGCAAATTGGGGAAGTGCGCCCACCAGTAGACTGGACTTGCAAGTCTTGGCCTTCTTGAATGCAAAACAGAGGACGAAACAAGATTTCAGAAGCCTTGTAGCCAAGTCGGGGCTCGAAGTTGTTAAGATATGGCGCAATATGGGGAATGAAGCAATTATTGAATGTAAATTGCCTTTGGGTAGTTAGTTAGCTTAGACCAACGGAGAAGAGAATGCTTCTACACTGAGTATTCGGGAATAAAGTTCTCCTGTTGTAGTTAGGCTTAAATACGAATATTGGTGTAACATTGACTTGGCCGACCACTTGGACTTGATGAATGATGCATTTGCAATGGGAGATCGTTATGACAGTACATAATTCAGTACAGCAAGCGGTACTTCGGTATTAGGGCATCCCGTCGCGCCAGGCTCAGTGATGTGCGCAGGCTTGGCACGGTTAAAGATACGCACATGCTTGTATTGCTACTTTTTAATGTTGGTAAGCGACCTACTAAGTGGAGTTGATGTTAGTTAGAACTTATGTGGAGCTTATTGTGCTGCCTCGTGCGTTAGAGATTGTGGAGAATTGCGGGTACGGTACGGAGCGTACATCGGCTAATAAACTACTACGTCTAAAAGCCAACTTGCTCTATCAAGGTCCTCTAAAGTAAAAGTTTATTATTCAACAGAACGAAATGAAAATTTCATGCAATCGGGCTGCAGTTGCGCGTACGTGGTGGTAATTAAGTGGGAAACACTCTTGGCAACTAGCGTATTATGCTTTTTGGTCACACGAAAACGCCATACTAGGGTGTTCGAAGTACAGAACAAACTCTATACTTGCTGATGCGAACGTATCCTAAGGGCATAATCAACAAGATTCTTTGCTCTGAAGATCTGCCGACTTCGGAGTCCAGAACTAATACATCGATTCCTTAAAACTTTATTCATAGACAGCATTGTAATCCGAATTCGCCGAATGTACCTGCAGCTCCGACTTGATTTTGTGTATCACTTCAGAGCACTCTATGCAAAGTAGCTCACTGAAGGAATGAGATGCCTGCTGCATACCCAGGCATTGCTGCTCCGATGTGCGAGTACGTACTGCCCACAAAAATTGTGTATGGGCATTGCTAGGTCGTCGGATACAATTGGCCATATTCCCTTGGAACTATGGAAAATCATTGCTACTCGAGTCTCGACGACTCTGAATCCCTTGTCCCACAACTTTGCCGACGGTTCTGAGATTTGGGGTTGTAGTGGGGCAATAGTGAGAAATTAGGCCTCAGAACGTCTTCAGGGACGCGTTATCGTAAGATCAATCGGTTTAGCAAAAAGACAAAATATGAATCGCGGCTATACAACGGATGACAGACTATTTACTAAGAATAGCCAAGTTTGACGCAACCTCCGCATCGAGTCTCTCGGTATTTCAAAAGGAACTTCGTAGCTCGAAAGGCCTCACGCAATCGAAAGAGCACTGAACCACTAGATTCAACATGACGACCGCACTCTTTCCTGTAAACAAGCATGCCAGGCTTCCTACCACAACTCCCATCAAGATACACTTGTTACCAGGCCTTCTAACAGACTTTGCCTGTGTCGCTACCGATGCTAAAGACTCTTTGGAACTCTTCTCTTCCCTCTGCAGGAATGATTCGGGAGCGTCTTCAACACCAGGCTTCATGGCATTTGATGCTCACGTAGGAGATACATCTTGCCAGATTCGCGCCGGCATGTTCATGACGCTGTATACTTACCTCAAGCAGCACGAATCGTCTGATTTGTGGCATAGGATAGAGCATACAATCAGGGAACTGGCAGCTTTGCTTATACGCATCAGAGAACTTTATCAAAAGCTGACAATGGATAAAGTTAAGATGCAGGCTCTTGGACTTCGACCTGGAGGTGAGACCCGCAGACACGTCCTAGAAGTTCTGGGTTGGCAAGAGCCACGTAACCAGCCGACCTCGATTCATCTTAACAAATTCCAATCGGAAAAGGATTCATTGAGTGTGACCATTGAGGTATGTGAAATTTCAACGAAGCCGCTTCCGTAAATGTCTGCTGATGACATAGGATATAAATACTACTGAAACCACGGTGTTATCTGAACCTGGAAACAGCGAGAACTGGGATCCTTCTGATGTCTCACAAGTTGTCCGTCTAATCACCTATAGCTATGTGCTATCTAAGTACAAGTCGTTTCGCAGGCGAGAAAAAGCCGTTGGCACTCAACTGGACCCGTCGCTGCCGTTGGGTGTCGGGGCACGGGTTATGGCTGATGTGAAAAACGAGGCATACCACGTCTGGTCACAGCCAGCACGTGTAGCCCGAGACTTTGAATCCATGCAGAACTGGGTGAGCGAGTTGAGCTTCTCGTGGCTCAAGACCATGGCGGCTGGAGAGTTTGGAAGCGATAGTATGATGATGACGTAAGCATCTATTGAGAAGAAATGAAGGCCAAAGGCTAACGGTAACATAGGCTGCTCGACAAAACAATGCGGAAGTCAGGGAAAGGCCTGACTTCGGTGCCTAGTTACGTTGGATGGTTGACCATTCGACAGGTTATGGTCAGGACGTCGACGCCTGTCCTCCTCTTGGTCAAGAGGTTCTGTGATAAAGGTAATGTATCTGGCCAGTCTCTCCAACGGTAACTAACAGAATGATAGGTTTCCATACAAACTACTTTCTGGTCAAGCTTGAAGATACCAGTCCGGATCGTTCAAAGCGCGGGCCCGACTTCACTGGAGCCAATTCGGGGATTGCATGGCACCTAACACAAGTATCAGCCGACGAGCTGATGACATCGAATAATTTGAAGCCACACTTGACCATCTACGGGAGCAGTCTGGATGGAACCATCGAAGACTACATGGCCATCACCTCGCAGCCAGTACACCGCCATCAGGATGTGAACTGCCCTCAGAATATAGAGCATTGTCGCCACTTTCTCGCCACCAACCATGATGACATCGGCTTCTCTATCATGGCTGAGCACCGCCATTACGCATTTCCGGTGACTGATGAGGTAGGCCGTGATGAGGTCGAAATTGTGGCAGATATCATGGATGATGTGATTCCAGGCTTGTCTGCCCATTGGAGGAGGCAAAAGGATGAGGCTTTTGCCATTGGGACGTGCAGGTCTTTTAAGACTTTTATGTGGCAACATGTCCTGTTGGAGACAGTGGGAAGAGCAGCGGCATTACTAGCAGCTTCGGATGGAGTGCTACCTATAAGTGCTCCTATTGCATTGCCGTAGAAAATAGTTCGTAGAGCGACTTCAAAGAGAGGAGTTGCGAGAAATAAAGATAAGTTCTGTTCCTGTCCTCTGTATTTGAATTCGTGCATAGCCATACCCATACCACCATAATGCCATACCCATCAAAAATGATGTCTACAAACCCCGAGACGGTAATCGATATGCCCAATCCAGCGAAGTTCTCATGCCGCCGGCTATGGCTCAAGTTGGTGACGCCAAATTTGCTGTCAGATGTATCTCCAGTATCTCCACTTTTACATGTTTTGCTGTGCTTTCTGTTTGAGTCGTATGCCTACCAAGCAGGGGATATGAGCAGGCGACAGGGGGGCCGTTCGGACGGCCGAGGGCGGCCGAGAGCGGCTGCGCTTCGGTGTTCTTCGTACGACGTCAAGGTCCACAAAATGGACTGACTTCGCTTTCCACATCCTTGTATTTATTTGTACAAAGTACTGGGTAAGTAGTGTAAGTACTCAGTGTACCTTAATATTGTAAATAGGTCTTTGCTCTCTTGATCTTTTCCTTTTTCTGTCTTTTCTTGTCTTGTGCTTTTTCTTGAGTTCCGAGATCAATCATGATAGAGACGACTGAAAAGCCAACGGATTTGGAATCGCCACCGGCCTCATGCAATCTTGACAGCGAAGATGCTATCACCTATGACCAGCCAACGCCTAGAGTAGCACCCGATGGCGGCCTCAAAGCCGTAAGCAACGTATTTCTTTGTTTTCACGACCTTGAAACAGTGTATCGCGACTCCGAGAGCATGTCTCACGGCTCTTACTCCTACTCAGTGAGAGAAACATAGTACTAATTGGTTAAAGTGGATGTGTGTTCTCGGTGGCTTCTCGTGCCAGTTTTGCTCATTTGGTTTCGTCAACGCGTGGGTTTCGATACCGATGAAAAATCATCATATTTACTAACGCCTGTGACAGCTGCGGCATCTTCCAACTCTATTACGAGACCGACCTCCTCAAAAACCACGATTCTTCGTCCATCACATGGATCGTGACGGTGCAAATTTTCTTGATGTTCTTCCTGGGTCCTGTCATAGGTACCATGGTAGATGTCGTTGGACCCCGTCCCATTGTCGCATCAGCCGGCATGATCGCCCTCCTTGGAGTCTGTATGCTCAGTCTTTGCACGCAGTATTGGCAAGTGATGCTCGCCCAGGGAGTCTGCTTTGGTATTGGCGCCTCAGGCCTGTTTCTGCCACCTATGGTAGCCGTAGGCCAATGGTTTACCACTAAAAGAGGTCTCGCGATGGGAATAGTCGCGAGTGGGAGTAGCGTAGGGGGCACCATATTTCCCATAATTATACCTCGCCTCATCAAGCAACATGGTTTCCCGGCTGCCGTTCGTTGGATTGCTTTATTAATAGGTCTCCTGCTGGTTGTGATCGTGTCTTGCGTAAGTGCGCCATTTCCACCGAAAGGCCGCGAGAAGAAGCCCTCCAATGGACTTGCTGCTTACAAGAGTCTTTCGTGGGTATTTTTCCTACTCGGTTGTTTCTTTGTTGTGTAGGTCGCCCAATGGATATTCAACTATACGAGCTAACAGATCAGAACAGATGGGGATTATTTGCTCCATTCGACTATCTTCCTTTGATGGCTACAGAAAATGGCATGTCCGAAAATCTGTCCATTTATACCGCTGCCATAACAAAGTAAGGAGTTTCCACAGTCTGTTCTTGCATTTCCTGATGATAAACGTTTGTAGCGCAGCCTCCATCATAGGACGAGTCGTTCCCGGATACATGTCAGATAAATATGGGCAGTTGAACATCATGATGAGCGTGGCGGTCTTTTCTGGACTTTCCATACTCTGCTTCTGGCTGCCACTGGACTTCTATCCAAGTAACGCCGGAATTATTGCATTCGGCGTCTGCTACGGTGTACTCAGCGGTGGCTTCGTAAGTCTCATGACACCATGCGTGGTTGCTTTGTGCAACAACAAGGTAGAGGATCTCGGCGCGAGATTAGGAGGATTCATGGTTGTGGTCGCGCTCGCGTAAGTTTGTTGA
The DNA here is from genome assembly GCA_003008705.1 of Pezicula radicicola. Lineage (NCBI taxonomy): Eukaryota > Fungi > Ascomycota > Leotiomycetes > Helotiales > Dermateaceae > Pezicula > Pezicula radicicola. Next base: position 82,916 of record PDUO01000046.1, on the reverse strand, counting down.
TTATTGCAAAGACGTGCATCGGACATGAGTAGCAGGAACTGACTGCTAACAGAGCACTAACTGGACTCCCAATCATGGGAGCTATCAGGGATCTTGATTCGGACCACAGCTTCAAAGGTCTGATGATCTATGCTGGGACCGTCATGACATTGGGCGGTCTCTTCATTGTAGCTGCAAGGCTGCGTCGAGCTGGAATCGGGATGGCAAAGATTTAAGGGAAGCCTGACAATAGGGAAGTAGCTGCCATTATTTCGTTTTTGACGTTGCCTTGGAGCTAGGAGCGGATAAAGGCTGTTTCCGACAGACTAACTGCAGTGCCCTTGGACGCTGAATAGTGTAGTACCTAGTACCTTAGCAATCTGTGTTAAATCATATGTCTAACATAGAACAGTATACACTGAATTATGATTCTTTATTCGACGAGATGCTGGAAATTGTTTTTAGATTCACGTGATCTTATCACATGACTGACCATCATTCATCTTAGATTCTTCTAGGACCATTTCCCCTTTAATCCGAAGCAATGTGTCATTTCCGGTAATTGGTTCATACATACTTTCGTACTTCGCACAAGTTCCTTATCAGTTACTCTGTCCCATTTAATTATCTCGTCCCGTCCTCGTCGTCCACGCAAACCTTGGCACATATCACGACATCGATACCACCAAGAACGAAGCGACCACCCAAGCAACTACAAAAACTCAATACATCACCCAATATCGACCAGACATAAGTTTTCCTTATCTAACCCCTCACCAACCCTAACTGATGCCGAGCCATATCATCCTAGAACATTGAAGTGTCTAAGAACTCTTGCCAAGTTAATAATGTTAACTATGTTCTAAAAAGAGAAAAGTGAAAGTCTTGACTTTTAATTCATGTTTTTTGCCTGGTATTGCGTGAGACTCCTTGGCTTCTAGAAAACGAATAGAAAAGATGCTCGATAGGACCACGTTTTACCTCTTCCTTCTCCCCTCTCTCTTTTCAAAGACAAGTAAATTTCTGCTGAACCCTCTACAACCTCCCAATTCTGGCTGTGCCTCTTTTCAATAGCCGTAGTTTGATCTAGCTTATCGAAGATGTCAAAAGAATCTGCTCACGATGAGCTAAGCTTTAACCCTCCAGATGAACCCCCAGAAAAGGCAGCTACACCAACATTTCAGAGCGATTCTGATCTTCCAATCGAGGATATAGATGGTGACTACGGATCATATCAAAACCATGTCTTTACCGATCCCAACGTTGCAGCATATTGGAGGAACGTATATGAAAAGGCCAAATACGAAGGACGTCATCGTTTCGACCCAACTTTTACTTGGTCAGCTACAGAAGAAAAGAAACTTAAGCGGAAGGTATATACGAGGGGCCACTCTTCGTCAATACAATTGCTGATGGTGATTAGGTTGATTTTAGAATTATGGCATGGTGTTGGATGATGTTTCTTGCATTAGATTTGAATCGTCGAAATATCAATAGAGGTATGGGATTAAGCTTCTTGTGCAACTTTTTTAAGGGCTGACATGCCGTAGCAATCAGTGATAACATGTTACCCGAGCTGAAAATGAATACTAACGACTTTAATTACGGCCAAACGATTTTCTTGGTGTCTTTCTTGTCAGCCGAATTACCATCTGGATTAATCTCTAAAAAGCTAGGCCCAGACATGTAAGCAAGGTCTAACCTAAGAATATACATCATGATGACTGATTAGTCTAGTTGGATTCCTTTTATTATCACAGCGTGGTCAATTATATCTGCATCACAAGCTGGGCTTAAATCGAAAACTGGATACTACGTTTGCAGATGTCTCTTGGGATTATTCATGGGTGGATTCATTGTGAGTACTACCATGTAACGGGCTCAAAAGATTCTAACATTTCCTAGCCAGACACAGTCCTCTATATTACTTACTGGTATAAGAGCAAAGAGCTTCCTATCCGACTTTCATGGTTCTGGACTGTTCTTAGCACATGCAATATTTTGGGGTCATTTCTCGCTGCTGGTGTCCTACAAATGAGAGGTCTTCGAGGCTGGGGAGGATGGCAGTGGCTCTTCCTCATTGAGGGATTGCTCACTTTTTTGGTGGGAATTGCAAGCTGGATTCTTATGCCACCTAGTCCTTGCCAAACCGCTAGCCGTTTTAGAGGCAAAAACGGTTGGTTCACAGAGCACGAAGAAAAGATCTTAGTCAATCGTCTTTTGCGAGATGATCCTTCAAAAGGGGATATGCATAACAGACAAGCAGTTGGACCAAAGCTCCTCTGGAAATGTTTGAAGGATTTTGATCTATGGCCACTATATCTAGTAAGTCTATTCTTAAACTTATTAATAGTTAGTGCTATTTCTACAGTTACTAAAATTGACAGATCGGACTTACCACCTATATCCCTCCATCACCACCTCAAAACTATCTCTCATTAATCCTCCGACAAATGGGATTTAGCACTTTCAAAGCCAACCTCCTAACCATTCCATCACAGTTCCTATATGGAGTAAATGTGAGTTAAGCGAGCTATCATCCCTTACGGAACCTCGCAGTTTCGGCTAATTCTTAATACTTTAGCTTCTCATTATCTCCCGAATCAGCGAATGGGTCAATGAGCGTTCATTGGTCTCATCAACCTCGAATATCTGGATTTTACCTTGGTTAATCGCTCTTGTCGCCCTCGGAGCGAAAGCATCGCCATGGGTCCGATATGCATTATTGACAGGCCTATTATCATATCCATACTGCCACGCAATCATAGTAGCATGGAACTCACGAAACTCTAATGCAGTACGCACCCGTGCCGTTTCCGCTGCTCTGTACAACATGTTCGTCCAAGCGGGCAACATTGTTGGATCCAACATCTACCGTGAAGATGATCGTCCACTATGTAAGCTCAAACTCACTATCTACCTCTCATCATTGGTAAAAACAGACACAAATATCTAAAACTGACGTAATTAAAGATCAACGAGGCAACAAAATTCTCCTTGGGATCTGCTGCTTCAATATCGTGCTACTCCCCTTGGTCAAATACTATTACATCGTACGTAATAAGAGGAGACAAGAACTTTGGAATAGAATGACTGGTGAGGAAAAAATCGAATATATTCATAATACTAAGGATGAAGGCTCGAAGCGGCTGGACTTTCAGTTTGTTCATTAGATAGGGGAGCGAGTCCTCGGTGAATACTGGTAGTTGAAAGGTTAGGGTTTGGTGGCATTGCTGACGATTTGAGAGCTGGTGTAAATTACTAGCGATGAGTTAATCAAGAAGTGGTTTAGATCTGAGCTGTTTTTATGCTGTTCTCATAGAACGTGCTACGAAGTAGTTGTTGTGGTTCACCGCTGTGGACTTTCTAGGTTGGTAGGTGAGGAGACGCGTTACACAATGCGTGTTAGTTAGGTAAGCCCGCCAGTATGTTTAAATGTAAGCGAATGATAAGGGGCAGTCTCTAAGAGTCTTCGAATTACTTTTGCTTTCCTGCTGGATCACAACGGCTATCAAGTTGTCATCCCATACCACCAGCATTGACCAAATTGGCGAATCGACTCAATTGCGCTATCCTGAGCATTCGTGGGTCTAGTAAGTGCAGTAGAAGCAGAATGAGCGAAGTCTTGCCGCTGCGGAAATTTAGTAAGATACAGTTGACGAACACAGAGCTAAAACTGGCGTAAGCATCTCAGCCACACTTGCCTTCTTGTACGACCACAGATCGTGACCGTCTCACCCGGTCTTATGGAAATGTCGAGGCTACGTAAAGCAAGATAATCCGACGTGGGAGTTAACCTAGCTATCATCTTCAGTTTCTAGATTTCTGTCAGTCACATACATCGAATGATATGACACAGGTTATTGCTCACTCAGAAGAAGCTCAAACGTCGCGACTCCGAACTTCCCCCTTTTCTGTCCAGTTCTCCCTAGTTATTAGACCTTCACTAGGAAGACACTCGCTCTTCGTCTTAGAACTAACTCTATTCAATCGCGTAACTGCCCCATTTGAGGTTTCCATGGCCGTATAATAACGCGCTATGTTAAGGGACGGGTTAAAGCTTATCGGCGAAATGAGAGAAACCCCAAGGTATTGTGTTGCAACTAAGTTGAATGGTTAATCATGTCTACCATGATTAAATATATAGGAAGTTAGGTACTCGTGAACTTGTTATAGTACATAAAGTTGAATAACATGAAAACTGATACATACGACCATAGACTGAGGAGAACTGGGCATCCCGTCCGCTCTGCCATACATAAGCCTCAGATCGGTAGATTAGTAGTTGGGTGGGTGACCACCAGCGAATACCTACTGTTGTATGTTTTTTGTCCTTTTGCTCTGCAGCCGAGGTTGTGATTCTCCTTTTTCTAACCAAGTGATAAGCGAGGTGTCTCATTTGAAATTCCTCGGTGAACTGAACACGTTATAAGAACTCAGCACTTGATCATTTGACCATTTGATAGGTAGTCTACTTCGATGCGATTAAGCGTTGCAATTGCCTGTTCTGTTGTATATCCGACTCGAAAGTCAATTTTGTGGGTTCTTAAAGCTGACATGTGCCCTGTCAGTTATGCTTCACCCAAGAGTCTCGATCGCCTTTCTGCTTGACGTTCTTGCGCGGAGAACCTTTGATCAGGGAGCCTCCGTGCTTGATCTAATTATCCAGACTTCCCGTGCGTCATGGAATTATACTGTCCTGCTTTAATGGAGCGCATCTGCATACACTTCAACCAGCAACAGCCTCTGCCTCGTAGTGATTTGCAAGATAGACCTGGGCAGATTATTATTGTCGGAGTGGGACCGGCAGGATTAGTCCTATCGCTGCTCCTAACAAAGCAGGGCATAAACGTAGTCGTTCTCGATGCTTCTTTAAAGCTTGACGAGCAACCACGAGCGACGCATTACTCTGCCCCAGCCACTTATGAACTTGGACGTGCCGGAATTTTACAGAAAGTGATAGAAAAAGGATTCGTCCCTCGAGGACTTCATAGAGAGATCTGGATGGCATACCGATAGGAGCCACATCCTCAGATTCATGGTCGCTAGAGAACCAAATGGTGTGCCTGCCTCTCAATCGTCTCACAAAAATTATACTGGAGCACCTCGAGAAACAGCCGACGGTTGAAATTAAGTGGTCTCACAAAGTGCTACCAAGTATTGGACAAGATGAATCATCCACATGGGTAATGGTTCAGACGCTAACTAGGAAAAAAAGGTCTCTGCAGATTATATCGTAGGCTGTACGGTGCCAACAGCCAAATTAGAAGATCATTATTTGGAGACTGGGAATTTCCCGGATGAACTTGGGATGAGCAAATCTCGCTACAAATATAAGTCAAGCGTATCTATCTATAACTCAGCATCTCATACATTGTTCCAGGTGTACTATGACATGAGTCCATATAACTGGGAAGATGGAGACTTCATCATTGACCAAGAGCATTGGGGTATGGCATCAAAGATTCAGCCAGACGGTTTGATGCGTGTCGCATATGGCGATATTCCAGGCCTAACTCGGGAAGAGTATATCACTCGACAGCCAATGAAGTTTCAAAGCCTTCTCCCAGGACGACCTACGCCTGATAAGCATAAAATTGTTAGCATCAGTCCTTACAAAGTACATCAAAGATGCGCGAAAAGCTTCAGCCAAAGGACGATTTCTATCAGTTGCAGATGCAGCTCACCTATGTAACCCAATGTAAATTATGGTCCCCCATATTCACACTACGTAATACAGAATTGACGCTCTAGATAGGGAAGGACTTGGTTTGACAGGAGGCCTAGTTGATGCCGGAAATCTTTTCGACTGTCTGAATGGTATCCACCAGGATCTTGCAGATGACTCTATACTATCAAAATATGATAAATTGAGACGCGAGATGTATCAAAATATCATTGATCCCGTTCCCAGCGAAAATTTGAGGCGCTTGTGGCAAGATCCTGTCAAGGCTTGAGAGGAGGACAAGTTTCTTGAAATGTGTAGAAATACAGCAACTGATCCAGAGTTGAACCGCCAAATGCAAGAGGTCAATATTTCTCCTATGCTGCATAATAGAATCTAAGCTGACAAGAGATTATAGGGCCTGAAGGCTATCCTGTACGACTTCAGGAAAGAGTATCATACAAGCGTGCCGGAAACGTCATCTGACTCGACAGCACAAAAGTCCCATATTTCTGCACCAAAACCTCAGATTTTGGTCTCTGGAGATGCTTAAGTGGAAGGAAGCTCTTTCGTTTAGTTGTAACTCCCATGATAGCAATTTGATATTATGGACCGCCAGAACTTGAAAGCATGTCTACATCAGATGAGTACAGAGTTCATATGTGGAATGATGCAATCTTCTTGAGTATTAGATTTAAATTTATCTTTGTGTTAGTTAGAAAATTCGAAATTGTTTACCTAGAAATCAGTGCGACCCTTTGTGAAATAAATGCAATTTTCTCCTATTATTACGATACTTCAGGTCGCTTAGTCGAGTTTTGTAAAATAAGCGAGCTCTGTGGATGTAAGATTACAGTACCTGCACGCTATGAGGCAATATTGCTAAAATAAAGCACGTAAACACTACATCACTAGATCCTAGCTAGAGAAACTCTCTCACCGTACCCTCCACATCAATTGTTTTGGAAAGGAGGAAACAAAAGTTGATAACGCTAACTTCCACTTGCCGCGTTGGGTAAAAGGGGGTCTCGCTTCGCTAGTCATGTTAAAAGGGTGGGGTATGTGGTAAGATTACTTGATAAGTACAGATGGTTAGCTCTCCTGCATTGCATGAGTCGTGGGTTGGGTTTACTCTCCACATCAAAGATCCCGACGACATTCATGAGCTAGATGCAGTTGATTTCTCCCTAAATTGCTAAAGTATAGGTATGTTATAGTGTTGTACGAAAGTGCTACAAGGTACATTAAATTGGGATAGCTGGTTCCGTTCGAATAGTGCTGATATCGTGCATTTCACCCAAAAATTCCCTTATATTTTTGATTTCCGAAAATTCCATCCCCTCTGAATGTGATCTTACTGCTACCCTTACGGCCGATAATTTAGTGCTTAACGGAGAATGAACTAATTCATGTAGTTCCAAGTTTATTTGTGTCGATTCCATAAATGCAGAGATTTTATTCTTCAATATAAACCTAAAGCAATATAGAAGCTACTAAAGCCACTACACTGTGCATCACTGTCCCCCCATGAATGCATCCCAAGCAGCAGATAACTTCTCAAGGCTAGAAGTTTCTGCTAACTTGAATATCACACTTCTTCTTTTGAAATCCTCCGTATGATTACTTCTCACAAATTCTTGCCTCTTATCTCCAGACCCATAAACCATGGCGCCACCTTTTCCAGCAACATATGTTGGAAAAGGCTCCTTGCCAACCACGAAGTCTATGAAATGACTACCAAAGGCTTTTGCTGAGCCCTGCTGAGCTTCGTCCAGATATTCGTTGTAATTTTGGGATAAAAAGACCGCGTCAAGTATATGAGTTGCAACCCCTTTGGAATCGTCCTGGCCAGGGGTTTGGCTCGTTGAAATGGACGACATATGACTTTCCTGGCCAGCCTGATGCAATTTAGACTAAGGATGCGTAGAAGCCAATGTCGTGAGTGAACCGAAGAATGTTATCGACAGCAGCGTCTGCGGAACGTGGGTTGTGGTCACCGATATGGTATTCATTCAGCAGTTGTTGTCGGATTGTGGAGTCGCCGAGTGAACCTCTTACTCCATATGATCGTTAGATTTAATTTAGTGAGGCTTGTTAGGTCAATAGTCCTGAATCGAGGGTGGTTAGAGAGGCACCTGTGCAACTGCCATTACCCCAAATTTTCACACTAGGCCTATCACCTGCCAGCCTCCACATTCTCAATAACACCTTTCCCCCACCATTAGAGTCTCCAACGGCAATTGTTAGTGAAAAACGATGTCGACCACTAAAGGTATTGAAGCTAACCTATATAAAATAACATTTTCGGACTGCCGTATCTTGCAAACTTTTCTGACTAAAAACCCCCCACTATACTTCCTCTCTCAAATTTCCTACTACCCAGTTCATTTTTTTAATATATTTTTTCTCCATTAGGTCCGAGAAACTCAGAGCTAAGAGGACTATGGATACAGCGATTCACAGCTTCTTGTTGGCGACTTTGGCAACACCTACGAATAAAATTGCCATAGGCGCGACAGTAGCCCTTCTTAGCTTGATCTGCTACCGAATTTTCTTCCATCCATTGGCCAAAATCCCAGGGCCATTTCTTGCCAAGTTTACTCGGCATTGGAGAAATAAGCGGTATTGGCGAGGAACATGGCATGAGGACATCGTCGAGCTCCACGAGCGCCATGGACGAGTTATTCATATTGCACCAAACGAGGTCTCGATAGTTGATCAGAATTCAATTAAGCAGCTTTATGGACACGGTCAAAATGCTCCTAAAACAGAGTGGTATGCTACTTGGGACCCTCCTGTAGGATCGCCTGCTTTCTTCTCAGTGCGTGAGCGAAACTTCACTTCTTCTTACGCAAACGAGTCTCTTCAGCATTTTCAATGACGGCAATCTTGAAGTACGAAGATTCCATTCAATATTTACTGAACCTTCTGATTCGAAAGTTGAGAAAGCATGCCGAGGCTGGTAATACGGCAGATATGAGTGAATGGACCGGAGCATTCGCAATTGATGTGATAGGCACCTTGGGTTATAGTGCACCCTTAGGCCACCTCGAGGCAGAAGATGTGATGGAAGTTAGGGCCAACGTCCTTGACCTCTTCTACTAGAGCAACTGTATAGGTCACTACTGGGGACAAATGGATGTTCTTCGGAACCAGGTCACAAAAACAATTATCACACTGCTTGCAAATAAGGATAGGCTGCAGGACTTCCAAAACTGGAGTGTCGTCAGATTGCAAGAATGATACAAGGAGAAAGAAAAGGGTATTGAACATTCTGATATGTTGGAACACTTCATAAATATGAAAGGAGTAAATGGCGAACCAGCGAGCTTTAATAAAGCTCTTGCAGAGGTCTTAACTCTCATGTAAGTCAACCATTCATCTGTGAGGCACAAGTAACTTTCTCAGAACCACAGCGGCGCTGGTGCTGACACAACATCAATTGCTATGCATTCATGTCTTGAGGCAGTATGCTCGCGGCCTGATATGTATCAAAAACTACGAGCTGAAGTTGACGAATTTTACACCAAAAGCTATCTAACAAAACCAATCACATATTTGCAAACTCAGCAACTCCCATATCTAAATTCTGTTGCCAAAGAATCAATGCGCCTTCGGCCTTCTATTATTGGCCAGCTTGTGCATCACACACCACCACAAGGTCTTACGCTTGACGGCAAGTATATTCATCCAGCTACACTAGTCGGTATGAGGCCACTTGCACAAAATCGCGGCAAAGCAAGCTGGGGGAGGATGCCAACGAGTTTTGACTAGAGAGATGGTTAGAAGATGAAGCTAAATCAATGTATCTTGATTTGAACAATATGACTTTTGGTGGTGTAAGAGGGTCGGGAATACATGTATGCGTGCCGTCAAAGTGCACAATAACCACAGTTCCCACTTGGATCAGTACGACTGTCCAAGAGCCCACAATAGAGAGGCAAAATAGGTGTCAAGTCAATAGAAAACAACTGCAGAACCTAGGTAAAACAACAGAAGTAATGAACGTGTCTGCAATTCGTCTAATTACACAAAGTCGACTATCGGTTTTCGGTTCTTGTATAGAAACCATCACACTTTTCTACATATAGTCTGTATTTCCCGAGGCTGCCCTGGGAAATCCCTAATTCTCAAAAACAGGTCGAGATGCACAAATTTCTTGCTCAGATGTAGACTGCGGAATGGGTACCCGGACCCGTTGGGTAACCCAACCCATGGGTCCTTGGCAATACCCACGGGTTACCATGGGTACCCATTCCGCAGTCTACTCAGATGATGCGCCACTTTGATATGGAAATTGTGAACAAAGAACATCCGTATCAAATATCTTCATATTGGTTCGCATACCAGGATGATTTCATGATGCGAATGAAACCGAGATGTCATGAAGAAATCTAGCCACTTAACATACAGGGGCCCCGAAATGCAGCGCTCCACTTGTCACTACTCAAGAATTTCTTATGTATATAATCCAAGCGCTTTTACTTTCTATTATGAGTTCTATTGTTTTTCAATTCGCTCTAAATTACACAATTGTATTGTATTAAGGGCAGTATATTCTATACGATCAATCTCGAATCCCTCGCATGGTGTTGATTTGAGTAAAGCAGTTAAGCCTTTGATTATGATCACACCTTGCCTTAGTATTTTCTTTGGCAGTTCTATCTAAAATAGGTACAAAGGTAGTAAGAAGTATAGGAAAGAAGAAGAAGAACTATTGTAGCTTAACCTTTTAAAGCTAGGAATTGTTAAGGTATCTCTTAATAATTACTATAAACTAAGTAATAATTTTCCGTGTTCGTTAGTACGAACAAGGAGCACCTCGATAACAGCGCAAAGCGGCCAAAACATATAAGAGTAGATAACCATACTAAGTACTTTTCTAAATAAGACCCTCACTATTTTATGCATGTTAACACCATGCTATATCAATTTTTTATAGTTTCCCGCGAAGAAGTAAGTTGTTGTAAACCAGGCTGCCTTGCAGCCTTAACAGATCTTTGTTCGGATTGTCCCGGATATCCACCCACTCTCGACAAACACATGATGGCAGTTCTAGAGTGCCTCAAATATGCGTTCCTCCGTATTGGTGTTTATATCCAATTTCTAGACGCTCGGTAGAATTTCCAGGTCAACTTTGGCTCTACACACCAGAACTCTCCACCACTTCACCATGACGTCTTTACCGCCCAATAAGAGCGATAATATCAACATTGTAGGGGCTGGTATATTTGGGCTCAGCACAGCGATTCATCTAGCCCAACGAGGTTATCAAAAAGTTACTCTTTTTGATAAACAGCCCTATGAGACAAGGCAGTATTCATATTTTGCTGGCTGTGATGCGGCGTCTGCAGGAAAGCACTCACGCCCCAAAGATAGTTCACAACACCAAATTTTCAATGGTTGGGAACTAACAGTTTTGAGAATACAGATATGAATAAGATAATTCGGTCAGCTTACGGAACTCAAACGGAGTATCAAGATTTATCTACTGAAGCTCTCGCAGGCTGGAAAGCATGGAATGCCGAGCTCCAGAGTGGTGAGACGCTCCCTCATGGTATGAGCAGGTCAATGCGGGTCTTCATCAACAACGGCAACCTGTCATTAACTGACAAAGACGAGCTGCCTCCCTTCGAAGTTGCCACTGTCCAAAACATGGAAGCCTCAGGTCATCCAAATACTCAACTTATTACCAATGACCCAAGCCATGTTGCTATTGCCGAACAGAAGGGATTTCAATTTGCTGTTGATCCATTTCGGCGAAGGGCACGAGGAAAACCTTCTCTCGGTGTGCTCGACACTACCGGGGGCACAGCTGTCGCTGACAAGGCTTGCGCTTTTGCCCTCCATAAGGCAAAGTCACTTGGTGTACGTGTTATCCTTGATCCTGTTGCGGGTGCTTTTGAACGATTCACCTACGACAAAGAAAACAAAGTGTCTGGAATTCAAACTCGGGATGGGCTGAGTCACCTTGCTACTAAAACAATCATGGCATGTGGAGGCTGGACACCCTCGTTAGTTCCTCAACTCGACCATCTGTGCGAGACGACTGGCGGCTCAGTGGTCTTACTCAAGATTCCTTCCGACTCTGCATTGTTTGATAGGTTTTCCCCTGAGAACTTCCCAACATGGGCTTATAAGGTTCGCGATGGTTCAGAGGGTGGTTTATATGGCTTTGCTCGTGACGAGCAAGGTTATCTGAAAATTGGCTATAGAGGAACGAAGTATACAAATCCGAAACGGCAACCTGATGGCCAGGAGCGAAGTATTCCTGTCACAAGGTATACTTCGGAAGAGAGTTTAGCCAACATCCCAAAGCACGCTCTCAAGGTCATCAAGTCATTCCTTAACGAGTTTCTGCCGGAACTTGCGATAAACGGCATCGATATCGAGTTAACTAGACTGTGCTGGTACACAGATTCTTTTGACAATCATTTTGTCATTGACCATGTACCAGGAGAAGAGTCAGTCATAGTAGCTACTGGCGGCAGTGGTCATGCCTTTAAGTATCTTCCCAATATCGGAAAGTGGGTAGTTGATATCATGGAGAATGTTGGGCTCGAGCGGCCAATAATTGATTGCTGGCGGTGGAGAGTGCCGCAGAACGGCACACCAGTAACCAATGTTCTTATGGAAGGGAGTGAAGGAGGTCGATCATTAGGCAATGTGGAAATGTGCGATGATAAAGACCTGTCACTTGGTAGCAAATCACGACTTTAGTTATTCTGCTATAGTCGAGTGTCGAAGCCCTAGAGAGCCGGTTTAGGGGAGGTTTTAGTGCGTGAAAATATAGTAAATGTATTGGGCTTCTGTTTGTTTCTTGATATTCATAAAGCTGTATAAAGTAGAAAACTTATGTACATGTTAGGCCTAAAGGGGTTAGTAAAGTGTATTAGCGAGAATATTCATGTCTCCCCTATTATTCGCTTAGTCTCCTTTCAGCCACGACTAAATTCAGAAATCAGGAACAGATTATTGAGCTCCTTTACTATTGAAAGCGATGACAGAGGGTACGAGTCACGCGTGTTATCTTTTATCTTGCCGTCCGTCTCGACTCGCTAGGGGCATACTGAAGACCCTACCTTGTAGCCTCGGAAGAATCCATAGCAATTCGGAGGTTTCCATCGTTCACGTGATCCCCGGGTACACTGAAATTGGAATCCCTAGGTATGATCCCTAGCACAAACTTATGATGCTCAAAAAACCCCAGGGAGACGAGATAAGGGATTATCCCCGTTACCTCCATCGTCTATGGCCATTCAATTGTAGGTCGTCTTGGGGATAAATACTAAAATATATAAACTTATAACAATCCGGATGTCCATCCACACTGATTTTTGCATGCGGAGCTTCTTGACTGAGATTCTATCAGTATGACGATCAAGTCCATCTTCACCGACTCTCCTTTTGCCAAGTATGTCCGTGCCGTAAGAAAATCGCCGGCAGGCACATACAATCGCCATCTGTTTTTGACAGCCTTTGTGTATGCACTGGGAGGAATCCCGAAGAGTGAGTTACTGTCTTGATGAATTACTACGGTCTGCTGACATTCTCGGCTTCCAGCTTGGGACGAAGGCTCTGCTGGCTCCGTTCCCTCACTGCCCGGATTTCAAAATGCATTCGGCATCACATCGGCAAGCAACCCTCAAGCAGTATCCAATTTCATCTCGTTCGTTAACATTACTGCTGGACTCGGTGCCCTCGCCTCCTTCTTCATCAACGATCGAATTGGTCGGATATGGTCCCTTCGCCTCTATCTTACTGTCTATGCGATCGGTTGTCTGGTTTCTACCTTTTCCTATGGCCATATAGGCGTTCTTTATCTAGGAAGACTTATCGCTGGTCTGGGTATTGGTCCTCTCACTGTGACTGGGCCTATGTCTATTGTTGAGATTGCCCCTGTTGAGACTAGAGGTCTTTTGACTTTATGGTTTGCTATTGTCCTACTTGCTAGTCAGACAATTGGAGTATTTACCGTGTATGGGTGCTACATGCATGTTGCGCCCTCTCATCTACAGTATCAAATCACCTTCTTCGTTCAAGCAATCGCAGCAGCAGTTGCATTCGTTCTGTCGTACTTTGCATACGAGTCACCACGATGGCTGTTCTTGGTAGACCGAAAAGATGAAGCATTAGAGACTCTCGTCAAACTTCGTGGCATACCCGCCGACCACCCAGCTCTGCTCAAGGAATGGAACGAATTCACCGGTCAGATTGCTGAGGAGAAATTGCAGAACGGAGACCAAGGATGGAAGTCAATTGTACGCGAGACATTCTGTATTCGCTCAAATCTACGTCGTGTGCAACTGACATGCATGTCGTACCTTCTCGCCCAATTGTCTGGCGGCAACGCTGTCACCAGCTACCTCCCACAAATTTTCACAATGATTGGAATTACTGGCAAAGGCAAATCAATCATGATATCTGGCTTTTACGCATTTGCAAAAATGTGTTTCACAATCATGGCTTCCTTGTTTTTCGTTGATGCTCTCGGCCGCCGGGTCTCTTTGCTACTGGGCATCACGATTCAAATGCTGTCTCACGTATATCTGGGAAGTTATCTGAAATTCTTCTTGCATGATGCAAACAGTGTCACTATGAGCGCATCGAGAACTGCATTTGCAGCAGTTTACATTCATGGGTTTGGATGGACCATAGGTATGATATTCCTCTTTTATATCAGAATGGCTAGTGATGTAAAGTAATGCGCTGACAACTTCTGAAAGGTCTCCTAGTCCTGCCTTATCTATTTGGTGCCGAATTGTGGCCCAACAGGATACGATCTTTTGGTGGCGCCATTTCTCAAGGTTTCCATTGGCTGTTCTACTTTGCCATCGTCAAAGCCACACCATCCATTCTGTCTAGCATGGCTGGGTGGGGCGCTTTCATTTTTTTCGCTACATGGTGTTTTATCGCGTTAATCTACGTGTACATCATGGTGCCAGAAACAGCCGGCATAGTTCTTGAAAATATCGACGCGCTATTTGAAGGTCCATGGCACCAGATGCGGAAGAGGGCTATAGTCCACGAGGATGTTCTTGATGCCAGTGAAATAAGGTGAGCGCAAGCCCAGTATACCATATGCATCTATTAGAATCTAAGCTGAAGAATGTAGAACTAGCAGCGTCCATGAGGAAAATACCTTGGATAAGGAGACTGCAGAAACTACCACATCACAGAAGGCTCTGTAGATACCCTTTACCAAAGGAGGCAAGGAGTGTTTTTTCTGACTGCTTGCTTATTGTGTAGCCCATCTCGTGATTCACTATAAGTATTTAATTCATGTATGCTAAATGTAAACAATTATCATTTGAGGATGTAAAAAGTTGTTACTAGAAATTGCTCGTCTCGTTAGGGGGGGAGAATTGAGAACATAAGACGAATAATTCGTACGTCCTTCGATAATTTTGGATATTTTGAGAAGTATGTCGAAGTCGAACCCCGGAACCTCTATCCAGTGCAATATCAGCAGGATTCACCGTACAACACATCAGGTGGATATCTCATGGAAGACGTCGTTTCTCTATTTAAATTCAAGAAGTTTATTTGGCCGCAGAAACTATACAAACCCATCTAAAGTAATGAGGCACTTCTTATTTTCACCACCACACCTTCAACTACACCTCATTAACAGGTGCAACTGGTCTACCCGTCTTGAAAAGAGACCGAACATTCTCAAAACATTCACGTTCTGACTTCTGAAAAGCTACATCCGTCAAACCACCCATATGTGGCTGCAGAACCACCTTGTCGCTATTCTGAAAATAAGGCTTGACCTTAGGTTCATTGTGAAAGACATCCAACCCAGCACGAGTTATTTTGCCTGTTTCCAAAGCATTGATCAAGGCATCCTCGTCGACAACAGGACCCCGTGCGGTATTGATGAAGAATGCGCCATCTTTCATTGCTGCGAATTCGTCCTTAGAGATAAGATTTGTTGTTTGATCGTTGAGGGGGCAGTTGATAGAGATGATATCAGAACTCGAGAGGAGGTCTTTTAGATTGGAGCAGTAAGTAGCTCCGTATTTCTGTTCCTCTTCATTGGAAAGCTGGTGTCTATTATAGTACCGCACTTTTAGGTTGAAAGCAGCCGCCTTCTTTGCGAGATACTGAATGCTGGTCAGTTCGATCTTAATCCAGTAAGGAAACACACAAAATAATACCTTTCCAATGGAACCCAATCCGACAATGCCAAGTGTTAACCCCGCTGGATCTCTAGAAGGAACAATACCAGCCTTCCAAGACCCATCTCTCGCGCCTCTTTCAGCTCTCGTAGTATCTCTGAGTACAGCCAGTATCAGAAACATGGCCATATCAGCTGTAGCCTCTGCAACAGCATTGACAGTATTACAAAACCAAATATTATTCTTGGTCATCCACTCAACGTCGAATTCATTGTAACCAGCCGATGCCGAGGTTATAATCTTGCAGTGCGGCACCAGTGCATTTAGAAGATCTTCATCAAATGGCTCATATGGTGGTGTACCCATGCGTATAATGAATCCGTCTATAGGCCCTGATGACTTAATCATTTCCGGTAGCATCTCTTTCACCTCTTTACGATTTGTCGCATCGAGAATCTACCGGGAATAGCTTGTAAGTAATGTACAGAGGCGTACTAGTTGTGGCATAAAACATACCTGATAGTCAAACTCTTCCTTAAACTTGTCGAGGAAATCCTGTCCGACATATTTGGGTTCTCCAAGACAGACGATTCTGGGCTTCCCAGATACCGTACTAGAAGACATGTTGAAAAGAAACCAAGGAGATAGAGTCTACGAATAAACAAGAGAAGTGTTCGAAAAATTAGGATGAAAGGTACAATACCGAATTTGAACGTGCATGTGCCATTTAGCCATGGGCAATCAATAAGAACCGCTGGCCTATCATTCGTAGTGCGCCGGGGAAGCCCGAATAATGGGGTAAAAAAGTATGATACCGTTAAGGATTCTTCCGAGGGCACTCGCTTAAGTAAGCCCACTCACGTCACCGTCGCTTAAACCATATCGTCTCAATCAGTCATTCAATTCATCTGTCTCTTGGATAGCTGATTTTCAGCATTATTTTTCCATATCTTGAGTCATGGCTGTCTCAAGAAATAACCTCCCTCCCATGGGCTTCATCGCAGTAGATGTGCACTTCCATCGACCTCCAGGTGATGCTTTCCACGAGAAAACATGGCCTTTCCCTCTCATTCGGCAAATGGCCGATGGTTCCAAGCTAGACCAAATTGTCACCGGGGATAGCTATTCAAAAGACTTTGTGGATCGGTTCGTTGAAGCTGGTCAAAAGCTTGCGGATCAAGGGTGTGTGGGTATTATTACCAGCTGTGGTTTTCTAGCCATGGCGCAACCAGAGTGAGTGAGTGTTAAAAGAGCGAGAAATAACTTTTGCTAACCATTGTTCCTTGACACTACTATTAGACTTGCAGCTCGCCTCCCTATACCCATCGCAACATCTGCACTCGTTCAAATTCCTTCGATAAGGGCCTTTTTATCACCGCAGAAGAGTATTGGGGTCATCACGTATGACGAGACTCGGCTAGGCACTCTACATTTAAACAAATTGGGGCTTTCACAAACAGAGAAGATTCATATCATAGGCGCACCTGATAATGGTGCGCTTCGGTCTGTTATCCGTGATGGGAAACCCTATTCACACCAAAAAATTAAGGACGATTTGATCCAGTGTGCGTTAGATCTTATTAAGGCGCATCCTGATGTAGGCGCTATTGTTTTGGAGTGTACACAGATGCCTCCGTTTGCCGAAGCCATTCAGAGTGCAACAAAATTGCCTGTTTATGATGTGTATACCATGGGATCATGGTTCTATTCTGGGTTGGTGAGGAGATTACCTAGTGAGTGGGAGTCGGAAACTTGGGCAACCTGATTCGAGAGTGGAAAGTTAGGGAGCTCAAGAGAACAGTCCAATATTCCGCTACAGGCATTTTCAATGTAATAAATATCTAAGAAACTTGGCATCGATCTACCAACGGAGTCCCCTTTGTCAATTTTATTGTGCCATATACAAACCGTACTGCGGAAGTTGAGTTTTGATGATGAACTTGGCTTTGACTTACTTCAGGAGATGCATCGCTTGTCTAGATTTTAAAACTACGATTACGCACAATGAGTTGTTTTGCTTTAGTAGCAGTCTGAAAGGAGTGCTCTGAACGCCCACAGTCCTTGACTTCAATTCAAAAAGTCGCCTCCTGTCTCTTTCATTATCATATCGTACTCCGGCTTAAATTGCATGTACATAACTTCCGGAGTACCAGTACCATTCTTGGTATACTCAGCCTCCTCATCACCGACGTAACTTTTCTCCAACTCCCCAGACACTAGGGATGACTCAACCAGTATCTGTGTCTGGCAAGCACGTTCAAGAGCAATGAAGAATGCAGCCGCTTCCGCAACCGTACCGCCAGCTGTCAATATGCCGTGATTCTTCAAGATGACATTTTTATTCGTTGCGCCAAGTGATTCAGCGATACGACCACCTTCTTCCTTTGCAAAGACTACACCACCGAAGTTTTTGTATACGCTTAGATCATTGTAGAACATGCAAGAGTCTAGATCAGTATTGTCATGTCAGTCCCCACCACTCGACAGCTTTAATGGGCAGAGATTCTATCGTACCTTGATTTAACATATCTATGGGTCTACCGAAGGTCGACCAGGCTCGGCCATACGGACTATGCATATGACATGCAGCATTTATATCTGGTCGTAGCCTGTGTATCTCGCTATGGATGATGAACCCAGCTGTGTTAATGAGCTTGTCAGCACCACCAATTCGTCTTCCGTTCTCATCCACATGCACCATATCCGATACTGTGAGCAGCCCAAAGTGGACGCCATATGGATTGATCCAGAATGTGTCTGGGTGTACTGGGTCTAGGCGAAGAAATATATTAGTAAAGTTTTCAATTGTAGGGGATAGTTCTCCATCTTAATTTATCAGTAGAACTCGAAGATCTCACCTCGCAGGCTGATGTGGCCGCTGCCACCGTCAGCGAACCCAAGTTTGGCGAAGATGCGGAAAGCGCCTGCCATCTGCTCTAGTTGCCATCTTCTCTGCTCCTCCTTTGACTCTGGCCAAGGAATCTGATGTAAACGTACACTCTGTGCGCCTGTAGCTTTTGTGGTATTCAGTACAGACTCTGTGCTGGGCTTAGTGTTATTCAACGAGCTTTTGAGGCCCTCGAGCCCAGATAGGGGAGCAACAATAGTTGATGTGATGGAACTCATTTTCGGTGATACTTTGTGATGAAGGCTTTCCACAAAATATTTGGTCTGCTCATCCCCAAATGAAGGTTAGGTACCTTAGATTCACCCCGCAGCACGCAATTGGTATAAAAGAAAAGCAACCTCATCCGTTTGGCCGAATGAAGCATTCGAATTTCGAATGTGTAGCTCGGTTTCCTCCGAAAGGCTTGGCGTGACCAGTAAGTGATTTCATGTGTTGAATGGGAGAAACCGAGGGCAGGAGTCAATTATGGCTAAATATCTCTCCTAACTATGGAGGGCATGAAAAATAAGTTACAGCAGCCAATCATGTCGGTATTTACCATTGTCCTAAAAAGTGCATCGGGAGATGTAGATGAATCGATGATGTTGGATTACTCATCAGGTGACAATCCAAGACTGTGGAAACCTCCGGGAGTGTCGGCAACCATCTTCAATATACTGGAGAAAGCGATGCATAAATCATGTAGTGCTGGACCTCAGATGAATTACTGTCACAATTTTAGTAGATCCTCACAAGTTATCTTCATTTAATTCGATCATGTCAACTACTATGCAGCAACGATTTGAGGTAAGGCCACAGGCACCAGTACATTTCTGTGACCAAGATGAGCTGAGAACAACTTTCGCCTCGGCTATGTCTGTTATGTACAAGAGCGAAGTGCCTCTATATGACAACCTCATGAGAATTGTACGGGAAGTCAATCAAAGGGTTATCTATAACGCCACGGCTGCAGATTTAGATTTTAGAACGAAACAACAAGGTGATATTGAATGGGAAAGACTCGCTCTTGAGAGACATGGTGCTATCCGACTAGGCACCCCATACGAACTTCGGACAGTACGACGCATCTTTGCCCTGATCGGCCTGTACCCAGTTGGGTACTATGACTTGTCGAGTGCTGGATTGCCTATGCATGCCACTGCTTTTCGTCCGATCAAGACGGAAGCCCTGAGTAAGAATCCCTTTCGAGTATTTACGACCCTTCTCAGACCAGAACTGTTAAGCCCCGGAGCACTGGAACTGGCATCGACGCTTTTATTGAAACGAAAGATATTTAGCGACGAGCTATTACATCTCATCGAGATTGGGGAAGTCAAGGGTGGACTTCTGCCTGAGCAGGGAGAACGCTTCATCATAGAAGCCATGAAGACTTTCAAGTGGCAGTCAGTTGCAGCGGCCACACACGATGAATATCAACGTCTGAAAGACGAGCATCCAATATTGGCTGATATTGCTTGCTTCAACAGTGCGCACATCAACCACCTCACACCTCGAGCTCTCGACATTAGTATCGCCCAAGCTATGATGAAGCAAGAGGGATTGGCGGTCAAATCAAGAATTGAAGGACCACCACCTCGACATTGCCCAATCTTGCTGCGTCAAACAAGTTTCCTGGCCCTTGAGGAAGAGATCAAATTTCCCTCCCAACACACTAGCTCCGAACTCATAGTTGGCCACCACAAGGCACGATTTGGTGAGATTGAGCAGCGTGGTGCGGCAGTGACACCTGCTGGCAGGGCCTTGTACGATGAACTATTGGACGAGGTGATGCGTCAGGCAAGAGCACAGCATGCAGATCCAGCCTCGACAGACGAGATTTTAGCAAAGATATTTAAGCGATATCCAGACAATTTGAAGACTTTAGTCAAGCTTGGCCTCATTTTCTGTACTTTCTGTTGTACAGAGAGGGCATCAAGGTGGAATCCACCTACGACGTCTGTCACTCTAGAGAGCCTCCTTCATGAAGAAATACTGTATGCATCACCTATCACTTACGAAGATTTTCTGCCGTTCTCTGCAGCAGGAATCTTCCAGTCAAACTTGTACTCTAGGCCAGCAGGGACGATGGACGAGGTGAAATACGAATCTCGTGTTGACCAGGTCGGTTTCGAACTCGCGTTGGGATCTCCTGTGCAAAACTCTGATCGACTGTACTTCGAAGAGCAGAAGCGGAGTTTGGACAAGTGTGCGTCAGAACTAGGTGTACAAGAAATCACATGTAACCTTCATTTAGCATAGTAAGGTAGTAATGGAAATGAAGACCAGTGAAGATAACGAGCACATCCATTAATTCAGGCTACCCGTCAAGCTTGACATGTTTGGCCGGTAATCGTTCCCATGAAGAGATGTCTACGGCATGTCTGCCCATGGCTGGTACTGCGACGGGTCCAAAGTCTGTTGGTCTCTGAAACCCTGTAGTAAATCCTGGACTAACCACTCTGATTCGTCGGGTACGAAAATATCCCCAAAATTCATAATCTGTTGATCCAAGTGCGCTGAGTATGACATTGCAGAGGGAGAGCTAGGCTCAATGGTGTTGTGTGGAGGTTGGTTCCTGGTTTCAACAGTATCTCCACATATCATAGCGATCGTCTTCTCTGCTAACGCCTCGAAAATATCACGATAAGAAGTAGCTATGCTCCATCGTTCAGCAATTATGACGAGGACCATGGTACAAGACGTACAAGTGTTGATTACGTCGACTCGTCGTGCAGTAGCTCGGACCTTTTCTGAGCTCCAAAGACAATGAAGATACGTAAGACCAGCCAAAAAGAGGATATGTAGGGAGCCCCAGGTATATTGTACTTGAGAGTTCTGATATAATCGACGATATCCAAGGCACATTTCTCTGGAGCGTGCTGTACATTCTGTGAAGGCTTCTTCAATAGCGCTCTGGAGATCACAATTGGCCATAGTATCAACATTACTAGTTCGTCGTGATGGTTGAGCCGTGAGATAATGCCGGTAAAGCAGAAGGATGGAATGGCAATAAGCGAGGTGGAACCACTCCTTGGAGGCAAAGACTGAACGAGGATCTGCACCAGTATAGTCAAGTTGATTGGGAATCGAAGCACGCCAGTCTTCCAGTTCGCGTCGAAGTTTTGCAACTACAGGCACCGTATTTCCATGACCTTCGGCCGTGTCGCTACGTCCCTTGGACACTGCTGGATACAGGTTATCACTGATTTTCGACCATATCAGACGTAGTTTGATATTGTGAATTGCTCCAGTCATATGCGTTGGGGTCATTTGATTGAGACTTGGCGGACTGCCCACGTTCATTGTGCGTATGTCAGAATCCTCAATATCAAGTGGTAGCTAAGCTATAGTATTAGCCGATTACATGAGTAAAATGTGAGTGTGCACGATAGGTGTTCATACCTCTACATCGATAACCTCGTCGGAAATACCAAACGGACGTCCGAGAGTAAAAGCTGCGGCACGGTCGATATCGTAAGCTACCCAAAAGACTCTTTTTGACATCTCAGTTGCCAATTGATCGCTGTGTGGGCGAAATCTACGCGTACTACGATGGTAGCCAAGCTCAATACAATGACGGATTGCCATTCCGGAAAGTTTCCTTTGTTTTATAGACAAATAAGCAACCAGATATACTATAGAATAATTGTCGACCATCACGAACTCACCATATAGAAGCCCCGACAGGTGATCTTATGGAGTAAACGGCACAGGATAACACGGCTTGGACAGACTCAAGAGTATCAAGATGAATCACTTCTTCTATGTGGTCGAGTGCCATGGAATAATAGGCCTATTAATGGTTAGTGGGTAATTATACCTTGAGCCATAGGTTGGTGAACTTACCTCAGCAGAGCTATGTTGACCGGAGTTGAGAATCAAAGATCCTATTGCGTAAACCTAAACTAATCTTAGATAAATTATGGAGTAAATATTTGGAATTCAAATACCATTAAGACAAAGAATATTGAAGTTTGACTTATATTCTGTAGGTTGCCTGTTTGACTTGCCTCTATGCATTCATCCTCCCAGTCTCTAAAAGTAGGATGATGCAAGAATGGGTACTGAGGATGAATATTGTTAAAGTAAGCTTGAGATAGAAGCGAGCCGACAGAGGGTGGTGGGAACCGCAATGGAATTTGAACTCGTGATCCACTACTATTACTCGTTTGCTCGTTAGTACCTCGTTGGGAACCTCCTTGTCCCTTACTCAGTCGTAGGGCTGAGCTGAAAACCCGGGCAAAAGAGAGCGCAGACGAAGGCCCAAAATAAAGCGGTTCTCGACCGGCCGCACTCACACAGAGCAAGGCGACGTCTGAGGACAGGTCACCGACATCAGCCTGTGTTTCTGGAGAGTGACCATCAACCACATCTTGTGATTCGCTAACCGGTCTGTCACCAAAATCAGCTGTATTTATAGTGCTGTCGTTATTGATGCGATAGTCTCGAGGTCGATAATCAGAAACTAAGTGATCCGAGGCTACATCTGGTCGAACCTCTTGTAGAAGGCCCTCCAAGTAAGCGACTCTTGCCTCTAAAGATTGCATATAATCACGGGGACGATGCAAGCCTGTTGCTGGATCTTCTACCAGGCAATCTTGGTGGTTACATGCATGTTAGCGGCAACACAAAATTCCTCTGCCCTACTAATCTGGCCGAGCTTACCTCGACCGCTCTTGACACAATTCTGACACTTCGGAGTCTGGCCATCACACTACAGAGATCTATAAGCAAGTTAGGAGACGCAGGACGGGATATTCACATTATACGCACTTTTAGTTTCTTCTGCTTGCAGCTAATGCAGGCCAACATGGTTCGCTCTCCAAGACGAGGGCGCTTGGCGGGCTGTTGACTTGGTCGGTGCATTTTTGTAATGGAAGAAGTATTGGGTACCAATAGAGTCTATACAATTCTTCCCAAAGTGCATTGGAATACCTCAGGGTTTCCTCCAGGTAATGATGTTGTCACAACAGTGGGGAGGACCTTGAACTCTCGGGCATCCCGTCTTTCGCATTACCAATGCACGTGATAAATAACGCTAGTCGTATTCGCTCAGCCCCTAATAAGCGAATACCGGTTACAATACTTTAATTCCGTCATGGAGTTCACCCATAGCACTGTTAGCAGCTTTTCCAACAGAGTATGTCTCTCCAGCCCGTTACACACCCTAAAGTTATGCTAGACAGACAAGAACTACTCTTCGCCTGTCTGCTCGGTCGTACTCGTACTGAGGATGAATAAACGTTAAATTTAACATGACTCGTCACCTAATAATTAACGTTTATTCATCCCTAGTACGAGTGAGTATTAGTGCCTAACCACCCACGCCACCATCCCCACTACTATGGCCAAAACCAGCCATGGAAGAGGAAGAAGAGCAACCAGAAATGGCCACCGGTGTTCAATAATCGGACATCCTACAACGAAAATGAGATTGTAGAGATTTTGGCTGGTCTATATACACAGCTCATAGAACTATGTCACATTTCGGACGAAGATATGATATGGCCACCACCGGAAGGCCAACCTATTGATGAGGCTACACGCGAGGAACTCCTCTTAAACCTGTAGTAATCTCGCTAATGCGGCGACTACCATATCCCAAGCCTGAGAGGATACCAAAGGATCGAATTTATACCGTCTAGCGAAACCTACTGTAATGTAGTTCCTAATGAGATTCGGGGGGGACGTGATACCTTTGGAGATCCAATCAAAGGCCCTAATGTGAAATATATTCTACCTCAAGATATTATACTTGCTAGACGAAGACGCGATGCCGACTGTATAGTCCTTGATACTCGAGAAAGTAAATTAATCTCTGCCTCCGCGATTGATATCTATATGATCACCAAGTCTTTCAAAATCAGACCTCATATATAAGAATGAATATGTTGACAATCTCCTTCAACAGATACAATACGCATGATATCAATCTATCACGGTTTTGATGGTCACATAGAGACACCCGACGATCCTAATCACTACCGCAACCTTCCGGTAGCACCCGCTCCAACTTTCCTTCGACGATATCTCGACAACATCAAATCGCTCTACTCAATTCCTTGTAGAGAAACAGATGGTAGCGACGACTACATAACAGCGTCAACACACCCAGAGACAGCAAGTTTTATTTTACTCGTTCCAATCGGTTGAAAAATCCATTTCCTAACACAGTATATTATAATTTATTTCGATCGACGGATACCGCAGAAGTCATTCTAGACTTGCTCGAAGTTGTCTGGCCAGCCGCATGTTTCGATAAAGAGTTGCTTGATTTTCATATGTTATTTCAGTAGAGCGTTGTTATTAGCATGAGACTTGGAAGATATGGAAGTACCATGGACTTATGCTCAACACAGGTGATGAGTAGGTCTCACTAGCTTAGAATATATATCCTAGAAGGAAAAGAAAGAGAAAAAAAGAGCCACTCAATTCTCCACGTTCCCAAGCGATGCACGTAGTTCTACCCGTGAGCTACCCAGCAAATGAAGAAGAGCACAAAAGCCAGAGAAAGTAGAAACTTGATCGAGTGAAGTTATTAAGAAGGAGTTAAGCGAGGCGTCTACAATTCAATATGATGTTGAGAATGAAGA
The DNA here is from genome assembly GCA_003008705.1 of Pezicula radicicola. Lineage (NCBI taxonomy): Eukaryota > Fungi > Ascomycota > Leotiomycetes > Helotiales > Dermateaceae > Pezicula > Pezicula radicicola. The sequence goes on along the minus strand of PDUO01000046.1, from coordinate 57,668 downwards.
ACTTTTTATTTCTATTAGGATCGATCTTGGAACAATGTAAATATATCCTTCGGTAAAATATTTCATTTCTTATTAGCGGATATTTTAGTTTTCCCAGGCTTTGTCAACATTTCCCAAATATGAAACTAGAGACTTGTGTATAACAGAGTGGACGGGGTGCCCAGTTCTCCTTCAGTCTATGGCCATATGTGAAATGAAAAGCTTTATCTGTGCATACCCGGTACCTTGGGTACGTTTTCTTGTGGTAGAATACTTGGATGGGAAATGTACGCAATCGTATACTTAATGAAAAGAAACCGCTTGGTAGTGAGGCCTTAAGAATTTAGATATGGATAGTAGACTAGTTGTTAATAATTACTTCCTCAGCTTTGATGGTTACTAACTAGAGTTGCCCTTTGAAAGAAAGATAAGTTTTTGTTTCCCTATTTCCCGAAGCACCGTGTTCCCTCGAACTTAGAAATTTTATTCATTCGCTCTCCCAAATTTACCATTCGGCTATTCGTATGTCTATCGATCTGCTTCACCAAGGTGATAGCTCATTGAAAGCTAAACTACATCTCCCCGCACTGACTAATGACAACATCAAGATTCGGCATATCTTTACCTCTGTAACCCGTCTTAGTAGCCTCCATCTTCCTCACGACATCCATTCCATCAACGACCTTACCGAAGACAACGTGCTTATTATCTAGAAACGGGGTGGCGACTGTAGTGATGAAGAACTGAGAGCCGTTGCCGTTGGGACCTGCGTTCTATTCATCCCGTTAGCAATGATATTTCTTATAGGAGCTTACTAGTATAGAAATAGGTCGGAGAGACGAAAGCTTACAGCCATGGAAAGTAGACCGGGCTCTGTATGTTTGATATTGAAATTCTCATCTGCAAAAGTCTTTGTTCCATAAATGCAAGTTGAGCCTGTTCCATCTCCATTCATGAAGTCGCCGCCCTGGCACATGAAATCTTTGATCTGAATAGCACATGATTAGCAAAAGCTCATAGAAGTTGAAGAGAAGGGAAAGACGAACTATTCTGTGGAATTTGCAGCCCTTGTAGCCTTGTGGTCTTCCCAGGTGGTTCTTAGTCTCGCCTGTGCAGAACTGGCGAAAGTTCTCGGCCGTCTTGGGTAAAACATCCGCGAAGAGCTCGAAGGTTATACGGCCTAATGGCTCTCCTGTTCTCTATCAGAATGAAGCTCAAGGTCTGCATTCAAGTCGCTCAGCGCCATATATGATATCACGTGACGGGTGCGACCAAAAGAGATTTCCAGAGCAGACAAAGAAGGACAAAGACATGAAGAGAGAGACCAACCTCCAAGAGTGATATCAAAGAAGACCCTGTGTTGCAGTCAGTATATCTCGTGATGCCCCTTATTGTCCAAAGTGTCTCGGTACTTACAGTGGGTTGCCGTTTTCGGGTAGCTTCGTGGGAGCCATGTTCCTGGTGGTGGAGGAGTTACGAGTAGGATGGTTGGTCTGGAGCGAGGATCCTCGTGTCGCGCGCGCAAGGAAGACAAAGAGTGGGAAAAGTTGAGATGCGGATGACGCCTCCGAAACGGCGCTGACAATGATTGGGACGTTGGAAGTAACGGCAATGATCCTTTTGCGATATCAAATAAGATCGCCAGATGCAACCATCTTCACATTGCCCTCGACTGATCGCCGACAGACTGGTGCAGTAGTGGCAAGCGATGCGTGCCAAGATAGGCTAGCCGTGAGAAACGAGACGAGAAAGCTTGTTTGTTTTCGGGGCAGCATCGGACTCCCTCTTTAGGCCACTTGAAGCTGTACGAAAGGAACAGTCCATACGAATACTTAGAAAGACAAGTATATTTTAATTGACCTATGATCATCCTCACAATTGTTTTCTAGCCTACTGCACCTGCTCGATAACTTGGGATCTTAATGCATTTGTGGCGGTTACAGAGCGAGGGCCAAGGAAGGATCATCAAGGGCTACGAGGAACTCTTGTGAAGTCTCATGTACTGCAATCTGTGCATGTATCGAGGGACCGGGAGCGTGAAGGCAGGGTGACGGGCAGGGCAAATGCGGATAAATCGAATAGTTTCGAGTACTGTAACTGATTGATGCTAGACATCAAATTTCTCTTTATTAATTAGGGAGCCCCATACTCTCACGGTGTTCACGAAGCTTACGATGCTCCAGACTCCGGGGTAATTAAATGCCTTTAGGGATGAGGTAGACGAGGCAGAATGATGATTGCCTTTGCGTTTCCTCTGAAGTATTGGTGTGTCATGTATCACTTGCTGACATTATGCTGGAGGGGTCAACCTCTAAATCTCTATGGACCCTAGGAGCAAGGACATCGCGTTATTGGGAGATGGGAGGCTGAACAAACCATAAAAAAAAAGGCACAAGGCTTTGACCCCTTCGCCTATAAATCCTGCAGTGCCATTGATGTTTCCTCCAAGGGCGACGATGAGTACGAGTACAGTATCACCGTTCTGTACAATGCTATACAGTGAGTGACTGCTCACGCGAACAGAGTGTTTATTTTTTTGCGGCGGGGCCTGGGGTGCAGCAGCCGAGAGAGTGAATAGCGTCGTGCGTCGATAATCAGCTGGTTATCCACCGAGCAACCTTGGTAAAAGGCGTTGACTGGATGTCTTGAGACTTCAATAGAACCCCCCATTCTAGAAGAGATAGTCTGAACACTTCAACACCTAAAAGCCGTAGTCTCGTTCTTGCACGAGCCAAGCTTGCTTTGGGGGGTGAATGAACGTCTGGCTCGAGCGAGCGCCTTTTCTTCCCTTCCTTGACCCGGCAAGAACAAAGCCGGATTCTGCTTACGGTACTCTCACCAAAGACTGCGACAGCCACACCCCATCTATTTTGCCTCATCCTCCCCTTCTTCTTCTTTTTCTTCTCTGAATCCCCTTCGATCCCTGAGCAATTCGTTATTTCTGTGAAATACCGGTCAACGTCACCACAGGTTGCGATCCTAGAAGGCTACGCCGCTTGTTCTCCCTGCTGGGGCTGGTTTATCGATTTCCAATCTCGAAGTCCAGCCTTCTCTCTCCCGACGACTTCACTTCTTTCGGCGCTAAGACGCTAGAGACGCCTGCGCCTCCTCCTCACCAACAATTGATCATTGATCAGAACGACCGACTCTCCCACGTTCGCGATACATATCTCAGTTGTGAATCGCACGCCAATGTACTCAGAATCATCGCGCTTCTAATTTCGTCAGCGGCCGAGGCTGCCAAGTTTCACGATTCAATTCGACCATCCTTGATCCAGGTCCTTTGCCCGACGACATCGCGATAGCACGATACCGGCCCAGTCGATACAATGGCCGTTATGAATCAGGTTGTAGCAGAGGTGTTAAATGTGGTGGAGAGAGCATATCAGCCTGGTGCCCAGGGAGGATTGAATGCCAGACAGGCAACGTCGAGCGCAGGTGCTACACCGACAACATCGACGGCCCCGGCGGCAACGACGAGTTCTAGTAGTCAGAACAATGGGCCTACCAGCTCGCCTCTGCTGTTCTTTGTTGCTTTAGGATTCGGTGTCGTATTTACGAACTTATGGTAGGCACATTGGAATACCGCTAATCTACATCTTGCTGACCATAATAAAAGGATCATTGTTGGGGTCAAGTACTGCTTTAGGTACAATGCACGCAACCGTCAGCTGCGGGCTGGCGAAGATGGCGAGATCAATCTCGAGAATATGCGGACTCGACCACACCGCCGAAGAAGAGAGAAGAAGCTCATGACGATGGATGAGGTTAATGAGCGCTTTCCCTTGGCAAAGTACAAGGCCTGGGTGGCTTCGCGTGCTAGGGAAGGTCTTCCAACTGCTGGAGGCGTTACAGCACCACCGAGTCGAGCTGGCAGTGTGAGGAATGTTGAAATGAACACCCCATCATCGCCTATCGGTACAAAGAGTTCTGAGGAGAGACCTAAAACCAGAGGAACAGAAAACGCCAGCGGAAATGAGAAGGAGAGCATGGATGCGAGTGAGAAAGAGAAAGAGGCTGCGGCTACTATGGAGACTTTGAAAGAGGTAAACACAACAGCCAGCACGGTCGACAAGAACGCAACCGTCGAAGATGAGGAGGAAGAGGATGACCATATCCATACTGCTGTTCCGCCGGAACTTCTCACCAACCCCGGAGACTCTTGTGCTATCTGCATTGATACCCTGGAGGATGATGACGATATCCGTGGATTAACCTGTGGCCATGCCTTCCATGCTGGATGTTTGGACCCTTGGCTCACCAGCCGTCGTGCCTGCTGCCCTCTCTGCAAAGCTGACTATTACACTCCAAAGCCTCGCCCTGAACGTACTCCTGCCGATGAAGCTGCCGAGAACTTCCAATCAAGAAATGGTAGGATGAACATGCCACAGTCTCCCTCGTCAACTTGGACTGGAATTAGAGGTACCCCTCGTCTCATGCTTCCTGGTCGGTTTATGAACTCTCCCGTGTTTCCCCAAGATACTTACCGCGCCGAAGGTCGAGAAACCCGATCTGGAAGACGGTCTCGCCGTGAACCAACCGCTGCTACAGGGCCTACGGTTACGGAAGGCACTGGCACATCAAATAATGACGAGGCGGCCCCAAGTAGATGGCGTCCTCGAATTGGCAATCCTTTCAGTGCAATCTCAATACCTCGTATTCCAGGACGCGCGAGAGCAGCAGAAACCACAGAGACGACCGTCAACCCTTCTCCTTCTCAGCTTGAGGCCGGTGTTCGATGAGCAACTGGCCTCCGTCCACTAGTCCCCCCAGGACAGCTGTATAACATTACCTTCACGATCCACCTTCCTCTTGAGCTTTGGCGCTATCCTAACATGGATAAATAAGGTCCTAGCTAAACACCCAAGCATTGTACAAAGCGTTAAACGCCAAATCACCCACATACCCTACACTTCTGTAGTCTCTTACAACAATCATGCATCTGCTCATCACGACCTCTATTGAGCTACACTTTCCTCTTACTGTCGAATTGTCACTTTAGCGATTTTTTTATTACGTAAGGTTTTGGTCCCTGATATGGAGCACTCCCGATTGCGGAGATAGCGGCTACGGCTTTGGCTTTTACTGGCATGGCTTTGATATGGCATGGAACGCGTACTGATACGGGAAATATTGCCTAGATGTTATTAGCTTAGGGGACGGTATGGTGATCTAATAGCATAGGCAGGCGTTAGGTGGCTCAGCAGTGCAGCATTCTTGATACTGAAATAAAGGCTTCCTGCTTGTGATTTGCGTTGTACGTTTTGAAACCGTGGAACTAGTGGGTAGTTGGCGTTCACAAGCTAAGTGTCAGCCAACTGAGGTTATAATTTAAGTCATCATTATTGATGCACACTCCTGAAGGTTGTACTAATTAGAAATATCTTGTGGATATCATTCTCTTAACATTCCTTTGTGTATTGCCCCGGTAACACTTTTGGGTCTTGGACTCTTGAGAACGGGTAATCCAAAATGGAACCTGTCCAGATGCACACTACACTAAACTGCACTGTGCCTATGACTTCCTCTATGTGATCTCTGCGAATCGCTTAAATTTATTTTAGGATGGCATCAAGTACTGGCTCTGTGGGTTTCTTTTATGAACCCACACCTCACCTCTAGTGCCTTAGGAGACCAATGGTATCTATAGGTATTTCCCCTTCTGAAATCTACTCCCAAAATCGGCGGCCCTCCCAATCATATCTTTCTTCTGCACATGTCCAACTCTACCTCCCAATGCCATATCTTTCTCCTTGTCAAAACCCCTCTGACTAGGATCATCCTCCTTCTCCTTAGGAGTCTGTTTCTTATGTTCCTCGTAGAGACTCTTCCCCCGATTCTTCTCATTATACTCTCTTATCCTCTTCTCGGTAGCTCTATCCTCCTTACTATCTCCCGCTGTCTGACCAGCTCCGTTTCCTCGTGAAGACGTAGCTGCGTCTTTTCGTCCCAATACCTCATCCTCTAACCTTTGTCGTTTCTGCTCAGGTGTTTCGGTCCAGATTGCACTTATACCACTTTTTTCTGCTGGCGCTTTAGCGCCTTTTCCGGATGCGAACTTGCGGGCTTTGAGTTTGGTTGGGTCTACTCGAGAACCCCAGTCCGAGTCGCTAGGTGGTACTAACATCCAGTCGTCGCGTTGGGGACGAGCGGATGCGGTTTTGTTTGCGGTACGAACGGCTTCTGCTTGTCGTTGTGCAAGCATACGAGTTTCTGCTGCGGAACCTGGAGGTGGTGGTAGGGAGGGACCATAGTCGTCGTCGGAGTCTGAGGATTCTGATTCATTTGCGGGCTCTGAGGGTCGTTCGGAGAGAGATGCAGGTGGTGGAGCAGGTCCTAGAACTCTTTTTGGTGCTGGCGCAGGAGGCTCGGTTTTAGGGAGACTAGGTCCAACTGAAGGGCCATAGTCGTCTTCTGAGTCGCTGTCTAAGGCTATTTCTTGCTCGTTCGTGGTAGGTGGTAAGGAAGGTCCGACAGTACGTTTAGGTGGAGACGGATGTGATTTCGCGTGTTTACTGGGACCAATTGAAGGACCAAAATCATCTTCTTCATCGCTGCTTAAGGCGATTTCTCCTTCATTCATGGCGGGTGGTGGGGAGGGACCGACAACTCGGCGTGGTTCTTCGGCGGCGATGAGCTTGTGAGGTGGGGAATTTGGTGTATCGTCATCGTCAATTGAGCGCTTGCGCTTCATAAGGTGAGGAGGGAGTTGAGGGCCGACAGAAGACATTTTGAGTTCGTGTGCGAAGTTCTAGTGTTGCTTTTCTCTCTTGACTTGCTTTTTGGAATTCAAGACGAGGCTGGCGTGAACATGTGCTCGGTGCGGAGAAACGAAATGTTCCGTGTCGTCGTCGCCTCTATCAGGCTGCGCCGTCTTGAGCGAGCACTGCAGCTTGTGATACGTTGCTATCGTAAGAAGCTTCGTGTTTAGGAGTTTGGGAATTGTTCTCTTTTAAACCGTCGTTGAAAGCTCCCAGTACCAAATCCGCACTTTTCAATTCCAACCGAGGCCAGGTCGATACGAAGTGGAGCTGCGAGCTGTTCACGCAGATCAACAAACAAGCTTCGAACAGCTACGAATCACGAAATCAAAATAGATTAAAGATTCCGAACAGTTATCAATTGGGCGTCTGATGGCGAACTGAAGGTATCAATCTGCGAAAGTCTACGGACTGCGGCGCATCGAAAAATACTGGAAGAGCCATGCACCAGAACCGGTAACCTGATGAGCTCCTCTTCTACGGAAAACGATAGTGGGGCGGAGGAGGATGGCACATCTACGATAAAGGCATCAGAGGATGGGCAGACGATAAGAGAGAATGGAGACGAAAATGGGACTCCTCCTCGAGGAGGACGTATTGTCGAGTTACTGAATGAAGAGAGAGACGGTGCTGTGACGCCTCAGCTTGTTGGAAATGGCACTGTTGGGAATCGATATAAACAGCTACAGCATGCAGATTCCGGATCAGAAAATGGATCCTTCGATAACTTACCACGTCGGGCTGGGAGTCCCATTGACTCAATACTGTCAAATCCGGATGATACTCCCTCTGTTCAGGTAATGCGCCATCAAGTGATACGAAGCCCCGCTCACGTATTTTTTAGGGATCAGTGTTCTCTTCCCCTGCAGGAAGCAGTATATTACCCTCCGTAGCTTCACGACCAGGTCTTGAAAGTCCCACACCATCTTTCCGGCCTTTCGATAGACGCTTTCAATCACGACTCTCATCCTCAAACCTAAACATACCTCGAGCCTCTTCTCCCGCATTTTTGAAGGGCCACAACCGCCAAACCTCTCTCAGTAGTACTCTCTTACTCGATTCCGGCTCTGTATCCGGGGAAACAGACACTCCCTCACCACCATGGGAAGTTGTACGATGGACGAAGTTAAAGAAGATGAACGGACAAGCGTTTTCTGAAGTTGGAAAACGCAATTTTGGAGTGCCAACATGTATAACAGTCTCTGCAAATATAGTGCTGGGAACCTCGAAAGGAATAATTCTAATATTTGATTATCATCAAAATCTCAAGTCCATTATTGGGCCTGGTACAAAGGGTAAGCTCTCTATTGGATTGTGTGATTGTCTGAAAGCTGATTATTGCTTCAGCTGTCGAATCAGGTGCTGTCACCTCCGTTGCTACCTCAGCGGACCATCTTGTAGTGGCTGGGGGTCATGCCAATGGCAGTATATTCACCTGGGAGACTGCGAGGGCAGCCCGTCCATTCCTTCACATACCCAGCCTTGATGCTTCGCAGTTGGAACATCGGACCATGGATGGCCACGTTCCAAATGTCGCGATTAGGCATTTGGGATTTTTAGGTACAAGACATACCGCACTTGTCTCTGCTGATGATCGAGGAATGGCTTTTTCGCACCTTGCGACAAGGGGTCTAGGTGCTGTGGGACGAACTGTAAAGACCACACGCATATTGGGAAGATATCCTAATGACAGTGCTAGCATTGGAAAACCTAGGAAGCCAAGCACTGTGCTAGCTTTCGCTCCTCTACCTCTCGGTAACGTGGAACGTGGTACAGATACTCTTGGACTAACAGCCATGCTTACTCCTTACCTCTTGGTCATTGTTTCAACTACACCAATTGCACAAACACAACACAAAGCTGCGCGACCAAAAGAGGTTGTTGCTCATAGTGCAATGAGCGGCTGTCTAGCTTGGTTTCCCGCAGTCAAACTAAAAGTCAAGGATCCCAAAACTGGAAGCCAGATATCAAAGGTGAAGCTGGTTTACTGCTGGTCCAATGTCCTGACTGTCCTGGACGTCGATGAGACTCCATCCACAGATAAGGATAAGCCTTCGAGTCTCTCCTTCAAGCCTCGCAGTCGCTGGAAATCAGAGGAAGCCATCGTTGCTGTCCAATGGCTAAGTCGTTCTGTTCTAACAGTTCTGACAATTACGCAACGTCTCATCATCCTTGAGGATGGAACCATGCGCATGACCGAAGCATTTGATCTTGCTAACAAATACATCTACCATCAAGACTTGTTCTCGAAGCAGCTGCACAATCTCGTCGAACAGCTAGACGAAGATGATCCGTCAATGCATGGGGTCGTAGCAGATGCTTTTTATATGAGCTTCAAGGCATACAAAAGTCGAATATTTCTCCTTGGATTCAATGATGTCTCAATCGGAACGCTGTCCAACTGGGCGGATAGACTCATAGCATTGATGGAGGATGGGGATTATATCGGAGCTATCCAACTTGCTACGTCTTACTACACTGGTGAGGCTGACAAACTCACAATCGGCCTGCCAGAAGATACTACTTTGCGCCACTCAATGGTACGAGATAAGCTAATTGAGATAATGACTGCCTCGCTGAAGTATGTCTTTGGTCAGCGTCAAAAACACCCAGCACCAGACTATTCAACTCACTTGAGAGAATTGGCTGAAGCCTGTTTCGCAGCTTGCCTCAGCATTGGGAATACTGAGTTCCTCTTCGACGAAGCGTATGAGTGGTACGAAGATGGTAATTGTGAAGGAATATTTCTTGAAACATTGGAACCTCACATTTTGGAGAGAGAAATAACCTCGATACCTCCGACAGTGGTCAAATCAATGGTGACACACTATGTTACCAAAGGGCTTGAAGGTCGGTTGGAAGAGATGATTTGTTCTATGGAAACTGCAACCCTGGATATCGATCAAGTCACCACACTTTGCAAACAGCATAACCTGTATGATGCACTCATCTACGTGTGGAATCAGGCACTGGGTGATTACATCACTCCTCTCATTGACCTCTTAGCCCTATTGGTACCGTTGGTACAGAATGGAGAAAATGGGGACTACTTTTCAAATGGCAATGTTATGGAGGACCCCATTTACGGCGTCAATGCACTGAAGATGTTTCCTTACATGTCGTACACGTTTACTGGGCGTATCTATCCTACCGGCGACAGTCTTGGAGACCAGGAAGCAATGAATGCGAAAGCAGAGCTTTATTGGTTTATCTTCTCTGGAAAGACCATCACTTGGCCCAAGGCTACGGGCAAACCTTTCTTAACCACGCCAGCACAAGGCCACGAGCCATCATTTCCTTACCTTCGGATAATTCTCAAATTCGATGCGCCTAGCTTCTTAAGCGCTCTGAATGAGGCCTTTGAAGACTCCTTCCTCAACGACACACCCGAACGAGCTGTCAACGGTGGATCAAACCGTGACATGCCAGAAGAACAGGTGTTTGGACTTTCAGTCAACCGACAATATATCATCACCATCCTACTAGAGGTCATGAATCCAAATGACTTTGCATCAGAGGACACAATATACCTTGATATGTTTATTGCACGGAACTTGCCGAAATTCCCTCAATATCTATTGCTCTCGGGTACTGCACTACACAAAGTGTTGTCTGGCTTATGCAATTATCCTGGAGAGGACCTTGCAGACGATGCTCAACTCAGTGCTGAGTATTTACTCTCGGTCTATCATCCTCCAGATCTTGAGGTTTTGATGCCTCTATTTCAAAAAGCAGGGTTCTACCGAGTGCTGAAGAGCATCTATAGAGCGGACAAACAGTACAACCGACTGTTGCAGGCGTACTTTGACGATCCTGAAGATCGTGAAGCTATATTTACTTGCATATCCAATTGCTTACGACCTCGGTCCGGATTAAACAAGCGACAAACTCGAGAAGTGCATGATGTTATCGAGTCTCATGCCAGGGATCTTATTCATCTTGACCCCACGAAGGCTGCACAAGTGATCGAGTCGTACGCACCAGAGCTTCACGAGAAACTATTAAATTCTTTGTCTGATGACTCTGAAGTCCAATATCATTATCTTCAAACTATCCTCGAACCAGCAGAACCCTCGACCAAAGGCGATGAGAATGCCAAGCATTCGTCAAAAACCAGGTTCACAGAGAAATATGTGCAACTGATGTGCAAGTTCGATCCTTCGCACGTAGCAGATTACGTGGAACTGGTACAGGCAAGTGACCTACGTCTTAACAGCGTGCTTCCGTATATGGAGAAGAGTGGTGTCGTTGATGCTGCAGTTGTTCTTATGGCTCGAGAAGGCAAGATTCGCCAAGGTATGGACCGTCTCGTGCAGCACTTAAGGCATTTGGAATCTACTTTGATGGGCATTCTGAACGGTAGCCCTGAAGACCAGCGCGCCATTAACGTCGAGGAAGCTGCCGAAGATCTTTTGACGGCATTACAAAAATACACCAATGTCGGAATATGGCTGTGCCAGGATCATAATAAAGCCACGCCACCACGAAGGCCTGCTGCAATTGATCGAAAGAAGTCTAATACCAAGAGTGATCTTCTTCCAGAGGAGACGCTGTGGCTTGATCTCATCGATGCTACTGTACAAATAACGCAAAAGCTATCAGTCGCCCTGGGCGATCGCGAGAATGCGTCTCCAGAGGCCCATGCACAACATAATTTTGTTCCACAATTGCGCACGCTTGTTCAGCGGACTTTCACAGCACTTCTATCCTCAACATCAACCCCGACTCCATCCGGCACTAATCTCTCTTTCTTACGCATTCTCCGGGCTTTTCTCACAAGAGCTTCTCTCTCGTCACCAAATCTTAGTGATCTCCGGGCGGTTCTAGCATCCATTTTCTCCGCCTACGCATACGAACAAAGCATTCTTGATCTAGCCAATCGATTACTAGACAAGGATCTTTTTGTTAATGTCCAATCGGCTACAGCTCTTAGGCAGCGGGGCTGGAGACCTCGCGGCTCTACCTGTGAAGGCTGTGGCCGTCGAGTATGGGGTCCAGGTGTTTCTGGGGACGTGTTTTCCAAATGGGAAGAAAAACAAGCATTGGAGATCAAGAGAAAGCAAGAGAGGAAATCTGAAACAAGCGGAGCAAGAACAGAACGTGGAAAGGGCATAGCTCATGTAAGAGCACCCAGTGATTTGAATATTCAAAGAATTATGGGCAAAGGAAAGAGCGGCGCCATGGGTACTGAGGATGATGATGACGATACCCAGCAGGCGGGTGGCAGTAATGGGAGTGTTACACAACAACAAGACCTTGGCCCATTGGTCGTGCTGGCTTGCAGGCATATTTACCATCAGAGTTGTTTAGAGGCTGTGCAGAGCGAGGATGCTGCTGCATTACATGATGGAAGGGAATTTAGATGCCCTATAGATGGATAGGCATATAGGGTTACAATATTCATGTACAGAACTGATGATGAACTTAAACCAAGATGGAGTTAGTGTGACCACATTGCCTTGTTGAACAAAGTCGTTTGCGAATATATACAGTACGCGAGGTTTATTGCGGTTATTCTCTGTCGATATGCCAAGTTTCTCGACTAATCACTACGTAGGACAGGAACCAAAGAGAAGTTGTATGTTGGGTTTGACAGATACAAGTCTTCCATATAGCAGATACCAGTACACAGTGTTTAATTCCTACCTATAAAGCAAAATCCCAAATCTGTCACAACCCACCAGAACATAAATAAAGCTCATCTCCCCTGTACAAATGAAAGCACAACCCCTTCCTCACTAGTCACCACCTAGTCACCCTACTTCGTCAAAGCAGCTTCATGGTCTTACATCCATCCCCCATTCCCAACTCAACAAATAGCTAAACCCTCACCTAAATACAGTACAGCTACAAGTACAAGTACAATACCATCCCCTCCCTTCCCCATCTCCCCCAGTCCCCCAAAACTTCCCAAAACCCACACCTACCTCCTCAAAACCCCCCCTCAAAAACGCCCCTAAAAAAACTCCATCGCAAGTTCCACCGTCCTCTCATCATCAACAGGTAAAACCTGAGTCGCAAAAACAGCACCTAATCCCCTTTTCTTCTCTCCAACATCCCTATTAATAACCCAAATCAAATTCAACATCCCATTCCAAGTAACACTACCCTTTGGAATCCCACTCAAACTCAGTTTTTCCTGGATCAGTAATCCAATTGTTGTATGATTTACTTTTGGGGTAGATGTGGTTGTTATAGAAAGAGGGATACCAGCTGGTTTTGCATAGGTTTCTTTATCAGCTTGGAGGTCGGTTAGGGATGGAGATTCTTCCTGAAACTGAGGTAGGAAAAGGAGATCTAAAGTTTCTTTCTTTTTTAAAAGTTTTGAGGAACCGGGTGGAGAGATGAGATCAGAGAGGAGACGACCTAGATCTTGAACTGAAGAAACGAGATCGCGGGTTTGATGATTCAAAGGTTTTAAGGACGAGTTTTTGTCTTGTTCGTCTCGGATTATGGTTTGGAGGAGTCGAGTATTGATTTCTGGTTGGGATTGTGGGTAATATGTTGTTGAGGTCATACCTAGGGGATCGAATATATTATGTTGGATGTAGGTTGGTAGTGGTTGTTGAGTTAGGCGTGTTAGGAGAACTATATATATTCGGAATTAGTTTACTTGTTCTAGACCCAATATATTAGGATTGACTCCAACACGTATGTGGAGTAAGTAATCAACTCAAAAAGGAAGGGGACAAATAAAGATACTCAAAGAAATCGAGTATGGTAATACATACGAGACAACCATTCAATACCAGGCCCATAATTCCAACCCTCCCCCGGTTCAAAAAGCAAAGGCGTCTCATACATCCTCTTCCTTTCACCTCTATCCTTCCACTCCTCCATCATAGGATGAAAATCTTCTTTTTGTCCTTGTCCAGTACAGACACGCCATTCCCTAACCAAGCCCTCAGATTCCCATCCAATACCACTCGAATGGTTCAGTAAATGCCGAAGAGTAATCTCATTCACTGAGGCCCTTAGTGAAAACATCCTACTTGATGCATCAGCCCCTTCATCCCCTTCATCCCCATCCCTCCTCTCCCTCCTAACCAAAACATCCAACCCAACCAACTCAGGAACCCACCTCCCAACCCCATCATCAATCCCAATCAACCCCCTCTCAACACATATCAAAGTAGCAACATGAGTAATAAATTTCCCAGCCGATGCTAGAGCGAATGTACTATTTGGATCAATATGTGGAGCATCTAGTGAGAGAGATTGATAACCTGATGCGTGATGGTAGAGAGTATTTCCTATATGGAGAAATTTGAGATTTTGGTTAGCTTTAGTTGAAAATTACATATATATATAGATAGATAGATAGAATGATAGTTGTTGTATTGGTGAAGATTCAAATTTACCTTCTCCGTCTACAACTAATCCAATTGCACCTAGTATCTCGCGGGTCTCGGGTGCGGTTGCGCGGGCGAGTTCACGTTCGAAGGATTCCATGATGAAGTTGTAGAATTGTGCTTTGCTGCTTGCTGTATGATACTCTAGATTGTTATGTCTTGTAATGTGGTTCCGAGTTTCTTTGAACTTTGGACATGCGGCGTCTTATGCAGCACTCTGTATGTTTAGACCCTCTAACCCCGGTGAGCACTGCGGTATAGCTTCTTAATCCTGTACCTGCGTACGTTTCGACCCTCTAGACCCGGTGAACACTACGGCATAGCTTCTTAAGCCTCATCGACACTAACCGTAAAAAGGCAGCTGCATAATGCCTCGCCTCTGCTGTGCCATTTTGTAGCATTTGAAACCTGAGCTCCTATCACTTCACATACACAATTGATTGGAGTATTTCAAATCATTCATTGAACCGTTAGTCACTATCAATACATTTCCAAAATCTCTCATGCCAATGCTTATTCAAAACCCAAACCAGCCATCTACAACTCCAAGCTGGGAGTCTGTCCCTTGACACGTCCAATAACCTGGCTAGCTGCGTATTTGGGAATAACCTCGTCATCATGCAACATCTCAAACTCCTCCGTAGCATCACGTCCCATAAAGTTCATCAGTGCCTGTGGTCCACCTGGGTGCTCATCAAGCCAGTCCGTAACATCCATTACAACTCCCTTTACTACGACCCATAGGTCTTCCTTTTTGTTGTGCTTCGCAATCTCCTCCATTGTAAATTCCTTTTCTGGGATTGAGAACTCAGATGGCTTATTTGGCTTGCTGACCTTTGCAGGTTCCGTTGACGAGCCGTCCGTTACTGGGCTAGCCGAGGATTGTGACTGTTGCTTCTGGGTAGATCCGCCTGAGGTAGAGGCACCGCCAGATCCCCACTCGACAGATATCTTACCTGGCTGTGAAGGATCAATGTGAAGGGATATTTGGCCGAGACGTTGCGAGGCACTGTTCACACTGCCCTTGAGAGCATTTTGGAAGAGGTAGTTGCTGGCAGAATCACCAGCAACACGGCCGTACACAACACAGCCAAGCAGTGAGGAACCACCAAGACGGTTTGCACCGTGGACACCTCCTGCGAGTTCACCACAAGCGTACAGACCATCGAATGGCTTACCCTCGCTGTTCAGAATCTGAGCTTGGTCGTTAATCTCAACACCTCCCATGGTGAAATGAAGAACAGGCTCCATAACTGCGACGTAGAAGTCGTCGTTGATATCGACGGGACCGTTGTGGAAGAACTTCTTGCCGTATGGATCCTTCTTCTTTCCATCCGCAATATCGTTGTAGGCCGAGAAAGTTGATTGGAGATGTTCTGGTGTGCAGCCAATCTCCTTTGCAAGCTCCTTTCCAGTCATCTTCTTCATGAGACCACGGCCAGAGTAATGCCGGGTGTGGAAGTCTAGAACGTTTGATGCCTTGGAGTTGAGGAGGAGACGGACTGGGAATTTTCCCTTATCCTTCTCCTTCCACATCTCACCGGAAACGTAATCTCTGTGACCGAGCTCGTCGCAGAAGCGGTCACCATCTCCATTCAGGAGGAGACCACCTTCACCACGGAGAGCCTCTGCAGCCAAGAACTTCCATTTTGAGCCTGGGTCCTTGGGATCAACCAGACCAGTTGGGTGAACTTGGACCTTGTCCAAATCGATACCATTACCACCAATCGCCATAACCATCTTTTGTCCATCACCAGTGGCGTGTACACCGTTGGTGGATGCCAAATCGAAGGTATCAGGTCTCCACTTCTTGAGAAGGGACGTCTCTGTGAAATCGGCGGCGTATCCACCAGTGGCCAAAACGACGGGTCCATCAATACTGCAGGACTCTCCACCAAACTCGTATGTGACGCCAGTGATTTTGTTTCCCTCTTTGTTGATACCAGTAACGCGGGCCTTCTTGATTATCTGCACACGTTCTGGCTCGCTCTCTGCAAGTTCTTCAAGCCGCTGCATTAAGGCGTATGTGATGGCCATACCGGGGAATTTAGCATCGTGCCCTCTATGCGTTCTTGGGTGCGAGTGACCACTATAGACATGTTTGTTAAAGAGGGAAGTCTGGGGTAAATTTGAGTTTAAACTTACCCCAGGCGTGAAACGAGAGTCAAATCTAGGTTGAATACATCCTGCAGCCACTCGACAGCAGCCGCAGACTTGTATGTGAGGACCTTGATCAGGTCTGGTCTCGCCTTATCTCTCGCAGACTTGAGTGTGTCGTCGTAAAATTGCTTGACGCTGTCTTGAATCTTCGCGTCGACCTGTGTGCGGGTAAGGGCTCCGTTGATTCCGGAAGTGGCTTTGGTGGAGTTTCCTAGAATCAGATGTGAGCACATGCCAGATTTGCTTCAATTCTCGTATGATCAATCGTACCTCCGAAGAAACCTTGCTTGTCGAGAACAACGACATTTCCACCAGCGAGATAGATGGTATGCGCGGCACTCAAGCCGGATACTGTTGATGTTGTCAGCGATCAGATAAGAAGGAATGTTAGTGTTGATTTTTATGATGTAACTTACAACCACCACCAACGACAATGACTCTTGCGGCCATGATGATTGATGTATGAGAGGGTGTGAGAGGGTGAGGATGAGGATGGGGATGGGGAAAGAGAGATGATTGGATTTTAAGAATTGTAGTATGGAGGAAGAAGGAAGAAGGGGAGGAATAAAAGAAGAGGTTTTGGAGGAGAGCGCCACTTTGTATGTTTCCTTGGGACCCTTCGCGCTTATGGGCAAGAGAGCCGTGGGGGAAGGAACCTCGGCACTGTTTCGGGCCTAGTCCCGCGTTGTTGGTCGTAGGCGAGTCGTGCTTCGCAAATGCCTGGCAGCTGATTCGACCAGAGAGGGAAAGTCGTGAAGTCAGCCATCATTTTTTATCCTTTCCCATTTACTTACGGGGTCTTCTGTTTAGGGATATTCTCTGATTTCTTCTAGTGTTTCATGCTTTCATTGAAAAGGGTAAGATGTGTTTTTTGCTCTATTGATGTTCTATTGTAGGTAAGGTAGAGAGAGGTACGTACTGTTGCCGTGCCGGCTTTGACTTTGTCCAGGCTGTCTCGAACCGGCAACTTCCTCAGCAACAATCAATGCCTCTCTATCTCCGTGCCCTTCGTACAAGTAGCTATGCTTCCAGTCACGAGCAGATGTCAGGAACCCACTTCACATAATAATAATAATTTCTTGAATTTTGATGCTGGTACGACTAATGCCCTCACATGTGAAAAATGCACTCATCCTGCGCTAAGCTCCAGCTTGCTCCACAGACGGCGTGGAAATCTGGGGAGCGCCGTGTGAGACCGTGAGACTGAGAAGCCGTCAGATGACCCAGTTTCAGACGTTAGTCAAGTCATCGAACAATCAATCAATTAACTGACATGTGAAAGGGGGAAAATGACACAAGAAAAGTCGGATTTCATGAACGTGATTGTTGTTCATTTTTAAGCACTTATATCTGATCACGTCCAGCCCCTGAATTTGGAAGACAATGGCGCCTCACCTCACCTCACCTCACCTCACAACTCAAGCTTCTCCTTCTCCGCCTTTCGCATCCTCGGCCCAAAGAACAACGAACGCCCCTGTGGGGCAATCACGTTGTGTATTCAGATCATGTGACTCCGGCACCCGAAGCCCGGCTTTCTCTCCGCTCATGACAATGGATGACACCGCATCCCGCAATACAGCCTTTGCAAGAAGATTTCCAATTCTTCTGACGCTTCATCTGACGCCATTTACAAGTATGGATTTACCGGTAAAGACATTTTTTACAAGTTGTTGCAAAGTTTCTCAACTATCATTCTTCAAAAATTGCCTCTCTGGTCAGACCTCCAGAACAGGAAATTCTGGGCGATCGCTTGCCAAAAAGGCGATTTCCTCCATCTCATCAAGAGAAGTTCCTGTCCTGAACTCGTTTGATTCCCCACAATTCCGTCCATCATCATCTTTCCTAAGTCTTATTCAAGCTTACTATCAAAGCTCTCATCCTTAAAAATTATTCCACGAATAAGATGAAGGGATGCAAGGACGCTTTGGTAAAATACTGCTGGTAGAGCGGATTTACGTTGCTGCTTTCGCTTTTCGGCTTCTATGACCGACAATGTACATACAATTATGGATAGCTCTTGCTACCACGGTCAAAGACTCAACCGCAATTCCGAGTCCGGAGATTTGTGGATTGTAATAAATGTTGAAAATATGTATAACATGGGCAAATGTCTCATGAGTTAATTTCTCCTTTCAATTGTGTGGTGTTGATTCTCTTTACTGCGTACTTTGATGCCTCGTTTGTACTGTACTGTACTGTACCTTACCTCCACTTTACTTAAACAATAAATTAACACAACCCAAATCAAAATTTCCTATTGCTTTTAAGCTACATTATCATAGAATTTCATTTACTTCGAATCTCGTTTCCACAAACCGTTCTTTAAAAGATTCAAAAAGCAGGCAAGGCAAGTACTAAGAACTGCAAAGAGGTGGTAGTCTAGTGATCAAGCAGCTATCTATCAGTTTTAGAGAAGTACTTCCTATTTGTTAAACTTCAGCTCTAAAGCCGCATTACCTACATGTTACAATAAACTTTGTCAAAGTTGACTTTACCCTATTCTTCGCCCTTATTATTTTTAGGATTGAGAAGCTTAGCGGTTTAACCACTAAACCACAAAGAATTTATCTTACAACAAGCTATTCTCCGTTTAAAAACTTTACATCTCAAGTAAATAAGTTTCATATGCCCATCTAAAATAGTAATAGATGATGTCATAAAAGCTCTCGTTTTTAAAAGTGAGAAGAGAATCAAGAAGATAGCGAGCGCAAAAAAGGGGGTGCAAAAAAGGGGGTGGTCTAGTGATCAAGCTTACTAGTAGGTTAATGTAAAGAGAGAGAGGTACACTTACTATTTGTCAAACTCCAGTCCAGAATCCCTTAATTAACATGTTATGAACAATAAGACTTAGCGACAACTAGGTCAAATAAGATCTTATCAACATGTAAGACTCAAGAAACAAGCTCTAGAAGAATTAGAGACAGGTGATACAAGCAAAGATCTATTACCAGACAATGTACCCCACCACTGGATTCACACCGTATTGGATTCATAGCGTAATGACACGGTCAGAAAGCTTACCATCCGACAAGCCTTTATGTCTTGATATTTGTTGAAGTTGGCTTTGGCCTATTATTAATTGTTAATCACTGTTCTGCGATATAAGTGCAAGTGCAAAGCTTAGCAACTTGACCACCAAACCAAGGTAAATATTTTAAAACACTTCTTATTAATTAATCTTATCAAAGGCTGTACAAGTAAGCGATATCCCTTTAAAACAATAATAAACAATTCCACAAAATCGCCTTCAAAAGTGAACAGCACTTAGCTCTAGTAAAAGAAATGAAATAGCAAAAAGAAAAAGAGAAATGGTCTAGTGATCAAGCTACTAGATTAATATTAAGAGTACTTACTATTTGTCAAACTTCAATCCAGAACACCTATCCTCGTATGTTAACGCACACAGGAGACAGGAGATGTAAGCGTGATAAACACAGCACACAACTAGACTCGAACATTTTGGGATTTACAGCTAACGGCCTAGTTAGAAAGCTCACCCGACCACTGACATTTAACAGATGGGATTATGTGATTTTTGAAGGTGACTTTGGCCTATTATTGATTTTAGTTACTATTTTGCGATATAAATGAAAGTGCAAAGCTTAGCAAGCAGCTTAACCACTAGACCATGGTGAATGTTTTGAAATGCTTTTAGTTGATTAGGGTTATCAAGAAACAGTCTTTGCAAGTAAATGATGCCCGTTAAAATAGGGGTAGGTAAGTCCACAAAGGCACCTTTAAAAGTGAAAAACACCTAGCTTCAACCAGAAAAAAAAACAGCGAAAAGGAAAAGAAAAGTAGTCTAGTGGTCAATCTGAGAATGAGAAGAACTTACTATTTGTCAACTCCAGAGCAAGGCATCGTCAAGAAATTGAAATCTCTTTTCAGATACAACAGAAGCCTTTCCACACAGTAAATGTGAGGGAAGACTACTATCTATGATTAATTCTCATAGGCATCATGCCCGTGCAATTAATTTCGACACAACAAACTGAATCTGTAGAGAAGCAAGGTGAAGTGATTAATAAAGTGACTTTGGCCTGTTTTGAATGTTAGTCACAATTCCTTTAGTGTAAATAACAAGCTTAGCAGCTTGACCACTAGACTACAGTGAATTGGTTTAGAAGCAATTTCGGTTGATTAGGCTTATTAAAACATTATAGGGTGATTGACTTCTGATTACATCTAATTAATTCTACTGCATTAATTCTTCCCCTCTAAATAATATCTCTCTTTCCACTACCGCCTCTACACACCACAATAACTATTTTACAAGCAAAAGTAGTATTTTTGTCACTTTATTAAGCGGGAAATATATCTGTGAGAGGAGAGATAGGGTAATAAGAGAGTTATAAGAATCGTTTAGACTAACATCTAATTGTTTCTTATACTTATTCTATTTTAGTCTTTTAATTTCTGCAGCTGTTACTTTCCTCTAAGATTAGTGTATATATTAAGTACAGCCTAACTATTTGGTTATATAGATGCTTGATTAGAGGGAATTACAAATTTTAATTTCAATTGTAAGTTCACTTAAAAGATTTATAAGACCACTAATTAGTAATAACTAGTACTCTTACTATAAATCATCAAGTTATAATGAACAAAGCAATGGCAGGTACCTACTAATTACGTCGCACTGCTCTGCTTCTTGCAGTTGGCCAATTAAGGAAGAAGACCTGAGAATTTCTGTAGATTGAGGATAATGATGATTTAGATGATTCTTCTTCAATATTTCATAAATGGGATTTTTACAGCTTTAAAAGACAACTAGGAAATAGAGTTAGCCCTTACCGGACATTTTAATCTTTATCTTTTTTATTACTTATAATAATAGAATGCTTTTTAGTATAAGATACAATTATATGACCATTGTAATAGGCACTAATAGGAACTAATAGGCACTAATATAGGCTCCGAAATCGAATTATATAGGTATTATATTAGTGCCCTTATTTTTTTCTTCTTTTTTGTCGCTTATTGTCGACTACTTTAGGAAATATATCTCCTACTGTAATTAGGGTAAGTAAGCGATAAAATCATCAAGTAAGCGAATAGGAACCTCTCCTATACAGAAAAGTGAGGTATAAGCAGCTGACGTAGATTACACCTTTTTAATACTTTGGAAAGCCATTTAGCTTTTGCTAGATGTTTACTAGCATCCAACAAATTCGATAAAAGTAGTCTAGAAATCCTTAGATTTCTACTAGGAGCTTTCCTATATCGTTTGTTGAAGATAAAACCTGAGCTGGAAATTTCACCTATCACTATGGGAATACATGTCTTATAAACTCTCAGATGATCTAGAGCAAAGTCAGATACAAGAACAAATGTGGACTCAGGTTGCAATAAATTCATTTTGGGATCGTCAATTCTTTATTGGTGATGATGGTGATTATGGTCTTGGTCCTCAGAATGCTATGGAAGGGGATATTATTTGCATTACTTTGGGTTGTATACACCCGGTGATATTTCGAAAAGTTGAAGGCTGTTATATTATTATTAAGGAAGCATATGTTCATGGTTTTATGTATGGGAAAGCTATTGATCTTTGGAGAGATGATATGTTAAAGTTGGAGGAGGTTGGATTACATTAATGTAGTTCTATTTTATAGGAGTAAGAATCAAAATATTATCTAGTTTAGTGTCCTGCTGTAAATCCTTCTCGAAAATTAAAACGGCGTAGGAGGTAGAGACTTCTA
The DNA here is from genome assembly GCA_003008705.1 of Pezicula radicicola. Taxonomy (NCBI): domain Eukaryota; kingdom Fungi; phylum Ascomycota; class Leotiomycetes; order Helotiales; family Dermateaceae; genus Pezicula; species Pezicula radicicola. The sequence continues at coordinate 35,714 of PDUO01000046.1, read as the reverse complement.
TGATTTTGGTTACCGGCGTTTGTTAAGATACTTAAATCTTACCTAGCTAACTCTAAACTACTCTCAGCATAGCCTATGTATGATAAGCTTACACTTAGATTGTAGTGACCTTTTCCTCATGAATCCTTCCCTCAGCTTAGGATTAAAGGCAGTGTTACTTGCATGTGGGAAACAAGCAGTCGGAATGTTTTGTAGAAAACACTTATAAGTACCAACTTATATAAAACCCACACATCTTGGCGGCCCTGTATCTTCCAAACGTTGCAGCCATACGGAAGCAAAGCGTGATATGGTGATGTCGTACAGAGCACGCTGACTTCCTCACTAACAATATAGCGCAGAATTTAGATCACACTTACGAACAAGAAGATCCTTCAGGAAGTGGAAAGCTACTGTAGCTACTAAGGTCGCATCCAACAACATGCGACAATTACAAGATTCATGATTGGATAACTAACTAGTGCTTAGAGCTACATTTTTAACCTTGGAAGCTTAAGCAAAGCTAAGCAATCTAGATTTGCGACTTAACTCTCAGCTTCTGCAAGATTATGTTGGCTACAGTAAGATTTGTAACTCTAGTTTAAGCCATGTCAGCCACTCTTAGTAACCCCGCATAGGGCTAAGAGACCGCAATGGGATTGATAAGACCAAGGGAAAAGAAATCTTCCGTCTTTGTTGTTGCTTCGTGTGAGTATATATCTGCGTGTATCCTCCAAAGCTTTACCAATTACTTATATCTTACTTGAAGAATTTATTTCCTCATGGCACAGACATATACCAGAGATGCAACCAAAAGAGGCTGCCTGCGCCTTCTTATCGTCTTTCTCTATCTGGTACAAGCGATAGCTTCACTTCTAGTTCTGATAACACTATGGAAATTCAGTTACCACGAGAAACAAGCTGGTCATAAATGGCCATGGTCTTCTATCGTAGTAAGCCACCATATTTCCATCCTCCAAAAATTCACCTCAGTATTGTAAATTATACTCAAAAGCCCATCATAGCTTCACACAGCATCTCACGTCTCAATACTCTTCCTCATCATATCTACAATCCTCTACTTCCTACACCGTTTCTCACCCATCATCCGATTGAGCCTCGATACCACTGTGATGTTACTATGGACAGTTGGATTCATCGGATTCGTTGTGAATAAAGAACAGATAAAGATGTTGACCAGGTGTAATACGGGTTCCATATGTTTGGAGCACAAGATAGCAGTCACAGCCAGTGCAGTTGCAATGTAAGATTCCCCACAACCCTGCCCTCTCTCACATAACAAAAACAAAAAACAAAAAAAGGAACTAACTCAATAAATAATCAGGGTAATTAGCATGCTCTCAGTAACCCTCGATATCTTCAACATCAAAAATAAACGTCAAGGGAGATACCCAGATCTTGATAACGTTGATGGAGTAAAAGACTCTCTTCGTCCGAAATCCGGCGTCGATTCCCACGCACAGAATGTTCCTATCATCTCACGCACTTTATATGAGAGTCCTTTTGGGTCGATGAGGGATGTGGATGCTGCAGGTAAACGGAAACCGGGGAAGGACGTTAAGCTTAAGGAGTTCTTGCTTAATCCGAGAGCGGATGAGGCTCGGTGACGATTAGAGTTATATTGATATATAACGGATAGCTTACACAAATGAAGCAAACCATTTAAGTCACATAAGATATATATTTCTCACAAGGTAATTCGTACAGTAACGTTATCGCATATTTCATAGGAGTAAAATATCCAGTATTGCACATTCAAAACTATCCCATTCTCTAAACTTCAGACCAACAAAGTCAGGTCCTGTAAGTGAGTGTAATACTATAATCTATCCTCTAATATTCCAACCCCACAAGAAAAACATAAATTCCTGCTCTATATAAGAGAATGATTTGAGGACGCACGACTTTTTACTACTGGCTTTAATGGGCCACGAATTAGCTGATAAGAGCACTTCTGTTCTTGGCCATTCTAAGTACGTCAGAACAATGAATCTACACTTTAGCACCGCCGATAATCGAGGTTGCAGGTACTGTCCCTCTACAATCATGGGATCCCAGAATCCCAAAAGAAATAAATTACCTCGATCCTCCACAACCTCGCTACTATAAACTAAATCCTTAGCAGACGAAGCCAAATCAAGTAGGCTCTACACTATAAGGTACCTCAACTCTAATAGATCATTCTCTATTCTCCTTTACATCAGGTTAATCATAACGTGAAATCGAAAACTTTTCTTTTCCCAAAATGGGTCAACAACAAGAATCACCCTTCGAAAAACTACGCGCAACAGTTCGTTCTAAGAAAACAGTCCAAGAAAAATCCAATTCCCACACGTACCAGTATCAACCCAACCACGCTCCCCATAACCTCAAAACCAAATCAATCTCCCCCTCCATAAAAAAGAAAGCTCCATTACCACCACCACTACCACCATACGAACCCCTCCACACATTCACCGTCAACGAAGTGAAAGCATGGATGAAAAAAGTAGCAACAGGACAAGCCTTCACAGCAGAAGAGCTAGAAGCTTGTCTATTAGAATGGCGTTTTAATGGAGAATTCCTGTGTGTAGTTGAGCAAAGAGAGTTACAGGACATATTTTCGGGAACTGGGGAAAAGCGGAATTCTGGGGCTTTGCCGTTATCTGTGTTTATTATTGTGATGAGACGACTTAACCAGGAACGTTTTGTAAGTTAGCTTAGACGGATCAAATGAGCTTCAGTGGTTGTGCTGCTATGTGTTGGTAAAGCCTTCTGAACTACACCTGGTAAATCATAGTGTATTGCGCCCTGGACCTGTATAGAATGTAGTCCTTTCATTGTAGCAATACTCTACCCTAGATCTACAACCTCCGGCCGTGTGGTAGGCGTATTACCGAAACTCTCAAGTCCCCTATCCGTAATCGTCTCGCTTCCACTTCTACCACCGCCATTCTTTGCCTCTAACATCTCAGCGGTAAAGCTCCCAGCATTACCCTGAGCATCATTCTTCTGACCAGCCAAATTAAGAGCCTCTTGGACCTCAACTTCTCTTTTAGCAATATCCAACTTCTCTTGCTCCAAATCCGACATCTTTTTCTGTCTCTTGGCAAGTTCTGCTTCCATGGTACGAAGAGTCGTTTGTAATCGTTCCAAGCATTCGGAAAGTGCTGGTAATGGCGTAATCTTTGACGGAACCTGAGCGCTGGCTGTTTTTTCTTTGTCTTCAGGTTTTACTAGTCCTTCCATACCCTTTCGAGTTTGCGCTGCTTCATAAGCTGCTAGTACCTCTGCCTCAGAATCGTCTGATTCGTCTTCAGAACTGCCTTCGGCTTGATGAATCATATCGGCCATTTCTTTCCGTTGACGACGTTTAGCTTCTCTCTCTTGCTTCTTGCCTAGTGAAATTCGACCATCCTCAACAAACTCGTCGAATCCTTCACCTAGATCCTCATCCTCTCTTACTAGCCTAGATTCTGGTTTCTTCTTTCGTGGTAAAAGTGATAGTTGCTGATCGAAACCGCGCCCATCAGATGTTGTATCGTTGAGTGAGATAAAATCCTTTTCATGCGCCATACGTGATCTCCGTTCTTTCTTCTCCCTGATCTCAGCCTCGCTGGGAATATATGCCACTGCTTCAGCATTTTTCTCCAACTCTACAACCGTCGCACCATCCAGTTCTGAGGCATCCAAGCCTTCCTCATCCTCAACAGTAGTTCCGAATGATTGGACATCCTTAGGAGTACTTGGAGTTGAGTTCTTGAGTTCATTTAGGTAATCCTTACTATATGTAGGCCTCTCTTCATCATCGTCCCGAAGTGAAATTCTTTGACCTGGTAGTGTTCGTACTGCATTTGACTCGATGACTCGTCGTCCTAACGTAGCTTTCTTGGGCGTGAAGGCTTCATCAACTTCTAGTGCCTCCGCAGCGTCCCCAGAGATAATCTCCCCCGGCCCAAAAGATAATCTCGACGAAGATCCTTTCTTCTTCTTCATAGAACTTGAGCGACCTATGGAAGGCTTATTGGCGGAAAATTGAGACCCGCCGTCTGTGGTACTGGCATCACCTCCATCTTGCGTATCATCAAAGTTAATGCTTTTTCGCAATGAGGAGCTCCGGAATGCTTTTTGTTTGATGTTCGAGATAACAGGGGATTCCACGGCGACTATATGGTTTCTATCAGCTAACTTCTTTTCACAATCAGCCAAGCTCGTAGCTGCAATGGAGAGGTACTTACCAGGGGATGTTAAAGATTCTTGCCCACCATTTGCCTCCTCATCGTCATCGTCCACCTGAATCTTGCGAGCCTTTCTCTTGGATCCGAACGCAGACTTCATTGTCGCAGGAGTAAGATAAGTAAATCCAGCAGGGAATTGCACTTGTTAAGTTGCCCAGGCAATTGAAGATTGCGAGAAGTACGATTTAAGAAGTCGCAAGGCTCAATGAATGTCTATGCCTTACTTATCAGGCCCTAAAACTGGTGATAAAGGTTAGCGCGTTCAGATAACTTTCTACGTAGAGCCAGCAGCCAGCCCACGGCAACAACGACAAACACTTCCATATCCAGCAAAACAAACCGTCAAGATGCCTCAAGCTCAGCCAGAGCTCAAGAAGGTACGTTCAATTCTATTCCACCCATACAAATACGGCGCAGACCGCAAGACTCGACGCACGCGACCACGCGAACAAAATCGCGACGGTAAGGCTACGAAGGAGGAAGACAAATGGACTGATCCGCGACTACAGTACCTCGATAAACGGCTCTTTGTACAGTTGAATGGAAGCAGGAAGGTTCTTGGTGTTCTGAGAGGTTATGATGTTAGTGTTCCTAATATATGGATGGAGGCGCAAATTGGCTGATTGTGAAACTCAGGTTTTCTTGAACATTGTGTTGGATGATGCCGTTGAGGAGAAAGATGGTGGCGAGAAGGTTAGATTGGGGATGGTGGTAAGTTTCATAATTGTCATTTAGAAGATTTAAGTGCTAATTGGCATACAGGTCATAAGAGGAAACTCCGTTGTAATGCTCGAGGCATTAGAGAGAATTGGAGGCGGAAGGGAAGACAGAAATTAAAGCGCACACGCACGACTGAGGGAATGAAATATTTTGCCAGGATATTAGGACGCGATATCGCACAAGGGCGAAAAAGTTGCATTTGGGTCAATGGCGTTTGAGAGGCTACCTTGAGAAGGACATACTTTTCTCATATGAAAAAGCAAATTGGATGGACCTATGCTTCAGGGAATACCACTACATGAAATCCTCCAAGCTATGCCGAGACTACGAGGAGCTGTAACTACTTGAACTGCTCCCAATGCTTCTCCTCGAATCCATCCATCGTGGACCCTTCAAAGTCTTTGACCCAGCCCTTAACACCGCCTTTCAATACCGAAACTTTGATCTTGCTCCTTCGTCCAAACTTTGCAATATCATCAATGTAATCTTGGAACTAGAATATCTAGGTGTCAGTAGCGTTCTCTAAAAGGAAATAAGGATATTGGCTCCAAATCCCCCAACTTTCCATTGCCATCTCTATAGCGTAACTCACCCAAGCAGCACATCTCGGTCCTCGTCCAGAAGAAGAGCCTAAGCACACACAATCAGCCTTCCTTCCCTTACGCAACAGTACAAACCCTTCTCAAGCCAACCATAGGTCTCAAAAACAGAATTTTCACTCACCACAATAAAAAATAACCTCCCTAATCCCAGCCCTCTCACAAAGATCCAAAAGCGTCTTCCTAGACTGATAAAAGCTCTGAGCCGGAAGATTAAGAGAGGTCTTAATAGTACCACCCTATAAACTCATCCCAGCATTAGAATCTCCCCATTTCCCTAAATGACTTAAAAAACAAGACAAAACAAAACTGTATGAGGTAGGTCAAATATCTCACCAGCCAATCATCCCTCCTAACATCAACCAGAAGAAAAGGTCTAGGTTCAGCAACAATATCCATGTCATCAAAGAGCTTCATCACATCGTCGGCGCTGACTTCAGGACATTTGGACTGGGGCGCTGGGAATGCTGTCCACCATTGCTCTTGTCCGTTCTTTTGTGTTTCTGTCATGTTGTGTTATGTGATGCGGTGTTCTGGTGTTTTGGTGCGATGGCAAGAGAGATAGGTGTGGAGGGGTATGAGGGGCAGATGATATTGAAGAATTGCAAGCAAGTGACTAACTATGTCGAAGAAGAAGAGCCTCCAAACTACCTAGCTTGAAACGCTCAGAACCTATAGAGATCCTTTCATTCCTGATTCCGAGAATTATCTGACTCATTGGGATGAATCACCTAGCCTCAATTCTGCTTTTAGGCACCCAAGAGATGTTAACTAGTTAGAAGCGGGCTCTCGTCAATTTTGCAGTCACTTTCTCTTTTACCCATGCCAATTTGTAAGAGATCGTTTTGAAAAACTATCTATTGGAATATAGGAGATGGGCTAAGCCATCTCATTCTCATTTGACTTGAGTGACCGCTTGATCCGAGTAACTCACTTGACTCGAGTAAACCATTATTTAAAAATCAATATAGCCATGATGATTTTGATCTTTTACAAAGTAATCTGTATGGTACTCTTATATTATTCAATTTCGACACAGTGAAATTACAATCATCAATGCCCCTTCTTAGATCCCTTGTCTTTCTTCTCCTTATTCTCTTTTTTCGCCTTCTTGCTTGGCTTATCTCCCATCTCCTCAGCGTAGATCTCCGCCGCAGTTTGTTCCGCCTTCCGCTTCGGTTTTGCACTCTTTACACTAACAACGACATCCTTCTGTCCGTTCTTCACAGCCTTTTTGACCTTTTCTTCAGCTTCTGCCCATCCTGGGGCTCCTTCTGCTATCTCATATCTGACCGAGGTATTAGAATCACGATACAACATGCATGAAGGTTGTGACTTACTGATCTAGAGGAAGCGCATTGATGAGTTCTCTCTGTTTCTCTCTCAATGCCCTCGTTGCCTCATCACCAGCCTCTTCGAGCTCCTCTTCCAGTCCAGTTGCCAACGGCACAAACCTCTCATCTACGACTTCATCATCCCGAGCACTGTCTGCATTCTCCCTGCTAACACCAATATTTTCACGCTTGGGCATCTGAGCTTCTATCGCTTCTGAGACTAAAGACGTGAAATGTGAATTTATCTTGCGCATAATTTTGATGAACATTGCTAGCAGCTGCTGAGAAGGTAGCGGGAGTTCAGTCTCTATTGCAGACAGGTCCTTCCGTTGCAATCCAACAGCGAGAAGGATAGATGATTGGATACCTGAGAGTTTGATATCTGGCTTTAGACGTCCGGTGAAATAAAGTGTTGCAAGTGCTGGGATTAGGTCAAGGACAACGTGGTAATCGAGCATGTTGTTTGCGTAAGATTCTAATCTTTTCAGATCAAATGGCGACAGTAGTGTATCAAGTTCAGTCTTGGTGAGAGGTTGTGGTTGGTTGGATGTGTCCAATTTTGAGCCCATATTTGCAGACTCGTCAATACTAAGCGCGAGGATAGAGGGGAACTCGCGGAACTGGTATGAGAGTAGGGACAGGAATCGGCGATGGAAGTCTCGTGCAAAGGCTCCGGCCCACATCTTATCGTCGCTGTTCTCAAGAGGACGAATCATTATACAGGTGTGTTCTCCAGTAAGTTCATTTGGTGTCTGCCGCAGATAGACTGGGACGAAAGATGCCTTCTTCCAGAATTTGTGAAGTGGTTGTGTAAGGCCGTAGCTTACGCCAACATAATCAAGGCTATCGGGGCGTCTTTCAGACAGCTTGGAGAACAAGGGAGGCATCTTTCTGATGTCTCTAATCTTAATATCATCGTCTAGCAGAGAGGCATTTGCAAGCTCCTCGTCAGTGACCCGTGTCATGGTATCTTCAACAAAGCTATCTTTGTCTTCGGAAAGACTGGTGAACTTTCCTTCGTAGAAGTCGTTCAGAAGTTCAAGTGCTCTGCTACCGTAGCCCATCGATACGTAGTCAGGATTTGTTGCTATTCGGACGACTCGGGCTCCAGAAAGCCCTGCAAAGTCTTCGTCTTGAAACTGTTGACTAACAATCCAGGGAATAAGATCACCAGCAGCTCTTTGACCTCTGCTCAAGCTATTCATGACACTCTTCTTGCTGATTTTTCCTTCCAGCGCGATTTGGATTACGCATAGAGGTTCTGGCAGTCTTTGGCTATCTTCTGAGACAGGGGGTACAAGTACAAAAAGCTGATGCGCCGGAGCATCACTCATCAACTGAAGGTCATCTGGAGTATTCTTGTAATGACTGGCCACGTAGAGGGCGATCATCTGCTGTAAGAACTTCTCCGAGACTGGGTGAAACGAGAAAAGTGTATCACGATTCACGTTTAATAGCTGACACTCTGATGGATGAGGACATCCTCCGGTACCGGCTTTTGACCGTGGAAGAGTCGCATCAAGACACAAAAGCGTATTAAGCCACTTCTCCACTTGATCATCTTGGGCATACCGAATTGGTTCTGAGAGAGTAATTTCCCGCAAGGAACGACCTCCCGCGAAAGTGTTGTCTGCAGCTTTGGCAGTCTTTCCAGTAGAGCGATCGGCAACTTCCGCATCATCGCCTGTCATCTTGGTAACACCTCTTGATTGTTCTCTAAGCTGTTTGATCAACTTCAGAGATAGAGATCTACCTGTTCCTTCGTATCCATTGATTGTCGATGCCATGAAGACTAGATATGGCCCCATAAGTTTACGAACAAGTGGCAAAGGAATTGCGGCGGCCTCGTCGATAACTAGCAGCTCAGCTTGGCCCAAAACATGTGCATCCTGCGGTCTGATATATTGAATGGTTTGACGATGTTGGCGAAAGATGTTGACCCGCACAATCGCTTTGTTAAAGTCTGGATTTGTCGATTGAATAATCGAGTAATCAACGTGATCCATGTAGTTCAGCGCATCAAATCCTTTGAAAATGAACTCAAAGAGTGTCTTCAAATTTTCCGGACTTGGTGATGTGATGAATATGTTGCTGTACCCATGAGCTACGGCCGCTGCAACAGCTACACCAAGAGCAGCAGACTTTCCTCGTCCTCTGGCCGCAGTAAGAGTTACTGTACTTCTCAGAGTCTTCTCCGCGATAGCATCAACGAAAGTTAGAAGCGCCTTTGCCTGGTCTACAGTCTTGGCAAGTGTTACGAGAGACCCAACAGGTTGCGTATCTTGGAGAGCATCTTTCATGTTGTCCAATTCCTGCTGTGATTTACTTTTCGGCTGGTCGAGATCCGCAGGAGGTAAAGCTTTTACACTCTTGCCTCCAGATATTGGGAGAACATTTAACTCATCATCAATGACAAGACAGGATTCACAGCTACCAAGGGATAGAATGAATCGCTCATTAAATCTTGCAGTCACATCGTCGTGTGCCTCCGTCCGGTATCGAGAGTGAATGTCCATAGATAATGTGTATAGTTGTTTCAAGCTGCTCATACCTTTGAGGAGCAGAACGACAAGTCCGCCACCCTCCACCGTCTCAATTGTTCGGGCAAGTAAATTGGGGGTAATGGCCTCGAAATCCTGCAGAATGCACATCCCATAGGTATTACCTAGAATCTTCTCTGTTTCCTTATAGTAGACATACCGAATGTCATGTAGGGACACAAAAAGCTCGAATGGATCCTCTGTATTGGCTTCTCGTATGCCACGTTTGATCTCCTTCTTAATCTTCAGTTCACGCTTCTTCCGATGGCTGGTGAAAAGTATATTAGCTTTGAAGCAAGAGGACAGAGGCGAAACTGACCTAGTAAATCCCAGAAGCTTATGTTTGTAAGCCCAAAGAACTGACTTATTCTGCTTCATGTCCCTCTGGGACATTATCCAGTGCAGATTAACGATAACATCCTTCGGATGGTCTCCAACCACCACAATGAAGCTTCGTTTCTTCTCTTGAACACCATTGTGAATCAGCGCAGGAATGCGCGAGTCCCTAGAACACCTGGATTAATAACTGTTTGGGTTGAAGATGCTAAGCGCAATGACTTACACTGCTTTTCTAACCATCGCCACTTCCTCCTTTAACCTCCTCTCGAGGGCGACATATACATCGGATAGTTGAAAAGAGGTGTTCGAGGTGGTCCTCTCCAACTTTTTTTGCTATCATAGTCGCTAAATTTGCATATCTAAGCGCGAGGCTGCATTGAACTTTGATTGGTCAATGATAACTTAAATACCAGCAGGTAGCCTTGCGCTAGGGTACGCTATCCTATTGACTCCTAAACTACCTAGGTACCGGTACCTACCTACAGAGTACGAACGCAAGACCAACTCTAAGTAATTGGTTGGAAAAGACTTATATCATTCTTTCTCTCGAATTCCCGAGTTTAGTGATAAAAATAAGGATATATTAAGAGTAGCCTAAATTGATCATGGGCCCAAAATGCTTAATGCTGAAAAGCTTCAGCAACGTAAACTTAAAATTCATTTCTCATGTTTTCTATGATGAAGAGTATTGAGAATCTACTGTAGAGATTCAATGACAATGGCAGAAGCACCTCCGCCTCCATTGCAGATACCAGCAACGCCAATCTTTCCCTTTTGCTGATTCAATACGTTGATCAAAGTGGTGACGATTCTCGCTCCTGAGCATCCAAGAGGATGGCCGATAGCAACGGCACCACCGTTGATGTTGACCTTCTCGGCGTCGAGACCGAGAATCTTCATATTTGCCAGCGCAACAACGGAGAAAGCCTCGTTGATCTCATATGCATCGACGCTTGATACATCAATCTTAGCGTGCTTGATTGCCTTAGGGATGGCGAGAGCTGGGGCCGTAGTGAACTTGCTAGGCTTTTGCTCTGCATCTCCCCATCCGAGGATCTTAGCTAAAGGTTTCAGTCCAAGCTCTTTCAACTTGGCTTCTGAGACAAGAACCACAGCGGCTGCACCGTCGTTGAGGGGTGCTGCATTTGGAGCAGTGACTGTTCCACCATTAGGTTGGAAAGCGGGTCGCATAGCCTTCAGTTTCTCGATGTTCAGATTCTTTACCTCATCATCTTTCTCGATCTTGATCGCTGGCTTGCCCCGACCACCGCTAACTTCAACTGGGACAATCTCAGTCTTGAAAAGCCCGGTATCGGTTGCCTTTTGTGCTTTCTGGTATGACTTAATAGCATAGTCATCTTGTTGTTCTCGAGTGACACTGTGGTCCTGGGCACACTCCTCTCCAGCCAAACCCATGTGCTCCTTCTTTCCATATGCGTCCGTAAGACCGTCCTTTAGTACACCATCGATCAAGGTCTGGTCGCCGTATTTTGCGCCGGTTCGGAGGTTAGGAAGGTAGTGGGGAACATTGGACATAGACTCGGTTCCACCAGCAACGACGATATCGGCATTTCCAGTCATGATTGTTTGAGCGCCGAGAATAATGGCCTTCATACCAGAGGCGCAGACCTTGTTCACTGTAGTGCAGACAGTACCTTCAGAAAGGCCACCTGCGATTGCGCATTGTCGGGCAGGGTTTTGACCGAGACTGGAGTTGATTGTTACTCGAGATATTGAGAAGAGAGGGGTACAACTTCTCACTTGGCAGAGAGCACATTTCCGAAAAAGATCTCCTCAACATCTCCTGCTTTGATCTCTGGCACACGCTCAACAGCAGCTAAAATTGTGTCAGCTTCCAAATTCCTGCAGTGTTGTCGTGAAATTTACCCTTGATGGCAATGCCGCCCAATTGTGTGGCGCTCAAGCTCGACAACGAGCTACAAATGTCAGCCTTTCCCCTGAAACTAGGTACACGAGTGTCAACTCACCCCAAGAACGAGCCAACGGGCGTTCTGACCGCAGAAACAATGTAAACTGGAGCTGTCATATTTGCAGATGAAGAGCTGTCGATTTTGATGTTTTGAAGAGATTGAGGAATCAAGAGAGAGGGGAAAAGTCGGTGAATGATTGAGGATCTGGTGGATGGGACTCTTTTCTGAAAACAAATAAATTGGATCACTAACCAGCCAACAAAGCCCAAACCCCAGCCTCAAGCTAGCGAGGATGACTGTGATAGGCCCGAGTTCACTAACTATTAAGATATTATATTTCGCGATTGATACACAGAAGTTAGACGTATTCCATTTTTAACTTGAGCTTCCCTCCCCTTGAAAATTGCAATATGATGTTGAACAGGAGGGGTTGGAGGGGTCCTTAATGAAAGCCTTCGGGCGAGGCTGAGATATCGCATGTCACGTGCGTTGTGGAAAACGCGCTAAGGTTTTTTGAAGGCTCTCTCGAGTTACCTCCATTCAAGTATTGAGGCATTGTCGCATTGCATGACCAGCCTCAATCCCTAATTCACAGTCAATTCAGCTGCAATGGACGACCTCTATGATGAGTTAGCTGCCCATGGATTATCCTTTTGCATTTATAGAGACTAATGATGTGTATAGGTTTGGTAATTTCATTGGCGAAGCTTCAGAATCCGAGGACGAGTCCCAGCATGGCGTCGACGCTGGCGCATATGAATACGATGAGTATCCAGAGGAAGCGCCCGAGACTACGGGGCAGGAGTTAATGGAGATTGATGGTGCGCCTTCTTATGCTCACCTCAGAAGATGGTACTAATAGGTTTAGTAGATGAGGGACCATCGAATGCTGTGATCCTGCACGAGGATAAACAGTACTACCCTACCGCACAACAAGTATATGGGGAAGACGTAGAGACTATGGTTCAAGAGGAGGATGCGCAGCCTCTTACACAACCTATTATTGCGCCCGTCGAGAAGAAGAAGTTTACTATACAAGAGGCAGATCTACCACCCGTATTTTTTGACCGAAGCTTCATGACAGACCTGATGAACTATCCCGACCAGATCCGGAATATTGCTTTTGCAGGACATTTGCATCACGGGAAAACTGCACTCATGGACATGCTGGTACTTGAGACTCACGATATCAGCAGTAGACAGGAGAAGAAGACTGGCAAAAAGAGGGACGAACAGTTGCGATACACCGATATACACATTCTGGAACGAGAACGCGGCCTGTCCATCAAATCTGCACCAATGAGTTTGGTTCTTCAGAGCACCAAGGGAAAATCACATCTGGTCAATATAATTGACACTCCCGGTCACGTAAATTTCGTGGACGAGGTAGCTTCTTCATTACGGCTGGTTGACGGAGTGGTTCTCGTTGTGGATGTTGTCGAGGGTGTTCAAGTCAATACGGAACAAATCATCAAACATGCTGTACTTGAAGGTCTACCTCTGACTCTTGTAGTCAACAAAATGGATCGGTTAATTTTGGAGCTAAAGCTTCCTCCTACAGATGCGTACTTCAAGCTCAAGCATGTTGTTGAGGAAGTTAACACCATGATCGAAAATACCCTACCAGGCCAAGGCGAATCTAGACGAGTAAGTCCTGAGAAGGGCAATGTCTTATTTGCGTGCAGCAGTATGGGTTGGTGCTTCACTTTACAGTCCTTTGCGAAGATGTATTCGGACAGTTATCCCGGGATCAATACGCAAGAATTTGCAAGGAGGTTATGGGGTGATATTTTCTTCAATCCAAAGAAACGATCTTTCACACGAAAAGCAGTCGAAGAGCGGGCTAAACGTTCCTTTGTCAATTTCGTCCTAGAACCGATATATAAATTGTACTCGCATACAATCAGCGAGAGCCCGGAGGACCTCAAGGCTACACTAGCGACGCTTGGAATAACACTAAAGCCATCTCAGTATAGGACTGATGCCAAAGTACTTCTCAAGCTTGTCTGCGAGCAGTTTTTCGGCCCATCGAATGGATTTGTTGATATGGTTGTGGAACATATCCCGTCTCCTGTTGAAGCAGCTGAGAGAAAGCTACAGCGTTATTATACTGGGCCTTTAGACAGCAAAGTTGCAACCTCAATGAAAGAGTGTGACCAGGACGGGCCCCTAGTTGTTCAGATCAGTAAGTTATTCAACACTAGTGACGCAACGGGCTTCTACTCTTTCGGCAGAGTGATGAGCGGTACTGCACGTCCCGGTTCGCAAGTTCGGGTGCTTGGAGAAGGATATTCAACAGACGACGAGGAAGACATGAGCATGGCCACCATATCGGATGTATGGATTGCTGAAACTCGATACAACATCCCAACAGATGGAGTGCCGGCTGGAAATTTCGTTCTTTTGGGAGGTGTCGACAACTCAATTGTCAAGTCCGCGACGCTGGTTCCCCCGGAGCTGCCAGAGATGGAAGAGGCATACATTTTCAAACCAATCACCCATTTCACGGAGTCTGTCTTCAAAGTCGCCGTGGAGCCCATCAATCCCTCGGAGCTGCCGAAGATGTTGGATGGCCTCCGTAAGATTAACAAGAGCTATCCTCTCATCACCACCAAAGTTGAGGAGTCAGGCGAGCATGTTATACTGGGCACGGGAGAGCTATACATGGATTGCGTGTTACACGATCTGCGCCGTCTATACGCAGAAATGGAGATCAAGGTCTCCGACCCAGTTACGCGATTCTGCGAGACGGTTGTCGAGACCTCGGCGATTAAGTGCTATGCCCAAACACCAAACAAGAAGAACAAGATCACAATGGTCGCAGAACCTCTCGATCAGGGTATCGCTGAAGATATTGAGAATGGGAAGGTTAGCATTCGGAGCGACAAGCGCACCATAGGTAAATTCTTTGAGGAGAATTATGGATGGGACCTGTTAGCTTCCAGAAGCATTTGGGCATTCGGTCCCGACGATTTGGGACCTAATATTCTGCAGGATGATACTCTGCCATCTGAAGTCTGTTTCTACTTTCCTTTCTCGTCTGACCCCTGCCTGCACAAAATTCATTATTCGGCCCTTTTCGCTAACCGGTAATAGGTGGACAAAAGACTCCTACTCAATGTCCGAGACACCATTCGGCAAGGGTTCAGCTGGGCTACGCGAGAAGGACCACTATGTGAAGAGCGTAAGCTACCCTAAACCTCAGTCTTTCCTTCTCCTTGACAAGAGAAAAAGAGAAGTTCTCTGATACAATCATTGGTTCATTTACGGTTTCCCCGACTATATACTAACAATCCTTGTAGCAATCCGCAATAGTAAATTCAAGATAATGGATGTCACATTGGCTCCTGAAGCGATCTTCCGGGGAGGTGGCCAGATCATCCCCACTTCCCGACGCGCCTGTTATTCCTCCTTCCTCATGGCTTCCCCACGCCTCATGGAACCTGTTTTCTCATGTTCGATGACTGGACCTGCAGACTCGGTTACCTCGTTGTATACTGTACTCGCTCGTCGACGTGGGCACGTCTTGTCGGATGGCCCTATCGCGGGTACTCCCCTGTATCGCGTCAGCGGGCTGATTCCTGTCATCGATTCTTTCGGATTCGAGACCGATTTGAGAATTCATACGCAGGGACAAGCCACAGTCAGTTTGGTATTCGATCGGTGGAGTATCGTACCTGGTGATCCTTTGGATAAAGATGTGGTTTTGAGGCCGCTGGAGCCAGCAAGTGCTCAAGCTACAGCCCGAGATTTTGTGCTAAAGACCAGGAGGAGAAAGGGATTGAGTGAGGACGTAAGCGTTGCTAAGTTCTTGGAGCCAGAATTGTTCCAGAGCCTCAAAGAGAGCGGTTTGCTGGACGGGTAAATAAAAGTGTAGAATGGACGGGCAACTTTTATTGGAGTTGGTAGGGCATGCAAGATCTTCTCCAAGATCTTTCTGGCGTTGAGGTAATGACAGTTGTACCATAGACTATTGGCTATTCATTGAAAGTTCTATATGACACAAGCATCTCCGGCATTGAACATAGCCATCTGGTATTTCTTTCTTTCTAAACTGTCAGATTGATTGATATGTCACTGTATTATAGGTAGAATGGCGCCATTGCTCAACCCCACAAAATCCGTGCAGGAGCGGGCACGTTCTGGAGTTCCGACGGTGCCCAATCCGCCTTGGCCCTGGGGCTCGCAGACTGCGAATGCAGAAGTGCAGAGTGCATTGCAGCGCGGGTGCACCGAGACAGCATAAGATGCAGCGCTTGGGTTTATCCTGAGACCTTCAGTGGAAGTAGAAAGTACCTCTCCAACATCAGCAAACGCGACAGAGCCAACCAGAGCAGGAGAATAAGGAAATGTGGAGTTGATACGGAGGCATCTTCATTGCCAACCTTCTTTAGCCTTTCAGATGAGTGGCCCTTTTATTGCCTATATCCGGAAAGAACCAGCCACTCACCGACTTGCTTACCTCTTCTCTGCTTGTCGTATGGCATTTGCCGTCTCATATAATTTATTGTGCGACCTTTTCTTTTGCCTCAATCATAAAGCCCTTCCACGAGTCAGGTTTTATATGTAATCTGCAGAATTTGATATCGACTACTTTAGTAGAATCAATACGCGTACTCCTGTACGGAGGGCGGAAGTGTCCAAACCCCCGGGAAACCCGATCCTGGTCCGTGGTCAAAGCTGTAACTCCTCTCGTAGCTTCGAGTATTGATCGATACTGCGGGTATCGGACGACATGACCAAGTTTGCGTTTGATTAAACCATTTGACAGTTGTCTTCGGACAAGGACTTGAAATATGCTTATCTCTAAGACACGAAAAATCCGAAATTGGTTGAATTCAGATTGCCCGTTTTGGGGATCCTTGGATATATGACTTGCATTGATATTGGCGGGTCAGTAATGATCCCCTCGATGCTTTCTTAACTGGCTTCTGTGATGTGCCACAAGGGTATACGTAACGCGGTTGCGGATTTGGTGCTGTGTAATTACCGAGGCGATATTATAGGCGCCATTAAACGCGTGCCATATGCAGTAGTACGTACGAAAGTAACTCAATTTTGGATTAACAACATAATCGAATTTCCACCTCTCTGGGTTCAATGGTCAATGTTGCTCCTGAAGGTGCGGAGACAGCATACAAATTAATCCGTAAATTCCAGCAATTATTTTCGCGAACATGATTACGAAACCAGGGTATGGCACGTCTGAGCTTAGAGCCTTGGCCTCAGATGCTTTTAGGTTTGTTTGGGTCACCGCAGATGGGAAACCCATTTCATGGGCTGCGGCATGGAAGCATGGTGTCAGGGGTCGGCTGTTGTTCTTTTCCATGTGCCCTCCACCTGTCCCACTCCACACATGTCCATGAATGGCGGCCAGGTTGGGGGCGATCTTTTCGAAAGCGACTGTGAGTGCGAAATACGACGGTCACATGAGATTGAGGTATACTTACAATACCTCACCAGGGCTTCTATTACTCGTCCCACATAGGAAGAAAAGAACGAAATAGAGGTTCTTCGTAAGCACTAATAACACAAGCGGCCAGGAGATAGAGACCAGCCCGTTGTTTTGAGTTACAGACCAAGATTGAGCAACTCAAAATATTCCTATTCATTGCCGACCAAATGACAGACACAGACGCGCGCTAATGCAAGTGAAAGTCAATATGTACAAGTACGGAGTACCGTAGTACAAGATATCGGTTGTGTTCTCATAAAAGTGCGCGTGCCTTTATGAATCATGCTAGACAAGGCTTCATCATGTTCTTTAAAATACCCAGCAAGTTTTTGTTCTCCAGGGCTGCAGCAACACGCTCTTTGTCAGCAAGTTGCTTGTTGACTTCCTCGGCCGATTGATGGTGTCCTTGTTTGATCTTGACTTCGACCCGATAGTTGGGGGGTAGAGCTTGTTCCAAACGGACCCGAACGCCGAGACCAATAACGGTGGCAAGGGAACAGTGGTTGACGGTAGGGGTGATTTGGATGAGAACTCGTGTGAGAGCTGCCGGGTTTGTGATATCAGACGGTGGAGTGAGGTGGACGTCTTCAAGCTTAACGACTCCAAGCGACTCCAAGGAGAGAGGATGTTCGGGATCTGAGATAGGAGCAATAAGGTCTGTGAAACGTCAATTGTCTGAACTCCAAATGGCAAGGAAAGATGTCGGGACCAGGTGACCGAAACTTTTGAAACAACAGAAATAGGTTCTAGAAGTTAACCCACAGCCAAGAGCTGTCAGAAACTAGACTTGTGTTCCACTTGGAGCCCCGCGTCTTTCGGGACTACAATTCACTCAGGGAAAGAACTTTATCATTAAAACAGCAGCCAGGCCATTTGGTGTATACAAACCGGCAATAAGGGCACTGACCATATATTTCCTGTTCATCAATAGGTTCAAGGGTTGAGTCGTCCGAATCTGTATCAGAGTATTCCGACATGTAGAAAGGATCCATTGAGTAGATTGGCTTCTTCTTCAAAAACTCTTGCACGCCATTTTTCTTCTCTGCTGTGAGATCTCGAGGTTGCCGTCTGCGAGAAGGAAGGTCGCTGGGATTGATTATGGTGGGGTTCGCATTATCAACTTTTCGCTCGACCATGGTGGCGAGCAGGAAAGATTTAGATGGTTCGCCTCTTTGAGTGTTGTGGTGTAGAGGAGAGTCCCTAAATGATCAGGCGGTTCGTTTGCTTCGTAGAAAGCCACCGGTGCTCCTTCTCGTGAGCAGGTCTAGAGTGGTGGTCGTTGTTTGTTGATGAAGTGCTGTCGGAGAAGGACGCGGGGTGAAAGTCGAGAACAAAATTTAGACGCATACTCGAGTAACCTTATCGATAAGCTATGCATACTCTAGACGCCATAGCCGCCAGTTGATTGATTAGGTACTTACCTGAGGTGCAGTATAGTAGAAAAATCAGCATAACATCAACCATATGCTCAAGGCTTTTTTAACCTTTGAATATGTGGGAACACACTGTATACATTGGCCGACTACTCTCTCTTTCAAACCTGTTTCTTCCCCGTTGGCTATATCGATCAAATCAAGACAGTATCTCTACATGGTTGTTTGGCTATCTAGCTACACTAGCTTATGCTCTGTGGCTCCCGACTATCAACCCTAAAAAACATCTGCCTAGACAATCCTTGTGGTTTAGACTTTTGTCTGGCGCATGCAAATCCCATCATCTAAGGTGGTGATTCTATTAATTGGGAAACAGGTTACAAATATACGATGGCGCTGAAACCCGAGAATCATTGCTCAGTTGCTTTCCTCCCCGTGTTCGTATTTCCCAATTAAAAGGGCATGGAATCATAAAAACTCTAGAGGAGGAACATGTTGAAACGAAACGTTAAGTGATACCAAACTTTATTTTTCTTAAGAAACAACACATCGCCAAGTACTTAGCACATGAACTGGAAAGCCGTCAGGGACACACTATCTATATTCTTCATTGGAGGTTATATGGATGCTATTGTGCTGCGCATATGGATGAGATATCAGGTGTGTTGTTATTGATTGTTCTGCGTCCCTATCATCGTCATTTCCATCACGATTATTGCCATTTTTGGACAAATTATCTTACCGTTCCTCAACTCCAACTGAAATCATTAAGTACACCGCTACACGTGTAATACTGGAGACAAAATTTCACGAGGTTTACGGCAACGCGCAGGGTTTGGGGCATAGTACCAACGAAGCCAGGTACAGGTGCAGAAGAACTGCTTGGTAAGGTTCTAAGAAGCATTTGGTAGTTTCGCAAAACTGAGGGTTGAATCTTACAATAGTACTGTACTGGATGGAAAGGTACAAAGGTCGGGGCAGCCAAACTTGTCAAAAGAAACCAAATTTCTGCAGCGAGCCGCAGTTTGACCAGGAGGCACACGGAGAACGGAAACCTTGTTCTTCTCCCGCTGCCGCTTTCTCCCCTTGTCTGGGCTGAACGCATGTAACCTTGCTTTCGCGGAACAATGGCAGGGGTTCAGTTTGCGATTGCCCAAGCCTAGACGCATCTCCAATCATTCTTGATTAGAGGTCAAGACTGCTGCTAGCTCGGCAACAACGCAGGCGAGCACCGATATCTGCCCTTCATAGGGGATGAGTGACAGAATGTCAGTTTAGCCGTCCGAGAACGTTTTGCTGAAGAGAAGGCGATGCTTATGGCACTTGTTCAAGAGTTAGCCTTCAAGGACGCTGTATGTATCAATCGCGTATAAGAAAAATGGTATTCTCACGTCACAAGTATCTTTATTGCATCGTTCATCTCTGCTCCTCGCTATATTCCATGGTTGCAATAGTACCAAATAATATATATATATATAATTTGTTCAATAACAATTTCTCATCGCCACCCCGCATTCATTGTTGCCAGGGATATGGAGTCTATTTTGGAGGGGCAGGAGAAAGTGGTTATCTTTATGCAGGCCTGACCACAAGGAGGTTGAGCTCACTACAGTAGTGTATCTATCTTCTCCCACGAGCCACTTCTTCCAACAAGCTTGATTAACATGAGAGTGCCAGTACCTCCGTATGTCTGGGGGTTCTGTCGCCTGGTCCGCGCCCAGGAATCATGGTCTCTGGGGGCCACTTGCACTCTCGGACAGAAAACGGTAGTTGTGGTTTTGCTCGTTGCCGGTCAGCTTTGGACAAGCCTTTTTGAGGCCTCAAAAAGTCAAAGTCAAAGCTACAGTATCGGCGATCTGATTTTACCTTTTTCTATGATGCAAACGCCGACGATTCCAGACGAGCGAGCTACTTTGGTAGCGCGGAATAAGCTACGGTGCGCTATAAAAGATGGCTTTATCACATAAATCGTTAAAACAAAAAGGCTAAAGAGAGCCCCACGAACTCCACAGACTGCAAAACCCTTTTTATGGCTTGGAAGTGACAGCGGCGCAATAATAATAATCAGTGGGTTAGTGGCGCAGAATACCAGCCAAGTGGTGAACAACTTTACCAACCACGAGGTTTTCACGATCTTCTCAAGGAGGCTGCGACACTTCAATTCTCTTTACCAATAATTAGGCCGCCGGCATCATCTCATTCCGTTCCTTCCATGGCATAGAATCGTTTATAGAATTCTGCACTTTCTGATAGATTGCCTGCTTATTAGGTACGCGGGGCTCACACATATGATCGTCGTCACCAAACCACCCCGAAATAGTACAGTACCAGCGTACGGTTCAGTCCCAAGAATCAGTCCTGTCTTGCTTAATTGCCATTCGTCGTCATTCTCCTTAACCGCAGCGCATGGCATGGTGTCTAACTTTATCATCAAGTGGCGGCGGAGACATGCTGTGCCACCAATTTGCCTTTCAATTTTGATTCTTGGGTGGTGTTAAATGGGTTGGACTGTACTGAGGTACTTTTGAGACGAAAGACCCAGGTAAAATCTAGAGGGAAATAGCGGCAGCAGCTGTCCAGCCAGTCAGTGCCTGCGCTCGCTTCCTCATCCTCGGCATTTCTAGACAGGAGGTACCCTGGATACCGTGCCGTATCTCTCACACGTGAAAAGCTTCGGGGGTTATGATGATTCTTCTCGAAGTATTGCCCTCGGCATCGTCCGTTACCAGATGCCCAGAGGAGCTAGCTGCATATTATTCCCGCTGTTCTGCATTATTCTATGGCGTTGTGAGGTGATATATTTTGCAAAAAAAAATAAAAAAAAAGAGGGGAGTTTCTATAGCTATAGTATTACATGGTCCCGGTTATATCGCCATCATTGTTAGTTAGACCAGGGGGGCGTGTGTCCCACCCCTCCACGCCCTCCTTTTGGTCCCAAGACATCACGACGGCAGGGCCTCGTCTGCATTTCTGCAAGTCGAAACGGGTGCAAGGGGAAGGACCGCACTACTCAGCAAGTACAGCAGAGGATTGGATTTTTGTTGTCGCGATCCAGTAGCAAAGAGGTAGGAGTGCAGTAGCTAGTACTGTAGCGTACAGTAGAAGGGGGAGGGGAGTTCAAGGGGTGAAGAGGGACCACAGACAGATGCTTCCCGGCAGACACTCGCCTAGTGCGGGTCTTGTCAGAGCTTAGCTCGCTACCCCCAGACGCCCAGTAAATGTCCCATAGCCCATGGCCCATCATCCGTGGCTCCTGCTGAACAGGACAGGACAGCCTGCCTCTTGAACTTTCCTGCAGGAGGTCCAGAGAAACACGAGAGACCACTATTTTGGATGGGTAAGTACAGTAGTTTACAGCTCTTGACATCCTCGGCCGTGCAGTAGGCTGCTAGTAGCACCCTCCACCCTCCACTCAGTCCACAGGAGCAGTCCACGCACCCACATTATTACATGATTACTGTATTAATTATTTTATTACTTATTGCTGAAGGCAACTTTACGGAAGTACTCCGTACTCTACGAAAGATTACAAAGGTACTTTCGTACGGTACCGCAGAACCCAGAAGATTGAGACACCCTCCCCCTACCACCCTGCCACCCTGCCACACCCACCGCACAGGGTCAATCGAAGCTCTCAAGCGCGGTTCCTGGGCTTCTGGTGTCGATATTGAATTATTTCCCACGAGCCGCTCGTTACTTCCTCCACCATCGTTTATTTGCTCTCAACCTCCTTCAACAGCAGCAACCAGTAGCTCTACCCACAAACGAACCTCCCGTCACGAACAGTCCAGTGTTTCGCACTTGCGACGCATCCCACAGACACAATCACACACATAACTTCCGTCTCCTAGTCTCCTAGTCTAGCGTTTGCACGAATTCCCGGGCCCATACTCCGTATCTATGTACATACGTGCAGCAGCATCTTTTCCCAATACCTTTCTAGGCGAGTCTGATGTCGCTCCCGCACCTCAAAATATAATAAGGTATGCCCTGATCGTCAATTTCCAGTTTCATTCTCTCGCACAACCCTGGCCACTAGACACCTAAGCCTTTGATCTGAATTAGTCTGAGACTCGTGGCCCAACTAAACCTTTACAGGGCTCATTTATCGGTGTGCGTCAAGGCCTGTCAAAAGTAATCCTAACGGTTCATGCTCTCAATTCGGCTCAGCCCGGCGCTTTAAGTTTACCGCATCTGCTACAGCACTATTGTCCTGGTCGACAACCACTGCTTGCTTGGTTATCACTTAGTCTAGTCATCGAGGGACTCCTCCTCCAAGGACTGCGACCTCAAATACCATTTGCGCCGACAAGTTCCCGCACGTCGTCGAGAGATATATACGGATCGGAGTTACAGAAGAATTTCCTCCACCGCCCATGATGGCTGGAGAACCAGGGACTCGGCGACTCCTCCCTCAGAGTTCGCAGATGCAAAGTTTCTCATTTGCGCCGAGTAATTTTGGTCCACGAGAAAATCAGAAGAGTGCGCTTTCCTTTCTCTTGCCTCGGTCCTTGAGTGTGGGTGGATGCGCCTGATTCTAATGGGGGTCTCTAGATTATGTTTTCGTCGACGAGCACAATCGCCACAAACGATTGAAGGGTAATAATCCTAATGAGCGCATTTTAAATTCGTATTTTAACAATTTGCAGTAATGAGGGCCTGTGAGGGTTGCAGAAGGCGCAAGATTAAATGTGACGCCGCAACAACAAATACATGGCCATGTTCCGCATGCATACGCCTGAAACTACATTGCGTTCCGCCTACAGTTAATTACGATCGAGATTTTGCCGGAAACCAACAGCAAATGTATGAACCGGAGAGGGTTGGATATGAGAGCGGTGGAAGTCCTGAAGACGATTATCATCACCAGATGTCAATGCAGCAGAATTTGACCGGGCCACCCAGGCACAACCCTTCGATGTACCAACCACCGCAACAGTATTCTGATGGAGTTGGAGTTTATCAATCGGTTCAATACGCTAGCGAACCTTCAAGCGGCCATAACCACATGCATTATGGGAACTTACAGACACCTGTTAGCACTTTAGATCACCACTATAATCCTCAAACCGTCTTCCCAACTCCGCCCCTAGCGCAACAAACACATGCGGACTCACCAGAGTCTTATGAGCAGGATCAGTATGGACAACAAAATCTAGCCGATCTTCTTGGAGACCTCCGGATGAGTGAGGCGGGCACAGGTAGATCCTCTTTGAGCAACACCGAGTTTCTATTTTCCTGACCTTATTTTAGCCCCCTATCTAAACGCCAAGTCGATGTCAAAGAACAAATCTTTAATTGATGACCCTGTGTACGAAGATGTGGAAGAATACAAAAGCGTTCTGCCACAATCCTTATCCGGCCCGGATCTGAAGATTAGGATACCGCCGGAGTTGATGCCAGATGAGGAAACTATTATGCAGTATTTCGACATGTACTTTACGAATGTCCATCCATATGTCCCAGTTCTCAACAAAACGCTATTCTACGAACAATGGCACACAAATCGGGAGGCCATCTCACCACTCATTCTTGAAGCGATTTTCTCGATTTCTGGCCGGTTAGCTGACGAGCCAGCCCAAGGACTTCAGTGGCTCGCTTTAGCATCAAGTACAATCATTCTATTTAACATTCATTTATTTAATTCGCTGACTCTCTTCAGAACATGCGGACTCCTTTATGGATACTCCCAGATTAAGCACCCTTCAAGCAATGTTGATCGTTCTCAAAGCCCGGGAGTCAGCACCAAAACGTGGATATTATTACCGCTCATGGATGACTGCAGTTCAGTGTGTGACTATGGCAAAGGACCTAGGTTTAGATGAGCACTATGAGGATCACAAAGCTGGGAAATCCTGTGGTTCAAATCAAGCTGACTGCATTACAAAAACTCGGATCTGGCAAACCATTTTCGTTACTGAGTTGATGATAGGATCACCTCAAGGTTGGTCTTCGGAGTTGATATTCAACCACCAGTGACTAACAGGAACTAGGACGCACGGATTTGTCTGTTGGAATGGAGTCATTGGATTTGAGCGTGCAGAGACCTGCCCCAGGAAGCGACGACTCGGAATTCCATGTTACAAGAAACTTCACTTATTTTGCAAGGGTAGTCCGCAACGTTCGAAGAATGAACAACGTATATGCGAAGATAAAGAAGAAGAAGGAATGGGGTATCGATCCGGATTTCATCCAGCTGAATCCATCATTCGATGCTTGGATGAACGATTTGCCTGGGGATCTACAGATCACCTTTCCCCCAGACGGTTCTCCACCTTGGCTACCATCTCATTTCATTGGAAATCTACACGCCTACTACTATCTGAGCATCATCATGTTACACCGACCTCAACTTCAGTTTATGGAACCAACGGGCATGGATGGGGGATGGAAACAGCACATGATGATTTGCTACTCTTCAGCAAAGCTTTTGTGTAGAGTGCAAGAAGGCATTCTCCAGTCTTTCGGCTTGACCGGTCTCTTGTGTATGCAGCGCGGGATCAACTTTACCATCTACTGCGTTCTAACATGCACTGTACTACATTTGGTACGCCTTTCTCCACAACGAGATTCGCGGATTATTTTTGGTTTTTTTTTCTGACAAGAAATAGGTTGCACTCACCTCACCAGATCCAGAGCTCAGCTCGGATGCGCGGGAATACTTTACAAGACACATGCGAATTCTAGAGCGATGTATTACTTCATGGCCGATGCCAGATATGCAACAACAGGTCGACGCACTCCGAGAAGCTTTCTCTGCTGATATCAGGAAACCATTTGTGTTGAAGCCTAGTTTTCCCTATGGAAGTCCAGCCGCGCCAATCAACAGGACACCTCCCCGAAACAATGTTCTTCGCCAGCCTACTTCGCAGTCATCTATGGACTCACATCATTATGATGTTCAAAATGCGCACCAACAACCTCAAGTCAGTTACACAAGCCACCCCATCTCACCACCCATCTCAACTGGAGGCGTGGACACGAAGAGTGACTCTCCTGCCGTACAGTCTTTGGTCATGATGGCCACCGGTCAGCAGCAGCAAGCTCCTCAGCAGTCTATGAGCAATGGCCTTCCTTTAGTGGGTCAAACCTCAACATGGAACCCTACTAGAATTTTTGAGTAAGCTATATTTCTCCATCTTGTAACTTCTGCTAGACTAACAAAAATCTCAGCCAGTGGAATACCACTTTCGGTACGCCTCCTGCTACTTCGAGCACCTCCGCTCCCACCCCCACGTCTCTAAAAATCGTTGCAGGTGCGCAAGAAGTTCCCCAGATACAGAACCTTCCAAATGTAAGCCTACCGCCGCATTCGCAACCCCAAATTCCCCCTCCTCAACAATATTCGGGTGCCCCAATTCCCTCGTTTGTGAGCCCTAGCATGTGGCAAGAATCAGTGGCATCAGTATATGAGTCTGGGGCTATGAAGAGGAATTGGGACTATGACGACGGCAATATGCTCAACCCAATGTCGAAACGATCACGATGAAGAAAAACATAGCTTGGAAATCGATGAATTAATCACAATCAAGCCGAAGAGGCAGCATTCGACCCTTCGGACTGGTGGGTCAAAAAGGCCGAGTCTAGGTACAGGCAAATCTATAGGAGGATGTATCATCACCACCTACCCACACGATCCATTCAAAAGAATTTTCACGAACATATGTGTTTTGACAACCGAGTATACATTGTACTATTTCACCATGGACGTGGATGAGGAATGTTTGAGGGGCGTTCTCAGTTTAATGATTATGCCGGAAAAAAGAGACGAAATGATGTATATAGGTGTGTATTGGTTGATTGATTGTATATGGATGGCATTTACAGGCGAAAGAGGCGGCTATCAATCAGCTTTTTTTCCCTGCAGGCTTATTAATGAAGCTGCTTGTTCTTGGTACCCATCTCCATGTTGGGTACTTGTCTGTTTAGGGACATTTGGGGTATTGTATCATGGTGTCTGGATAAGGGATGGACGATTGTGGGGGGAGTTTGGAAACTTCAATAGTCGCTGCGAATCCGAAGCTGATGATTGTTGATGTTCAATCGATTAGGCTCCATCATTGCATGTTTGAAATGAGTGGTGAAATCGTTAATTCTGCCCAGCAACTATCCAATAAGCTTTTCTTAACATTAGGGCCTTGGGGGCTGGTCAGATCAGCAATCTGACACCCTGCATCCGCCCGTGATATTTCTTTTTACACATTCTCCCGTATTGGTCGACCCAGATTTTCCATATACATCCATCACCTTCCCTTGTCATTCCATAGACAGAAATGCTATCATAGCTCTTCTTCAACTTCCAACCTTGAGCCAACTGGACACGTCTCCTTCAAGAAAACATGATCCTTCCAACCCATCTGCCTCACCTGAATCTTCATACTCTGCAGAACCCTCTCCTTAACACTGGAATCACTACCTCTACTCCCACTCTCGACCTCAGTCCCCACAAAAGCACCATGTGTACTCTCAAACTCATGATTCTTCAGAACCTCCCACATCCCCATAATCTCCTCGGGAGATAAGGGAATCATATTCGGAATACTCCATTGAAAAGAGTAAGTATTCATACCTTCAGGTCTCCTCGTTTTCTCTTTCATTGAAGCTGGAGGACCTTTAGTCCAATCTCCCAATCCAGCTGGCGTTGTAACCAACGTATCCGCAACCAATAATCTCCCAAATGCTAACACACATAAACTACCTGGAAAATGACCACCCGGTTTTAAAACCTTAACACCCGTTTTCTCTCCTTGGACTTCAATTTCTTCTTCTCCTGTATGGATGAATGTTCTTGCTTTTCCTAATCTATCTAGTCGGTTTAACCAACCTTTATCTTCCCAAGATAAATAGACTGGACAATCAAATACAGAAGCCCATTCTAGATGTGTGGTGTAGTAGTGAGGATGGGATATTATTATTGCGGCTAGGCCTCCGAGTTCGTTTATCCAATTTATTGTTTCTTCGTCGAGGAAGGTTATACAGTCCCAGAGGATATTTCCTAGTGGTGTTTGGATTAGGATACATCTTTGTCCGATTGCGAGTTTTGGTTCGGTCCAAATTGAACAGAATCTTGGGTCGTTGGAAAAGAACTTTTTGATGTTTTTGTAGGGGCCTTGTTTTAGTTGGGAGAGGGTTGTAAAGCTTTGGCCGGTTGGAGGGACGAATTGGCGGGGGCTTTTGGGGTGGTTAGTATTAACCTCTCTGAAGCTATCTATCTAGTTTGATAAGACTGTTTTGAAGCTTGGTGCAAGAAGAAGATAGATCTTGATTTTTCAATCGGATATGTATGAATGGGGTGGTCTTCTGTGGTTTGGTACTCACTCATCACAAATTCTACAGCTCAAAAGTTGTCTGGGGTCCTCGATGTCAAATTGTGTACCACATGCCGTGCAGATAAGCAAGTTCTCAGTAGATGGTTCTTCCACTTTAACAAATCAGTACCATGTTTTTCTCAATCAAAAAAAGCAAGAGTAAAGATCCATGGAATAGTATTTCAAGAGTACAAGAACAAAGAAATACTGTTGCTTACTGCCTGCGGGTGGTGTCGCAGAAGATCCGTATTCAAAATTGGGTTCTTCAAACTGGTGAACGCCTCCGTACTGTCCGTTGCCAATATTGGAATGAATGCTCCCAGGTGTGGAATAGAGTGGCGTTGATGCTGATGATGCTGTTGAAAAGGCACAATGCCGAGGTGTGGTGGTGTGGGCGCTCATTCTGGGCTTTTGTATACTATTTAGCCGTCGTTGAGATGTGGTACTCCTCCACCCATTCTTGGTATGATGATATCACCTGGTAAGGTATTGATAAGAGTTAGGATGAAGATCAGATGACAATGACATATCAGGGGGGGGGGTTGGGGTCGTGAATAACGTGATGTGATTCCCCCCATTTGAGAATTGGTGGTGGTGGTGCTTTGGCTGGGCGGTCGTTTGAATGTGGGATTTTGAAAGCCAAGCGAGCCAGGCCGAATAGGGGAGGTCCTGCCGGTTATCAAAGGTCAGCTCCATGCTCGTATCGCATTGGCAACTCCCTCCTCAACCCTCCCTTCTTCTTTGGCAACCTCCTGTCTTCTTCTCCCCAATACCTACTTGCACTTTGTAAAATTGAAGTCTTCTGTGACATCCCTCTTAACCGTAAAAGCACAGAGGTAACACAATGGTTTACCTACTTGATTACTTCCAGCACCGCAAGGATTGGTAGGTTCACAATTCCCCCAGATAAGCTACCCCGCAATACCAAAACTATAAGCCTAACATGCTATGCGAACAGCAAATTCAAGCAGGCAGAGCGAACACAAAGAATACAAGGTCTCACGAGTTACCATGGAGCATATTCTACTTCAGAACGAGCAACCCTCTCCAAGTCTGTCGAAGAACTTGTTCAAGATGTACACAAAAGTGAGATTCAACCTATCGACATCCTACGCGCTTACGGCAAAGCTGCACTCAAAGCTCATGAGAAGACGAATTGTGTTACTGAAGTAATGATTGGCGCTGCTGAAGGCTGGACGACAGATGGAAGCATAAATATGCAGGGACCCTTAGCTGGTATTCCGATTTCGTTGAAGGACTCAGTCGTGGTTGGCGGGTTTGATACAACTGTAGGTTACAGCAGCAATGTCGGAAACAAGAATGGCGTTGGACTCAGAGATGGAACTATGGTTAGGCTACTAAAGGATGCCGGCGCTATACCATACGTGAAAACAAATCTTCCAATTACACTTCTCAGTTTTGAGTCAACAAACGATGTTTGGGGCCGTTGTACAAATCCCCATAACAACAAATACTCGCCCGGAGGGTCTACTGGAGGAGAAGCTGCTCTCTTAGCCGCTGGAGGAGGAAGAATTGGTATTGGTAGTGATGTTGCTGGAAGTGTCAGAGTACCTGCACATTTCTCTGGAATATATAGCTTGCGATGCTCGACTGGTCGATGGCCCAAGAACGGCATGTGCACAAGTATGCCAGGACAAGAGGGCATTGCAAGTGTTTTCAGTCCCATGACTAGAACGCTTCCAGATCTTACATACTTCACCAAGTCGATGATTGGCATGCAACCGTGGAAGTATGATCACTCTGTACATCCCATTCCATGGAGAGCGGACACTTTCAAGGAGTTCAAGGAGAAAAAGAAGTATCGAGTAGGTATTTTGAGAACAGATGGTGTTGTCGATCCCAGTCCAGCTTGCGCTCGGGCTGTTGATGAGGTTGCAACTGCTTTGAAGAAAGATGGCCATGAGGTCTTTGATGTGGAGCCGCCATCCCCGTACGAGGGACTCTGCATTGCTTCAGAATTACTCAACTCGGATGGATGCAAGACCTTCAAGTCATTCTTCCGGACTGGCGAATGGGAAGACCCAGGAGCTAAACAAATGAGCTGGTATATGTCACTACCAAAACCAATTAAGTGGATATACTATGCCTGGGTGAAGTATGTCCGTCGAGATGATATATGGGCAGGTCTGTTGAAGAATTGGACTGAGAAGTCAGCCTATGAGCAATGGAAGCTCGTGGCCAAGAGAGAAGCTTATAAGGCTAAGTTTCATGACTGGTGGGAGCAAGAAGCAAAGATCGACTTCATGGTCACTCCTGCGAATGCCACGCCGGCGGTTCCGTAAGTTCATTTGCTCCCAACATTTCCTAACGTAGTTGCATTGGCCCTTGTTTACGCTTCAAATTTACTATATTGGAGAAATACTGACTCGCCAATAATATAGGCACGATGGAATTAAAGACGCAGTTAGCAGGTATGTAACTCTAGAGCGGAGTGCTTCTGAAAGCAGATGCTACTTCCAAAACTTGGCTCTTCTAAATATATCGAGGCAATGCTGACACTGAATTGGCAAACAGTTGCGGTTACACATTTCTCTTTAATATTGTAGATTACACCTGCGGCATAATTCCCATTCTACATGTGGATAAGACCCGAGACTCACTCCCGGCATCCTTCTCCTTGAAGAAACTAAATGGTGTTGCATACGGAGCTTACAAGCATTACGACGCTGTAGCCATGCACGGTCTTCCGGTCGCGGTGCAAATAGTAGGCCAGCGATTGGAGGAAGAAAAGGTGTTGGGAGTCATGGAACGTATTGAGGATATTCTGGGTGACGACAAGTATGAATTGATGGCCATCGACTAGGTCAGAAAGGACGAGGTCGGAGCAGTAACTGAAACTTGGCCTGCCCAAAGAAAAGCTATATGCATACATATGTATAAGAAGCGTGTGAATAGTTATCTCAGTAATCAGACGCTATAGGGCTAAAAAGGCAAAAAACGAGGCTAAATATATAAGCGAGATTTTATAACTCCTATAAACTCCCTAACCAATTAGAGGGTAAGGATAGCTTTTTACCCTAGGGCGTCTAAGCCGTGATAGTATACTTTTATTATAATTATAGTTGATTTATTAGAAGCTAGCTACCCTTACTTTAATAATATACTTTTAATCTCTAATTATCTTTAAATTTCCTAATTATAAACTTAATTAAAAGCTCTTATTTTACTCTATATAATTAATCTACTATACTATCTCTATATTATAATTACTAGACTATAGTTAATATAATATATATAATAAGTTTAAACTCTTTACTAAGTTTCTTATAAACTCTTATAAAGTCTTTAAACTCTTTATTAAATCTCTTATAGACTTTTATAAAGTCTTTAAATTCTCTTTTAATTCTTCTATAGACTCCTCCTCTTTATTCTAGTTTATTAATTTCTATTATTAAGTATAATAATATATTAGATAAGGTAAAATAGAGTATTAATAATAAGATAAATTAAAGTACTAAGGATAAGGATAATAAGAAGAATAAGAAGAATAAAAAGAATAATAATAATAAAGAGAATAAGAAGAATAATAATAATAAGAAAGATAATAGAGAGGTTTATTATATAATATAAGTATATATAAATAAGAAGTAAAAGCTATAAGAAGTAATTAATATATTATAAAAAATTAAATAATTATTTATAAAACTTCTATATATCTA
The DNA here is from genome assembly GCA_003008705.1 of Pezicula radicicola. Classification (NCBI taxonomy): domain Eukaryota; kingdom Fungi; phylum Ascomycota; class Leotiomycetes; order Helotiales; family Dermateaceae; genus Pezicula; species Pezicula radicicola. The sequence goes on along the minus strand of PDUO01000046.1, from coordinate 4,218 downwards.
GATTAAAGAAAATAATATAATTATTAAGAGTATAAAGTAATAATATATATATTTCTAATAATAATAGATTCTTATTATAACTTTAGAAACTCTAGATATTTAAACTTTCTATAATAGATTATCTATATATAAGAAGATATAAAAGGAGCTTTATTATTTTATTTAAATATTATATTTTAGTTAATTTAATTATATAATTAATTTAAATAGTTTAAACTATAATATTATTTTTATATATACTTAGTAAGTTATATCTATATAGTATATCTTATTTAATAAATTAATATAGAATTAATACTCTTACTAGTTTATTTATAATAATAAAGTATAAAATAATATAATATTAAAGTATTTATTTATAATAATAAGTATAGTTTATTTAAACTAAACTTAAAGGTAATTTATATTCTTCTCTTTAATAATAGATATATATCTATTAAGATCTAATATAAAGTATTATATTCTTAAGGTTTTATTAGATCTTAGTATATACTATAGTTATATTAAAGTAAATAATTAGATTTAAAAAATTATAGAAACTACTTAAGTAAGTATATATATAATTCTAAATAAGTATCTCTAATTAGTCTAGAAGTTTAAAGGAGTTTAAGAGAGTTTAGTTTATATTTAAGAGTTATAACTAATATATATATTTATATATAGATTATTTTAAAAGAGTATAATACTTATCTCTAGTTAGTTTTTATCTATAATAATATTAATTTTAAAGATACTAAGTATAATAAATATCTTAGTTATATAGTCTCTATATAGAATCTAATAATTATAGTTATTATATATTATTTTAAACTTCCTTTTACTAGCCTTAATTAATTAATATATAACTCTTCTATTAAGCTTAACCTCTATAATATTATTAATACCTCTACTTATACTAGTAAAGACTAAAGTATTAGTATTTATATTATTTAAAGCTTAATATTAGATACTATTAATTAGGTCTATTATTAAAGTATAACTATTATTTTTAAGAATAATATACTTTATTCTTAAATACTTATAATCTAAGTACTAAAGCTATATAAGATATAGTTCTAGTAGTTTAATATTATATATAAAAATAAAGATACTATTAAGGGGATATATTATATATATAATAATATATTCCTTAACTAGCTTAGTCTTTAAATACTAGATAACCTTATAAGTTCTAATATTAATAACTTTTATAATTAACTCTTCTTTATCTATAGTAATTAACTTACCTTATATTATATATAGTTTATATAAATAGAGTAATCTTAAGTAATTAAACTATATAATTAATAAGACTAACTCTTTAGTATTACTTTATAATTCTATATATAGATAAATCTACTTATAACTATTATCTAAATATATTAAAAACTACTAGTAACTAGTTAAAAAAGATACTTATTATAATATTAATATTTAGTATTTTATTTATTAGTTATTTTATATATTAAACCTTATTACTCTAGCTAATTAGAAGTTAGTAGTTTATATTAAATTAAGTTTATTTAGAATTAATCTAATAGTTAGTTTTAATTATAAAAAACTACTCTCTTAGTTATTAATTATTAGTAACTAATTAAATCTAATATTAATAGATCTATATATATCTAAACTAAATAAGAACTATTAGAAGAATATAATAAGTTAATTAATAAGAATAAATATTAGTATAGTAATTATACTAATAGTATTATTATCTTATATCTAATATAACTATATAGAGTTATAACTATAATACTTAAAATAATCTTAAGTATTATCTCTAAGTACTATTACTTATATAGAGTTTTATAATTTATATATTAGTTTTATTTTATATAACTATATAGTAAAGAGATTATCTTTTATTAAATTAAAGTTTAAATCTCTTTAAGTATCTAGATAATATAAATATTATAATAGAAGGTTTATTATTTATTTAGTTTATAAAGCTTATTAAGGATATATAGTTATAAGTCTTTATTAATAAAGTATAAAAAGAGACTAGATATAGTAATATAGGATTCTAAACTATATATTAACTATTTTAGAAGGTTAAACTCTTTCTAATTATCTATTATACTATTAAATATAATAATATAAAACTCCTTTAATATCTAGTTAATCTATTAATTATATATTTCCTTAGTACTTCTTAGTTTAATTATAATTATAAAATAATATTTTATTAATAGAATCTCTTATTAGTTAATACTCTTATCCTATAGTATATAATTCTATTATTAGAGTTTATTAATTAATAAGATAAATAATCTATATTTAAATTTATAGATCTTAGACTTAAGTACTTAAATAAGAGTTATAAGATTAAGATAAAGTATTATAAAAATTTAACTTATAATATTAATATTATCTTTAATTAGATATATCTTACTAATATATAGATTTAGAGTTTATAAACTATAGTAGAAGATATATTTAGTTATTATATACTAGATAGATATATAATAGTATTAGTAGTTTTTAATATATTTACTCTTATTTATAAGATATTTACTAATAACCTTACTAAGCTATATTAACTAGAGTATTTAATAGGAATATAATTCTATAATTTAAAAGATATTTATTAAAGTAATATAGATAGATTAGAAGTAAAGGTTAATTAGTTTAATAAGTACTATATTAAGTATTAAAATAGAATATAAAAGGACTACCCCTTAGTTAAATAATCTAATCTATTCTAATTTAATAATATTAATATTTATAATACTAATATTAATAAAAGGTTAAATAAGGTAATAGATCTAGTCTTTAAAATAATACTTAATAATAATAAGTATATTAAAAACTTTAATATAGATATAGACTAAGTAACTACCCTTTTATAACTCCCTTAAACTTCTAGACTAATTATAATACTTACTTAGAATTTCTTATAACTCCTAGATTAATTAAAGGTACTTACTTATACTAGTTCTTAACTAGTTTAATAGTTATTAATTATATACTATTCTTATACTAGAGTTTATTATTTATTTATATCTATTATTAAAGGAATTTATTTTATTATTTTATTCTTATTCTATAACCTTAAAGTTTATATATTAGATTATTAGTATTCTTATAAGATACTATAATAGACTATCCTTATTTAGATAGTTTAGTTTATTTTATTATAAGTTACTAAGCTAGATATAGAGTAATATTATACTATTTAATAAGAGAGTAGTTATAAATTATTAGATAAAGTAGTATTATTATTAATATAATAATAACTACTAATTCTATTACTCTATAATAGCTTTAAATTAATATCTTAATAAAATTCTAAACTATAGGATTATTAACTATATTTTCTATAATACTAATACTCTAAGATTTTAATAACTTAATATTTAATTTAAAGAATTTCTTTTTATAAGAATTCTAATAACTTATTATTTAATTTAAAGAATTTCTTTCTATAAAGATTCTAATATCTTATTATTTAATTTAAAGAATTTCTTTCTATAAAGATCCTAATATTCTATTATACTAGGGTTTAAATAAGAACTATTAGTAAATATAATCTATAGGTTTTTAAGAACTTAAGTCTTAGTAGTTATTATATTTAGATTAATAGTTAAACTATAATACTTTAAGTAAATATCTTTAAACTACTTTAATATATTAATATTATATTAAATAGTAGTAATTACTTATAATTAAACTCTTATAAGATACTACTCTTATTTAGTTATATAGTTTAATAGTATAAGTAGAATCTATATAAAGCTTATCTATAAAGTAGAGTATAAACTAAATAACCTTTAAAACCCTAACTCTATTATATATAATATTCTTAAGTAATAGTAAATACTTATAATTAAACCCTTATAGGATATTATCTTTATTTAGTTATATAATATACTAATATAAGTAGAATCTATTTAAAGCTTACTTATAAAGTAGAGTACTAAATAACTTATATCTATTTTACTAACTTATCTATATAGTAATACTACTACTACTAGTTTCTAGTAGTAAACTATTAGGACCTTTTAGTAGTATAAACTATAGTCTAGAAGCTAGTAGTAAATAGTTATACTTTATATATTATTATAATAATAAGTATATATATTACTTAGATAATTTATTTACTAATAATCCTTTTTAGAGTATACCTAGTACTTCTATCTTATAGTCTAGTAGGTAGTATATTATTTCCTCTTTCTTTTTTTTACTTTAAGTTTAATCTTTATAATATAACTAATATAATTAATATCCTTTCTCTTAGAG